>CM017567.1:8855711-8857956 GCA_007844125.1 Sinonovacula constricta | reverse complement strand
CTTATTTAGAGTCACCATCCTCACAAAAATGACACCATGCATTGGGATCACAGCAAGAGACCTGGTTTATTATACACAGACCAAAGACGTCGTAAAACAAATAGTCACACTTAATGCACAAGTCTTACTGCACTGCCATTGGTAAGTAACGCTCTGAGTGTAAGTGTTACTTAAACTGAAGACAGTAAACAAAACTATAAACTACAATCAAACCATAATTGCTATGCACTTGCAGACATACAGACAAAAATATTGTTATAAAATCAGTAAGAAACCATACAGAAATTAATAGGATGTTTTGAATTACTCTAAGAGACAGTACCATTTTTATGTTTACTAGGGCGTTTTGTAGTAGTTCATTGGACTACTAAGTAGACAAGCATTTAGGCTGTACCATGTTTTCACATTAAATTGAGATGTGGTTTTAAAACAATATGCAAATAGTTTGTCGTTCGTAAAACTAGATGGGATTAAGGCGAATTGTTCCTAGACATACACGGCAACTAACCCGTGTCTTTTTTTTTCAAAATTTCGATCCAAAACAAGTCAGAACAGTAACTCTGGAGTTACTATCTGAATGTTAAATGCCTGTTGTGAAAAAAGGCCTTTCCTCTACAAATCGGTAAATATTGGTATGGAAGCAACAGTTGTGGTGTAAGGTACGGAGTACAGTTAAACACGAAGGCAGTAAAGTGCTTATCTTAGCATACTTCCGGGTAATTATCTTTCTGATTTCTCCTGCTGATATACGGTGAATGAATTCTCGAATATAACTTACATTTAAACTCTGCTATCATTTAGGGTAATGTGTGTTGATGTACATAGATTTACAGCTGTAATAAATACTTTGTTGCCTAAATCTATTTAAAACTAAATATAATGATATTGGTAAGAAAAAATAATTTAGGTGAAAATATCCAAACGCATCAAACAATTTTGTAAACCACAGCAAATGTTATTAAATATCTATTCGTAAAAAAGACTTCATTTGAGATTTAATTGTCTATTTGCAGTTTTATGTTGTTATTAAATAGATAAATAAGAAAAGGTCATATCAAAATAACTACATATATTTAAATCTAAACTACCTCTTGACCAAGGCAAACCAGGTAAATGTAACAAAAACACAGAAACGATACATAACACATAAAAAGAAAAGCCAGCAGTTACCGCCATGGAAAACATTAAAGTAGTGGTGATAATGAGGTTTTACACAGTTAGTACAAAAACGAGTAACAATAAAATCGGGAATGTTTCTTCAAGATGTAGCGTAGATGCGGTACATATCACTGCGTATTTACTTTAATTTAAAGGATTCGACATTAAAGTCACTGGGCTTAACCTTAAATTATGGTAATAATTTAATGTAGCCAGGCTTTTGGACTAGAACATTTAAATGCTCAATCCTGAAACTTGTATTGATAGAGTTTATCGGATTTTGGCAAAAGACTGTGTCATTTTACATGTGTTTACTAGTTTACTAAATTCAATTCAATATCTATTTCCTCCAGTACTGGAGATAATTTTATTTGTACAAATATACATTTATTAGCATTATGAAAAAAAAGAAATCAAGTAGAATAAGAATAAACATGAATAGAAAGACAAGTAATGATATACAATGTTACATTTACATGGATATAATTAAATAGCTTTACCTCTATTAAGTGAATTGTATATTTTGCAATACATAAATAGAGCGATGAGTATCAGTTTGTTAGCGATGTTCTGCTTATTTACAGATGTCTGTTTATTTTTTATAGTTGTAGATTGTTTAATGAAATCGATTCAACACTTCAACTTTCTCCTAACATGGAGATATTACAACAGCAAGTTAAGAACAAGCGAACATATATAATAAATTTATCATACACAGTAAGGATCAGTCGCCTAGTTAAACATCTAAATTATTGCAAAACACTACCTTTATAAAGAATAAAGAATCATTTAAAATATTTCTTTCAAATAAAATCTTCACGTCACAGAGGCTGCAAAGTTATCTGAAGCTGTTTCAAAATACTGTTGTTTTTTTAAGTGGGACATTTTATGTTCACGTAAATGAATGTGACTTTATAGCTCCCAAGCGAAAAATTGTGCCATTTTGATTTAACATTATCGGATATAACATACATTAAGTGGCGTTAAACATATTATTAGTGCGTTGAGGTAACGTATGTGAGTGTTTCATGACGTCTTTCTAGGTAAAGGCAAGTATAAACTTTAAAGGAACATTAAACCCGCGCAC
>CM017567.1:8313211-8850711 GCA_007844125.1 Sinonovacula constricta | reverse complement strand
GTTCATACCTCTTCGAAATTAATAGTTACTGTGTTTATTTTATTTTTTGTATTAAACGATTGCATGTGGTCAAATGTTTTGTTGTTGGCTTTATTTACAGTAATCTTACTTTATACTGCATGCGTTAACGCAGTAAATTACTTGTAGTGTTACAGTTCTACAGGAGATGAAATGTTCTTGTGGTGAACAGTATTTGTTTAGAATAAATACCATGGCTTGTAAGTACTATACATACATCTTAACATAATCTCATCTTACCAATAAACAATGTCAATGATCAAGAATATTTGTTCTGCAAAGCTTCTATTGCATATTAATTATCTTTGTGTGTTTTAAGTGATTTTCGAACATTCGTGACAAATATTTTGTCATCACGTTTTATATATCGAGCAATCAGACTTCATTTCATTTGCTTTTAACGTTTTATAGGTCTTTTAATACCTCTCTTCTAAACAATATGTGGACATTATTTTACAATGACGTCACTACTTTCGTCATAACTTGTCACACAAAACGTCAGCGCTTGGACAATTACTCAAATGGATCGGTTTTCTTTTCATTGCTTGCATTAGAGAAACCCACCAGGTAGTGCGAGCTTAAAGCTTTGTGAAACCGGTTTTAGCACCCCGGTTGGTCCATATTGCCGATTGACCATTCCAAGGCGGTATCTGTCGGGTTTGCTCTTATTGTTAAATGACTCATCACAGATTTGTTCTCACTTTTACATTTGGCGCGCATGTAAATACCTTGGTCCTGTGTCTTTTCAATTTTTGTATATGTTGCTATGCTCATAGGACTTTGTTTTATATATTCTTATTCAGACGCCAATAAGACAAGCCATATATAGAGGTTACATGAATAAGAACTTGTTTCGTACAACATCGGTTTTCTGTTCTTGAAAAAGTGCGGTGGTGTTTAATTAAATATTGACCCCTGTGAAGATAATTTCAGGCGAATTCACAATAATTTATTATGAATGTATAGACGGCTGAAAGTCCAAAAGCAAATGCACACATAAATCTTAAAATGTCTCTCAAAGTTTCATTAATTACCAACATATTATTATTGTATGCAATTTTGCTATCACAATCATTTAAAATATGATAAAATCTAATTCAAATTAAATTCTATCAATATCTTCCTTAAAGCAGCATACCTGTTTTATTCCGTGTGAATATTTTTTCTTAATAAGAAAATAATCACACGTAAGAAAAGTATTCTGATTCTTCCTCAGATACTTAAGTGAGCTACGATGTGGAGTGGATCTATCGGTTTGGTATGGCTGGCTAAGCGTGTTGTTAAATTAGCATAAATGCGCAAGTTGCATGAAATGCTTTCACTACAATGATTTTTAATCAGTACTACAAACCCATCTGCAAGAGGATGAACAATTTCGGAATATTTGAGACAGACATTCAGACTGAGAGTGATGTGCTAAATTAAAAGATGATTACATTTTTAGTGTTGGCGTTCAGGCTATGATAGTGTTGTTGTTGTAATATTTAAGACATGGCGGAACAGAAGAAGTTGAGAATTAAGGTGAGTACATGCTTGTCAGATGTTTGGGTTAGGTAAAAAGATCGGTCAACATTTGAAAATGCATTGTGTGTTCTTCCTATTAGTAAGTGTTTTCAAGGCAGAAATAAATACTGTTTGTTTCGGGGAAAGCTATGCAGAAAGTGAGAATTAAAGTAAGTCCCGTCAATTTAACAAGTGCGCGGGGCGAGCGGAGGCAGTAACTGTTGTTTTATCACTCTTTACATAATCTTTGTTTATTTTGTTACATTAACTTTCCACTTGCAATATTATATGTGTTTCCCTTCGTCAAATGTGTCTCCAAAATTATCTGCTACTTTTTACAAGACATTGGCATATTTCTTTTTTAGGAAAACGTTTAGCTAAAGAAGTTGTATTGACAAGATGAAAATATGTGTCTCTTCATTTTACTGCATGTACAAATAATGCATTCCATTTTACTGCATGTACAAATAATGCATTCAAACAACGACCATGCATAAATTAACATAATGGGGTTAATGGCAAAACTCACAAATAATGCATAGTAACGTTCACTGAATCTAAGAATATGAGAGCAGCGGTTCGGAAGTTGAAACCACCAGGTAAAGATTCTGCCCCTAACTCAGGCCCGGATCCAGAACTTTTCAGCTGGGGGGGGGGGGGGCGAAGACTGAATATGACATACGGTCTAGGGAGTCCAGAAAAAAATGTTAATAATTTTTAATACTTTATTAAAATGACTCTGAAAGTCTGAAAATGCGTAAACATAAACCTTTCGCAACATTTTGTTGAAAGCTGGTTCGAAGTCTTCCTAAAAATAGGCCGAAAAAAAGGCATACACATACTTCTCTTCGAGTTGGAACATAAAGTGCAGATTACATTTGTTGCTCCGTTTTCCCATCGATCTTCGTTTGCATATAATAGGAAGAATGTATTTTTTTTAAATCTTGCTATCTTAGCGGATTTTTTTAGCGAACAACTATTGCAGTATCGGCGGATATTGTGCTTAACGGATATGCATTAATATTGCCTGTATTTAGATTTCTGTTGGACGTGTAGTGCATAATTTCGATGTTAACTATTTATGGAAGTTACAAGTAAAACTCATCTTATAAAAAAATCCAAAATTTCGAGTGCAGCCTCCAATAAATGGTGTGACAAACAAATCAGTGCTGGTTTGCCGCGAAGGCTTTATAAGATGTTGGACCATAAATAAACTATCTGTATTGTGCACACATCGTCAAACTACCGTCGTGTTCCAGTACACTGTTCATTTTGATTTTAGAAAAACAATAACAAATCATTATTACAGAGCAACATCTTTTAGCGCCAACGAATATTGCACAATTTGTTAAAGGTGGTATCCGATAGTTGGTTTATGTCTAATATATGTAACCACATCTTATCTCTGTTTGTGGTATCAATACATGATTTCTGAAAATATCATTCGTCAGTCTAAGCTTTTTGATTTTTAAAAGTACCTCAGTTGTAGGACAGTAAAACTCGTTACCCAACACTTAAAAGTTCATTCTTTTCAAATCTATAAATAAGAACAATTGGGATTCCTGCTAACGACAGACATCGACGTCACAGCGGATGCTGTGGATGAGCTAAAACATAAGTTGTCGCGTGGTTTTCGTAGTTTAAAAATAGCTTACTGTGCAGCGTGGATCAGATAGGACATGCATGTTTAAAACGACGATAATGTCGTTATGGTTCACTTTTCAGACAGGTGTAGGGAGGGCATCAATTAACAGCACTTTTCGAGATCTGTTCTGGTATCAATGGTTTAAAATGATCTTTAATGAAAATATGTTTGGTCCAAATGTCGAATACCACCTTTAAGTACTTTTGCTACACATGTTGCTTCCTTCAGTCACAGACCAATAACTTATAAAAATTACTTTCAACTTAGCAATATATCTTGCCCTTTCTCATTTTTGCAACTTGACACATAATTCTTTAACCCTGGGTTATTGCTAAAAATGGAGAAGGGACAAAATCTTTAGGTAACACAATTCTTCCTGTTCATTTAAGTTAGAGCAGACAAATACCCTTACGTTATGTTTCCAATGCGAATAAAACTCTTCCTGTAAAATTTCCACATTTTGCACTAGTGTTTTGGGTTTTTTTGGTTCGCAAAATCTCGTAAATACATTGACAATAACTTTGGATTTTTTCTGATAAAATTCCGCTTTCAAGATAAATTTACAGTAATTAATTAACGGGAGTGATTTTGTCTGTTTTGTTGTTGTTGTTGTTGTTTTGTTTTATGTTTTTGTTAAAATTTTGATTTTGCTGAAATGCTAAATGAACAGGATTTTTTTTCTGGGAGGTATTTTGTCCTACAAATAGTAGAACTATTGCCATAGTTTAGGTTTTTTATTTTGCTTGATTATTAAATACCTGTAAACTATAAGTCTACCGTGTACCTTGCCTGGGATGCAAGGTGACAAACAATCGGAACACCTCGGCTAATAACGTGTGTCTCACCCCAGGGAGTGCCGATAAAACTCGTTAGTGGGACAGTGGACAGCGACTGCAATACACACAGCAGATGTTGTAGACGTGCCAGATGGCCTCAGGGGTCTGACTTGTATCAGGGTGGGGGGGTGTGGTGCGAGTGGCCTTAATTACTGCTCAGGCACTAAGTATATGATAGTCTGAGGGCTTGAGATACCCGTGATTATCTCTACAAGGTCTACAAAATGTTTGTGATCAGGCCATTTCTCAATAATTATAGTCAAGAAAAATTTATGACCGGCCGGCCGACTGTGGGGGCGATAGCGTGTAAGCACTTAATGAATTAATGAAAGTGTTTCACACAAAAATCAAAGGTCAAAGGCTTTGCTTACCGAAAGTTGATAAAGACCTGACTTTTGGAGTATTAACACACATTATGTCATAAAATGTTTTACACATATTGTTACTTAGTTTCAGCAGAAATTTCCAACCTCTTGTGTATTGGTTATTTTCGTTTACTGTTTATTTCATCGAGAAAAGAAACAATAAAAAAAAATTAAAATGATAATAATCTTGAGCAAATGCTGATTTATGTGCACGAAATGTAAGAAAGAAATCTAAAGTAGAAAACAGCCCTTACGCCTTTTTTCTGTAACACAGTTAATTCCCATTGCAATGACGAGTTACTAGTTAGAAAGTAAAACTGCTCGCTCACAGATGTTACCTGTTACCTTTTATTTTAATTTACATTTCTCAAAAAGTGTCTGAAAAGATAGGAAAAGGCAATAAAGTGGATGTATATGAGCTCAACATGAAAGAGGGTAGGAACAACCCAATTTATCAGAATAAACTTTTATCGGAATTAACTTTTTGCTTTTTATGTTATATACAATTGAGCCTATGAATCAAAATGTATAATGTTGTTAAATATTGTGCTTAAAACAGATATTGTCAAGAGATACACATTTTTAATAAAAAATATTTCTTGTATAATTTACCGGTTCTGTTGTCATGGTAGTTTTCAGTTTCTGTTTCTGTTTCAGGCTTTTTCAGATAGGCTGAGGAAAAGGTTTGTTTATCGTCTTTTCGATATTTTCATTCATACTGCCCTTTTCTAAGCTGGAAGATGATCTGGCATTTATGGACAAAGTAATGTTGATGCAGCTTTCTTTGGTAAAAGTTCGTAGATGTGAATGTTTTTATGTAACTTAGTAATGTATTATCTTTTGCTAAAACAACAGTTAAAATTTGCACATAACCTATTTCCATGTTTGGGTCATTTTACATACACTATTAAAATCTAACAATAGATGAGGCAAACTGTGTGAGTAACAAGTTTTTCAAACTGTAGTTACAGCTCTAAAACTAAAATTTATCAAGTTGTCATTCTAACAATGTAAAAACATTACTATAATAAAATTGAATGGTCATACATCAAAGTTATTTGCTACGTTTTCGAAGAAATGTTAATGAAACTTTATGCAAGAGAAATATTTTTTTAATTTCTTTATGGGTACGACATCATGAAGCGTTCTTGGCAAATCAGTCGGGTCCATCACAGACTGGTGCAGTCGTAGCCTACAGCTGAAGGATACAAAATGAAAGAAACATACAGGTATATTAGCATATCCTCGACTGGTCAATCATCGGCGGGTAAATAAAATTTTGTTTATCTGAAAGGTGAGAAGGAAAGAAAATAACAAATATGTTTATCTAAAATATACTTTAACAACCATTCCTTGAAATGCTACTTATTTATCTTTGATAGCGACATTCAACTTAAAGTTGTGGACTCTTGTCCTATTCAAACCGATATATGTATCTTCGTCTCTTGTGTGTCTGTGGTTCTCTGATACATATCTGGGATCTTACACTGCCGAATAATGCCAAAAATATTTCATAAACATAGAATTTGCGATATGCATGTGCAAATGTAACTAGACAAAAGGGAACATAACTTTTTGTACTTGCTTTTGAATATTGTGTATTATTGTGAAAACAAACTTGACTTGCATATAGTCACACAGCTTCTTAGCTGGAACTACTGTTAGATGTATTGCATACATTCCATAAGTTTGTTCTTCGTTAGAAACTCAGCCCCGAAGAAAGAAGCGCAAACCTACCTCCACATGCAAATGAGACGTTGACGGACATAGATTGAATACATGGTTTCACGTCTCTACAGTAGACCCAGACCTTCTGCATGTGGTACAGCTGCTGGCATTGGTAACCAGTGCCCTCTGTCGGCACCTCACACTGGAAATCTGGGACCGGACTGGTGGGGAGAAACACTTATCACATGAATGCAGAAAGGTCAATTGTCTCAGAAAAAGTTGCCTTAAATGACTCTACTTGTGAAAACTCCTTACATGCTTTTAGACTCAAGCTTTCTTGACACAGGGTCACCCAGTCAATATAAATGCCTTTGTGATTCAAGCTAAGGCAAGAGAAGCAAATTTCCATGTGTGTTGGCTTTTGTTACAGCAAGCCTACGCAATTATGACCATATCCATATTGCGAGGTCCAGTTATTATTATGTGTTCAACGATGTTTATTTTTATTGGCCTTGAAGGGAACCAAGGTTGTAACTAAAACGTATGCAAATGCTCATCTAGAATGCTAAAGGTTTTGCTTGCTCCTCGGGGAGAAATATGAAGTCAGCAACGCTGCAAATGCATTCTGTTACGCACAAATATAAAAATAGTATAAGTGTTTTAAGATTATGGATCCTACTTAAAATTTGCACATAATCTATTTCCATGTTTGAGATCCTACTTGTCGTTAAATTATTAACACATTTAATTTTGGACTTGCGGGCCAGACAAAATGAAGGGAGGCACAACAAAAATGAGACAGACAGAGTTATAACGGTAGTACAAGCACTTCGTATTCATCACGGTACGTACATTAAGTTGTACTTGATTCTATTTAATAGTGTCACGATATTAATCGGAGAAGGGAAGTAAACTTACGAAGATAAATAATGGTGGTGCTGTTAAACCTCGTATTCGCGGCTTCGTCTCGTTACTAGCAAGCAAGTTTGAAATAAAAGAGTTGTGTAGTTTCAAGTTATTTTTCGAAAAAAATGAAAACAATAAAAATGAATCTGGCTACGTTATAATGCTTGTGCACTGCACTTCTACAATTCACAAGATACCCATATACGAAGTTTGAAATGAATCCATGCAGTAGTTTGTAAAGACATGGAAAATTGCAATGTGTCAACACCACGTGTCTATCTGGATAAATGCGGAAGGCTAATGTGTTGAGAATGTGTAGTTGCCATGGTGTTGGTCTTCCGGACTGGGCACAGCCACATGCTCTATTCTGTTGTCTTAGGGAAGGTGTTGGAAAAGTGTATTGTTGACCAATGACAGTGTAGTAAGAACAGTTAGTCCGTGTGCAGCAAATGCGACTAATATTTGTATGACCTTCCCCACAAGGTATCACAGTTAACAGCAAAAAGCATTCACACTGCTTGTGAGGATGCAAGCAATTCGGACTGAAATATAAGCAGGAACACGTGACCTCGAAAACTATCTGGATGTCGATATTTACGTAAAACAGATCTTACTCGAGACACGTGACCCAGTAGATGGGCTCTATGACCCAGCAGTTGTGACCCCTGACCCGCCAGTTCTGTATGACATCTGTTTGACCTTTACATATAGGGACTTCCAAGCAGTCGGGATATGGTCTCGCGGCCATTCCATCTTCTCTACAATGAAAATGTATATAGTTTTATGACTTATTGCTGGTAGAGAAACACGAAACAGACCGTTTCAATATTTTGGATTTTTACATTTTACAAGTATTACCTTTTTCAAACGTTTGATTTAAATATTTGGCAGACACCATTATCTATTGAATAAAAGAAATGATAATTAAACTTGTACCAAAGTGACAACAGTTAAACGAATGAATGTCCAGAAGAAAACATCGTACCTGACGTTCAATGACAGATGTATAAATTCAACTGCACTTTGTTGCTGCCAATTTACTATGTAATGTAATTACTTAAATTGTGTCCCTCATAAAATATATGTATCTTACACAATATGGTTAGTTTGTTAAACGTTAACTAGTATTAATTAATTTACCCTGTAATTCTCTAGTTTGTTGATTTTCTTTAAACGTGCACTAATAATTATTATGCAACCATCAATACGTGAAAATAATTGCAGTTTAATTAATGCAGAAATAAGAGTGCATGACGAATAAGCGTTATATTTATATTTTCCATACCTACTGTCATATAAAATATATTTTAAGCATTATATAAATCATCGGTGGAGGAGCTTATACTATTTTCTTACTTTAACGCAATGAAGAGGGCCTTTTCCTTTGCTGTTAAATATTCCAATATACCAGGCACCACGTCGCGCCATGCAGACTCGACTTCTCCTCTGCTTAACAGAGAATGATATACAATGACATATACAATATGAGTGAAGCAAGAAAAAAAGTCCTTAGCGTCAACCCGCTGGGAAGGGGACACAGTGGTACGGTTTTGGTAAACCATGCGAATTAAAACGTCTAACAAGTATGCTCAATTTGATAAGCTGGATTCCATGAATGAATTTTCTTTTAAATACTTTACTGTTTTAACCTTCAAACAAATATAGCATTAGTAAATTATAAATTCAAAAATTATGACCAAATTCCTTAAAACTTGAATAAACTATTGTTACATGTATTTGAGGGCTGTTTTGATGAACGTACATACAACGGGAAAATGCAACCAACCCTTCTGCATATTTTAACTTTTTACTATCACTTTTTTCTTCAATGGGAATTTAAGGTTTTACCTCTGCATCATCACAATAACTAGTGTCTATGTAAATACCATAACAGGTAAGTTATCGCTGATTTTATTGCGACTAGGTCGCTTTTAATCCACTTTGCCTATGTTTTTAGCAAAGCCTTGTTGAAGCTTAATCATTTTTTGAATCAGTGATATGGGAACACAATCTCGATAAAAAGAATATGTTTTCTTTCAGCAGGAGAATACACAGCATCTTGACGCTGTTCAACAATTTAAGCCGTGTTTAGCTCACAACCAATCCGAGTGGAGAATGGAGAAGAATTGCGGTAAAGTACTTACCTGGGAAAGTCCTGGTCAATGTGCAGTGATGTAGGGATTATAGTCGGTGCAGGGCAGAACTGCAATTCTACACAGGACCCGCTCAGAGACACCAAGAGCATATAAAGAAGCTAAACAGAAACATCTGGTTTAATTCTGAATTTAAAAAAACAATCATATTATAAGTAGAAACAATATAAGACCCCACCCCACCCCTGCACAAAAACAAAGATCAAAGTTGTATTAACACACTAATATTGATTATTGATACAGGAAACGACTAAACAAAAAATTAAATTAATTATGTCTGTGTCTATATGCGTTTATGTTTTATGCGTCAACATCAGTATTTTATCCATGCTTTATAAGTGTTTATAAGTGTAATGTCAGTCAATAAACATGCATTCATCAGTGAATACATACCAAAAAATAGACCAATTATGTATTCAGTTCTTAAGTAAAGAATTGACAAAATTTAAAAGCGTTACCTTACAAATAGCTAAAACGGAAAATGGACCCGTGAACACTTCATCTGTGCGTTTAGCTGCACCTAAACCCCCATTATTTATAATACTGTACGCACATCAAGAACTAACCATGCAATTTCATTTTGACAGACTATACAAAGTATGTTTTTTAAACTTCTGTAATATTATGTATGTAGCTGAACCATTGTTATTGACCTATAAACTTATATGGTATATACACATATATACATACACTTAAGTCACTCAGAATGCATAATTCTACTCATGGTTTTGAAAATTGAGCATTTCGTAATTTCAACCGTTATTACAAATCGATATTGGATGCCACAGATGTACGTAAATTCGTCTTCTGTTAATATCGTGGTTGTCTACTGTTGAGAAAGTGCATAGGTTCGCATGCTTATAATCTTACAGATGTCAGATACAAAACCAATGCTATTATCATATGTAAACAGGTGGTATCCTACTGTTTGGACTAGAATTTCCTTCTCAAACAATCAAATACATTAAATATACTGCAAAATGTTGTGTTAGTGCCATTCATTTCTGTGAAAACTGAAGCATCTTTGCTACTATGCACAGTTCTCTCGTGCTTATATATAAATTTGTAATGTTTAGAGCTATTTTTTCTCACGATTTGTACTTACAATTTAAGAACGGTTCAAACCTTGATCACCTGATTAAATTGATGCAGATATAATGACCAAATTCGGCACAACAGGGGTAAGAAGGTTTTACATCAAAACTGTCAGATACGACTTTTAAGAAGATTGAGCTAGAGAGTTACCGAAGTCTTAATTTAGACTGGCACATTAAATGCCTTAAATCAACATTTTTTTTAAATTATATTTGTATTAAATATATGTTTAGCTTTTACCTAGAAGGTATTAAGTTTATTGTCAGTTTATATGTTTATAAACGTATGATTCCTATATTTTTGCTTGATATTTTGATACTAAACGATCAGTAAATTCCAAATTGTTTTTTCCCATTGACAATGCATTTTCATCAATTGAAGATATTTTTGTTATGTGTAGAGAGAGAAATCTACCTTACAATGTATTTTCAGAAGCAGATATAAAAATTACATCAGACTTTGTCCCGAGCACTTTTAAAGCGGGCCTTGGATCGCAATCGCTCCAGGTATGAGAAGATCCCTTGTTTAAGTAAATATTAGATAATTTCGTGTCATGGTTATTGTCCTATCAGGTGTTCAAACTTTGCTCTTCAAAGCAAAAGCTGCACTGCTTTTTCTGTCTCCGAATAATTGAACACCTGCTGGGACGAAAAACTCAACAAACGACTACTTGGAACCCTAGTTTGAACTCAAGAATCAATAAACGGTTAGTTATTAAGTGCATTTTGTGCAAATTATAAGTTTAGAAACATTTACTGAAAGAAAGACCAGGACTTCAAAGAAAGCTTTACGGCGACAACAAAGTACCTTATTTAATCACACAACGTTGCTACAAAGCATAGATCACGTGGTGGTCGGAAAGACGGGACTACTTTTTTCGATTTACTCTTTAAATGGGGGTTATTTATTTACAACTTTAAAGAACGGATCATTTGAACCAAGATCAGTTTCAACTTGGGCCAATATGGATTGCAAGGTAGTGGGCATTTTTTTTTTTTAGATTTAAAGTGTTTGCATAATGTATTGTAATAACAATTCGTGTGTTAACATATAAACATGTTTTTTATTATTTATATATATCTATCTGAGATATATCTATATACTAGTATATATCTGAGTAAGTCAATACTATGTGCACGTCTTGACATGCTTTCAGTTATTAAACTGAACTGCTTTATTTTATTATTTAGTTATTTTATGCCATCTTTTCTGATCTGTCATGTTGTGTTATCTTCTGATCTGACATGTTATGTTATGTTATTTTTGATCTGCCGTGTTTGATTATGTCAGTATCTGTTATGCTATGTCATATTATGTCATTTGCTGTTCTGATCTATTTAATGTTAAGATTTATTATGTGGAATTCTTTGTTATATTCTGATCTGTGATGTTCTTATCTGTGATGTCTTATCTATTATCTTCTGATTCTATTCTCTGATCTGTTATTTGACATTATGTTCTGCTATGTCCTGATCTGTAAAGTGATGGCCTGATACCTTTTGATCTGGATATACAACTTCTTTCCTTCATTCTGACCACTTTTTGCGAAGTAGCCTTAGTGTTGAAATTTTATTAAAACCGGACCTTAGCAGAAATTGTTATTCACCATTAGGATGTCGTTGTCATGCTGCTGTTGTTCTCCCTGCCGGGCTGGTGTTCGGCCCAGAGTACAGACTGTAACCCGTATAACATTGATCCAACCGTGCTGGCAGAAGCGAACATCTTTCCTTCCGAGTCTATCATGGATAATCTAGGCGTTGCTGGCGTGTAAGTGACTGGCGTAAGTCGGAAAAACGTTAAGCATCCGTTGGGCATCTGAACCTTTATCACAGCCCAGACGAATAACGAGAAGTTAATCATTCCGCAATTAGATCGCTAGGCAGAGACGGTTTACTGTAGCTTTTTTCAAATGTTAGTAATGCAAAAATGGTAAATGTGTTTAAAACCAGGAAACTCCCCGCGGTAAGCTTTTGATGTCTAGAAGGCCTGGGATGCGCTCTGACATGTATCTGGCTCAACAATTGATTTCAACAATTTGACTGGAGAAAGCTATCTAATGGCGTTGTTTGTAAGTTTTCCCAAATGCATTGTGCTATCATTCTTGCAGCATTTGAAACAAATGGCATTACTGACGCTCTGTCGCACAGAAATGGAGTGGTGTGCATAACATAAATTGATTGTTGATGACTTGACGATACAACTTTTGCGTATTAGTTTATAAAAGCATGAATAAATGATGCAATTCAACGTAATACTTCCTCATCCATGTAGCTTTGGATATTCCTTGACTGAAAATGTATTTATATTATTTAGAAACTTTCTTGCTTATATTGCATTTATTTATGGAGTTTATTATAAACTGTCTTCCCATAAAGTTAACGAAAGTAAATTATGTTTGAAACGTTTTAAAAATAAACCACATGTATGCATTTATAAATAAAGTATTCCATTTATTGGCCAAACATAGCGTACGCTATAGCGATTTTCTCCGTAGTTTTACATTTTTACTGTTTTGCTTTGAAATTGTAAGCAAACAGCAGTAAGTTGTATTATTTAAAAAATATATAAGGCTATAGGTTAAGACATTAATAAACTAAAAATGGCTATTTTGCAAAAGATCCTAAGTGTTGATTTAGACAGATATCAACTGTCACTTTAATCAACCTATTCAATTTTTAATTCCAGCGACGAGCTGCGAGCTCACATAGACGAAATGGTTATGTCTGACAAAACCTTATCTGAGATAAGGGATAAAATAAATATCGGTGAAGATGAAGCAGCCAGGCTTGATGGAACCACGTTAAATGAACCGTAACTAAAATAGTTTATCTTGACAATTACGGTTCCCAATTTTGTCATATGTGTCCTCTATCATGTTGTGTGTAGGGGTCGCCAGAAGCATAGTGTAAGAGTGGCTTGTAACTTCTCCGACCGCTTAGCCTTGCACTGCGTGGGTTCGAAGCCCGTTCGGTTCCAAGGACATAATGTGGGAAAGTCTTCCAGCTGACCTGCGTTGCGCCGGTGGTTCTACCAAGGCATTTGTTTTGGGTCTTTCTCCACTCCAATAGCTGGACTTCGCTATAATGATCATAAGATATCCTGCGATGTATTTCAAAAACAAAACAAAACTATTATGTTGTGTACGCTGTATGTGTATTAACATTATATATCGTCTTATTGGTGCTGATTCCGTGGCGAATTGTGACATTTTCTGCTTTATTTTAAATGTTGAACTATTATGTGATATGATCTTAAATTACGTCGCAGGTATTCAACAGCATAATATGCTAGTACATATTTAGTTCATACGTGAAGTCATATTATGTTAATTAACGTTTCTGTAGATTTTATTGCGAATATTAATTGCGTATCCGTTATTTTTGCAACAAGCAATATTTAAATACTGAGTTTGACTACAATATTTTCACAAAGGTAACAAAGTCAGCCAAAGTTGATGATTGTCAAGATGACATAAAAACATATAGAGCAGACAGTTGTACGTTGTTTATACAATACTACGTCAGTTTTGGCTACGTCGTCTCCTCAATAACCGAAATACTTTTCTGGGATTTATCAAAAGAAGGATTTAAATTTGTTTTAGCTTTTAGTTGATATAAGTATATTCTACCAATTCATTATTTTGTAGGTTGATCTTAACGAGATTTTACAAATATATCAGGGTTAAAATAAATTATATTTAAAGGTCAAAATGTTGCCTGGTTATATTGACTGAAATGACGGATCAGTTCAATTGTTGTATAAATTAAGCATTGCTTACCTTATTGCAAAGATATAATTATTTCCACAATTTTCATGAGTTTTAAAACGAAAAACGCATTGTATAGTTTGCATCTGTTTTATTTATCTGATTGAGTTACGTCATGGAAAAGCTGTACCGCCCTGTGTGTCCACATCGCTGGATGTACATTCGCTACTGGCAATGGGTCTTCCTGTTTCCCGGGCAGAAGAAATACTGCTTCTCCATCTATAGCTACTGGGTCACCAGCTGCATTTTGTAAGTAGCACATGTATTAGTAAGCACAGCGGTTGCTAACCTTACAGTTAATCACTTCTTTATAAATTAAACCAGTTTAAATTGCTTGTAAAAAAATTCAGAGCACCAGTTCTTGTTCATGTTCATTTTATTATTCTCTGCTTATTATTTTTACTGAAATTTCGCCATATAAAATGCTCTAAACCTATATCTTAAAATGCAATAATCTAAGTTTTAACAGCAGACGAGATGTTTCTTTAATTAATAAGCAACATAATTCGCTGGTAAATGAAATTCGTTATACTAATTTGTTTAAATGAGTATATTTTTTGTTATGTTTTTGTTGCTGTCGTTGGTGTTCTTTCTAATATATCTGACATCTGATCTAAATTGTTGGTATTTATATTTTTTTCAACAGCCGATATTGTCACGTGCACAAGTACTGGGACTACTGGCATTTCTTCTTCCGATGCGCGCCAGAATACAGGTTTGTTCCATGTAACTGGATTGGCACATTTCTTCATGTTTTAATGTGAAGCCTGTTATTTTAGTCACATTTGCTTATACTGGCGTATATTTGTGTGTAGCAGCTTCACACAGTGAAAGCAATACGTCTGCCTCACTTGTAAATCATTTCGAAATAATATAAATCTCGAAAAGAAGGTTCGAATGATGGCAATGAGGATGATGTCATCATGACGATGGTGTTGATGACGATGATGAATATGACGATTATGGCGATTATGATGCTGGTGATCCTGCTGCTAATGACAATAAGGAGGAAAAGGAATATGAGGATGGTGCGGGTGGTGAGGATGGTGATGAGGAGGATGATATTATTTTAACTGTTTTCCAGGTCGGTATTCATGCCTATGATTTGCATATCATCTGAGAACGGTTGGTCGATAGAGTATCGTCTCCAGAGAATCCCGAGGGGTTGTTGCTGCCAACGTTACTGGCCATGGAAGGATGCGGCTCAGTCCTGTCCGAAACTAATGGCTTAATACAACACACAAACGCACTAGCACAAACACATACACGAATGCACGAGCACATGATTACGCGAAGACGCGTTTGCACACGCACACACAGTTATAGCATTACGAACGCCTACGTAATTACACGCACATTAACTCACCACGTATGTAATACCTTCAACCTTGCAAGATATTCACCACTGAAGAATACAAGAGTGTTGGTGTCTGACCCTTGATGTCAACCTTCCCTATACTAATACAGCAAGCTAAATATAACCATCGTTTGTCAAGGAACTGTTGTTCGTTGCATTTTTGTGAATATTTGAAAACAATTTGTTATTATTTGTTACACCATCACCATTGGTATTAAAATCACGTGTTCTACAAAATGTGTAAAATCTTTAAAGATCTGTAAACCTCAATATAACGTTTCAGATTATACACGTTTATGTTATTTTGTACTTTTCAATATACGTGGATTATATAAATATTTCACATCAGTGAACTTGTTATATTATCATGTTAATGATCGAAAAAAAACTTTGTACAAACGTTCAACATCCCTGCATGCACAGATTCTCCAGACCCAACTTACAGAAACATTAATTTTGTGCTCAAGCTAAAACATATATCCAAGAGTTTTTCAAACATAACAACAAACACAACTACTTATTTTCCGCTGCAAAAGTCTGGAAAGGTTGTGATATCAAGAAGTGAAAATGTTGTGATTAAACAAGTAAATATATGAGCTCTCCAAATTGAAAGTAATAAAAATCTCAACTGAGAAAAAGTGATTTGGGGTTTTTATTAATATATTGCTTTTTGTCCTCCATTTCCATAAGGTTTATATGACTTACTAAGCAATAACTATATATATGTTGTTGTTGCTTTTTTGTCAATACACGGGCATATAAATGTTGAAAATACAAACCTCATAAAACAAAGGTAAATATCTTCCCTTTGAACATATCACAGTTCATAAAATCTTGTTTAGCAACTAAAGTCATTAATAATAATGTTTTGCTAGCCGAGTGTTCATTCAAGCATTATTTAGTGATGATACATTTCTTCTGGTCAGTGTTTTGCTAGCCGAGCGTTCATTCAAGCATTATATAGTGATGATACATTTCTTCTTGTCAGTCATTATTGTCCTCTTTGAACTCAAATGTATTTTGCCAAATTATTAGGGTTTTTTTAATTTACCTTGATATAATTATTGTGATAAATTAAATTGTTGACTTACAATATAAATAGCTGTTTTGTTAGTGACTGCAGAAATATGTTGAAATATTATTAACTTAAATATAAGTAAAAAGTTCCGATAACGTGCGTGACCTTGTAACATATAATCTTCCAAAATTGTATTTGTTTGAAATTTTAAATTCTTTTATCTCTGATGGGAATGAAGATGACGAAAGTTTTAGGTGTTGAAAGGCGTTTGGAAACAATTAACTTTTGAGAGAGATCCATATTGTTTTCGATATTGTATAATTAGACGGACATCTGATATTTTACGTGCACGTTATTGCATAACCCAGTCCAAAACAACCAACTTCTATTCTTGAGTAGTACAAGAAGTACAATTGAGGTGGAAAATTGACTTTATTTTTTTACTTTAACCTTTTGTAAAGTCTTATAGAAATACGTTTTGAAATGCTTATTTTTCATCTTTTTACATAAAGTTCGCAATCATTAAAATCGGTATTAAAAATAAAAACAGACAGCTGTAAACACTATATCACATTCACTTATTTATAAAAATGTACAATCGTTAGCTAACAAAATAAAATCCAAACAAATTGAAGACTTAACCCCGAAGTAATTAATTGGTATGTTCCCAGAACTACGTTTTAAAATAGTTTTAAGAATTGAAACAAGTTCAGTTAGTTAAAGAGTAAAGTTAAACATCATTTTCTCCGATATTTTATAAAAAAAATTATTGATGCATTCCGCACTACAGAAGAACAGACAAAATTAAATAATAGCAGCCCTCTTGGATTAGCATTAGGATAGAGTTCTTTAAACTAATACCGGTGGCTCCTGGTTGGAAACGTATGTGCTCTACTTTATTTTTCTTTTAATTTAACCATTATTTTCAATATATTCGACTGCATTCTATATATTTCGCAAATTTTACTTAGCCTTTGTTAAAAGGGAACAAAGACTATATTACATTCTGTAGTAGTTAACCCTCCAGTAAAAATGCTCCTCTCTTGCATTAGCCTCTAAGGCCTTAAGGAAAAATGGAAACAAAACAATAAAAACATAGGCGGTTAAAAAACTGAAATTGAAATAAACTGTATTATAGATAACATGTCTGTAGAACAACATTTTTCTTGTTCAAAGTGTCTTTAACAAAATCAACAAGCGACCAACCAGAGTAAGTGTTTTTATCAATGTACTCTGTCAATAAGCTCTGGTGTTGTATGAAGTTTCCAATCAATGTCTCAGGTACCTTTTGCGTTGTTATCCAGACTAGCTTTCTTTGTATCAAGAGAGATCATTAAAATATAGACTAATCATTCCCATTCACCATATTCTCAGTACAATAGCTTTTCAGCTAAATATGACATGTGCATATCGAGCATTGCCGCATCCAGAAATCCAGATGACACAGCCTCTCCATATAGCCAAAAATATGGGGGAAAAGATAGCATGATTTGCAAAATGATCAATTTCAAAATAGACACCACAAACAATTAATGAACATGAGAACCCAATGCAAGAGGAAAACAATATTGTATTAATCTGTCCTAATGATGGAAATCCGGCTATCATTTAGCCTGCTTTATCAGAATCTTGTATTATTAATCCAGTTATCTGCAATATGATCCGATGATAACATGACTGTCCATAAAAATATACAACCAAAATAATGAATTCCACGTGATCACCCTGTACATAGCTGCATTTCACAGTACAAATATATTACGTTATTGGACAGTAATCTCACAATCTCACAATCTCGGACACAAACAATATAGATAAAAGCCGTAAACGAATAAGCATCAGGACGAAATCGATGTATGTAAGCGATTTAAAAAACGTTTTGTTTAAAAAAAGAAGAAGAACAAGACTTTACTTTAAAATAAATATAAGGGTGCTCCTCCGTGAGCTTGATATTTTTCACAAAAACTGACAATCGTTCATTGAATCCAATTTCAATTATACAGACTATTGTCAATTGCGTCCAGGCATCCTTCAAATTTTAACATTAATATTGTTATCTTTTTAAACTGGAAGTTCGTTATATTGAGTAATTCAGATCTACAGGAAATGAAAATTTAAGGGGAAAAATGCCGCTTACGAATATCACTCATTAACTCGACGAAATGATCGAAATAGTGAGCGAACTAGTGTTTCACTGACTATGCATTATTTATTAGGCCGAGATACTTGCGATCTCCCTAGCTGGACCTCACTGCTTTCTGCAGCTTTGAACCAGTTGTTTTTTTGTAAAGACGTATGTCATTCGTATCATCTCGGCATCTCAATCTAAAGATTCCTCACGCGCTCGGGAAGGAATGGCACACTCGGGATTTTTATATTCAGGTCGCAGCTGTGTAAAATGTAGTGGTTAATTTCAGATTACGTTTATATTGGTCGAATCCGCTAGGATGCATGGGCATTTTTTTTAGACCTAACATAAGGTAAAATACAAGATACTAAAAAATATCGTTCAGTTTCACATCTTCTTTCTTTTAAGATACATAAAACAATTAATCTAACATTTTATACTATACCATTTACCATAACGGATTTTAGACATCCATGGACACTTCTGTAACCTGCAATTGCTAGATGTCTTTTAGAAAAAAAAACGTATGTTTCTACCTACATTGAGTATTAACAAATATACAAAAGACATACCTGCAGTGCAATAAATACGATATGATGAGAAGTTTCCGAATTATAGATAAAAAATGGCAAGTGCTTCACTCTGAATGGATTTCGATCCATTTAAATAAATACTCGTTTAGATTTTATGTAAGTACAAAACCTAAAAGTTAACTTGAGACTATGAGGTATTGCTTATACACCATATCGGCAATGTCATATGCCCATAATATAAATGTCTTTCCATATTTGGTAACCACAAAAAAACTCAATACGTTAGCGGAAGACTCCTTCTAGATATCTACTAGGGATGTCTAAAAAGGATTATAATGACCTACATAAAATATACAGATGCGAAGAAGTAAATAGTATTTTTCACATTGGGAAGTATCCCGATTCAGTCACAAACATTTAAACTTAGCCTGCTTCCTTTCTCTTTTCTGATGTTTAGATGAACATATAATTGTGCATTTCAAAGCATAAAGGTCGGCATGTTTGCCTTTAAATACTTAGAATAATGGTGTCATTCAGCTGATTGTAGTTGTAGTTGAAGTTTAGTTGATTAAATCCCATGGATAACAATATTTGATCAATCAAAACTGTCCTAATTAATGTCTAAACATGATAAATATGTCGGGTTAAGACGCTTTCGCTGGAGTAACTCACCCGACGATCTGCAGTTGTACATTAATAACAAAAATATATTTAAGAGACTGTGCCGACAAAAAAAAAACATGTATATCAATTAAACATGAAAACAAAGTTGATATCTGCTCGTAACAGACCGTATGACTTCTGGAAGCTTATAAAACAGCAGAAGCAGTCCGTGTGTAAATCACCTATCTGCCAAATAACAGTCTTGCAATGGGTCGATTATTTTAAGAGTCTTTTGTATTCTGATACTTTACCTGCTATTACTACGGTAAACACTGAGGAAGGGATTAATACTGAGTATGATGCTATATTGAATTGTGATATTACCGAGGTAGAAGTAATAAATAGTATTAAAGAGCTTAAAAGTGGTAAAGCACAAGGAATAGATGGAATAGGAACAGAATTTTACAAAAACACATGCTCTTACATAAGTCCTATTTTACACATTTTGATTAATAAAATATTTCTGTCTGCCAATTTCCCATGTAAATGGAGCGAAAGTATAATAGTACCTGTACGTAAGTCTGGTTCTACAAATAATCCATCAAATTACCGTGGAATATCCCTTCTCAACGTAATGTATAAGATATTTTCAAGCATTCTTTTTAAAAGAATAAACACTTGGGCTACTCAGTTCAACAAAATTGATGAAGCGCAAGCAGGTTTTAGGAGGGGTTACTCTACAACAGATAATATTTTTACCTTACAAAGCATGATACAAAAATATATTACTAAGCCTGAAGGTAGATTTTACGTACTATATGTTGATTTTAGAATGGCCTACGATGGGTTACAGCACCATAAACTATTCCAAACATTATATGACATAGGAATGAGGGGAAGACTGTATAATTGTCTTGTAGCTATGTACTCTAATTTACAAAGTCGTGTACGTATTTCAAGCTCCCAAGCCTCTAGTGCATTTAACTGTAACATCGGGATAAAGCAGGGGGACCTGAGCAGTACAATAATTTTTAATCTTTATATTAATGAATTATGCAAATTCTTTTATGAGAGGGGACATAGGGGAATCTTTGTAACAGAGAATATTCCAGATATTACATGTATACTATATGCTGATGATGTTGCGAGTTGTGCTGATACGGCCATTGAACTGCAACGCCAATTAGATACTCTGGCAGATTTTTGTCAATTTTCAGGAATGAATATTAATCACTCCAAGACCGAAATTATTGTATTTAGAAAGAGCGGACCTCTGAGGGCATACGAAAAATGGACTTATATGGGAGAAAGAGTTAATGTCACATCAAATTATAAATACATGGGTTTAATTTTTCTTCTACATTATCGTGGAATACAGCTAAGGAAAAGCTTGCTGCTCAAGCACAGAAATCCATCAACGCCATTAAGGCTTTTGGACGTAACTTTGGTTAATTTGAACTTGTGGAATATTTTAAGCTTTTTGATTCCATGGTCAAGCCTATTCTAATTTACGGAGCAGAGATATGGGGCACTGAGGTTGCAGATGAAATTGAACAAATCCAGATACATTTTTGTAAAGATTTTTTAGGACTTAGAAATACTACGGTTAATAATTGTATGGTATTAGGAGAGTGTGGTAGACTACCCCTCAGTGTTGATTATCATATTAAATGCATAAAATATTGGTGTAAACTGTTAATTATGCAAGCAAATAGATATCCGAGAAATAGCTATATAATGTTAAAACGGCAGGATGACATGGGAAGACGAAATTGGGTGAGTGCCATTAAAAAGTTATTATTTCGATTTGGATTTGGGTATGCATGGGTGTATCAGGAAATAGGAAATACTAGTAACTTTATCTATCAATTTAAAGCAAGGCTAGCTGATTGCATGAAACAAAATTGGTCATCAAGTGTAAATGAATCCAGTCGCTGTGACACATACAAACAATTTAAATCCCTTTTAGAACCAGAACGATATTTAGTTCTAGATTTTTCTTTCATTTTAAGGAAGTCCTTAGCACGATTTAGGTGTTCAGTTCATAAGTTTGCCATAGAAGTAGGAAGGCATCAAAATGTCCCTAGGAATGAACGTATTTGTTTATATTGTTTTAACTTTATACATATCAGAAAGATTGAGGATGAATTCCATGTTCTTCATATGTCCTAAATACGAAAACTTAAGACAACAGTACTTGCTGAATTGGTTTAAAGGTAGTAAAACTCAATATAACTTTTGTAACCTTATGAAGACAAGATCTCAATTAAAACCTTATGAAGACAAGATCTCAATTAAAATTGAAGAAAATAGCTGTTTATATCAATGAAGTGATTAAACTTCATGAGCAATAGCTAGTAGGGTTGCTATTATATCATATTTCACACATGCCTTGTACACTGTAACTAATCTTACATGTGAAAATAAGCTGTCTTTTTATGTTTATTGTATGAATATAAACACAACTCTTGTATATGCTTCTGTAAATGATGTGTATTTTGGGCCGGTGGCCATTATATACTAAATAAAAATCTGTCTGTCTGTCTGTCTGATTGTAGTTGAAGTTTAGTTGATTAAATCCCATGGATAACAATATTTGATCAATCAAAACTGTCCTAATTAATGTCTTTTTTGTTAAAAATGTGCTGAATTGAAATATTATTAATTCAGAAATAATTAATACTTTCGGTCACGTTTGTGACTTTGTTATAAAACCTGGAAATTCACAAACTATTATTATAATAACTTGGATGAGAAAAGATTAATTTAATTTAACTTTCAATCTTAACCATTCTCATAGAACTAGGCTAAAGATCAAATGGGCTTACCAACAACAGATTATAATTAACTAACTAGTATGTTATACATTTATCAGTTTTTCAGACATAAATGATAAAGTGACATGCAACGAAAAGCTAAAATCCATTTAAAGTCAAAAACTGTTTTGCTGACAGTGGTAAAACAAATGTCATAATTAACTTTACAACCTTTATAACAAGAGAATGTCTACAGCTAATGGCTTCTCGTCCATAAAAAGACAGTGTCTAGAAAGATTCAAAATAGAACATAGTTGATAAATCTTGCAGACAATTATTGGTTGATAATGATTCCAAAATGTGAATTTTAATTTGTTATTCTCACATAAGCGAGTTTTTAAAAAAAAACTATTCTCACATCTGCAAAGGTGTGAAAACACATCGTCATCACGGTGATCGATTCTACAAACGCCTGTGTTAAATGTAATCACAAAAGCAGTGGCCAGATACATTCATATTATGCTACCTGTAACTACTTCGTATAAAGGTTAATTAGCTTGTGTATATGGACGTTTAAATATGTTTTGTGGGGTTAAAAATAATTTGTAGAAGTTATACAGCTTAAAAGTCATCATTGCATGAATCGCACTTTAAATGGGTGAGCAGCGATTTCAAAGAATATTAAATGGTTTGCCCTCGGAGTTCAATGCCGCTCTGTATTTTGTGATGACTTATTGTGTACAGAAATGCATTATAGTGACCTGATTTTTCACAACCAACGTTTTAAGAAGATTCTGGTTTCTCTTTATAGATATATATACATGTAAAATTATCCATTGAATATGTTATTTCAAATATGTTTTCTTTTCAAAGACAATACGTTCATACGGCATGAAAAGTTTGAATGCAGATACAGATATATATCCTATTTCTTGCAACCATACATCGATACACTTACATTTTATATTAAATAAATAAATATTAAATAAACATGTTCATAATATATTTGTTAGCGTCTATAATGTAATATTTTATTCATTATATTAGATTGTAAATCTTTTTTGTACAAGAACAGATTTTTACAATCTATACTCAGTCCCTATAAAGATATGTAAAAGGTGTGTTATTATCTACATTATTATATTATTAAGTAAATTATCTACATTCTATTTAGGCGTACGAGAGTAATCTACTACACTCCTTGAAAGTGTTTAAAATCATATTGATAATGTGTCTGTAGTTCAACACCCGGAAGGAGCTCAGTGTTTTTATGTACTTGTTTTTCAGGCATCGCCGCACTTTAGCTAACTTCCTGAAATTACAGTTCAGCAGCTGGCAGCAACTATTTAGTGGAAGATGTAAACTTGGTTTGTTGATGATAAGTCTCATTTTAAGAAATGTTTTTTAAAGAATGTCGTGAAAATATGAAATTTAACTTTAAATATGAACTATTCCCCTGTTTCTTAAATAACAGAATAAGTGTGCAAAAGGTGAATTTTATTTTGTAAAGAATAATAAGTTTCAATTCTACTGACTAGTATTTTATCAAATTATCAAAGACAACTATTTTTCTTTTCATTGCTTGCATTTGAGAAACCCATCAGGAAGTGCGAGGTCAGTTCCATCTTCACATGAACAGGATGCTACAACCATTTACAATTCTCTGGTCATTTTCCTTTCTTGATTCAAAAAATTAATTTCACTTACAATCAACAATTTTGTGTAGTTCTTCTAAATGGAATAATACTTCTCTCTCTGCTAAATAGTACTATGGGGGGGGGGGGCATTAGTTTTCAATGACGTCACTAAATTCGTCATAACATATCCAAAAAAAAAACGTTAGCGCTTGGACATTTCATTCAAATATATCGGGTGTCATTTCGTTATTTGCATTTGAGAAACCAATCTTAATTCAAAAAGTTAATTTCACTTATAATCAATTATTTTGTGTGTTTTTTTCTAATCGAAATACCCCCCTTCCTTTTCTAAACACTATGTGGACATTATTTTTCAATGACGTCACTACTTTCGTCATCACTTATCAAAGAAAACATTAGGGCTTGGATATTTTGGTGACGGCTCGGTAAAACAGGTTTGGGCACCCCAGTTTGCTCTTTCCGTTACATGACTCATCATAAATCTGTTGTTATTTTTCATTTGGCTTGTATGTGAAATACCTTTGTCCTATGCCTTTTCAGAGTTTGGTATTTGTTGCAATGCTCATACGACTTTGTCATATATTCTGAAAAGCACGACTTAAATGTTGGACGTCTTTAATGTTTTTACAGTTGATTTATATGTTATCAGGAAGTGTGAACACTGCAGTAGGTGAAATGTTGCTACCTATTTAAAGCTCAAAAAATGACGTTTCCATCTTCAACTTGTAATAAATCTGTTAATTCTCTGAACAATGTTCATCTTTAGTGCTGTCAGAATATGAGGCGAACAGAGTATGTCCGTACCGAATAAAGATTTTTCATGTTTCTTCTATATTAATCAACAGCTATATTGTTAAAGCAATATTTAACATTCATTATTTGTGGACCGCTTATAAGTATGTAGATTTAAAATTGAGAACATGATTTTCCGTTGGACGTGGGCCGACTTTAAGATCGAATTAGTCGAATAAATTTATTGTGGTTTTAGTAAATTCAGCATTAAGGCATCACTTTATATTCCTTGCAATTTCTGAACATTTATGATCGCTAGGATGGTTTGCCATCACCTTCTATAAAAGTTAGTCTTTAACAATCGATTAGACAACATAATGGATAGTTATCATCCCTCAGAACGAATTTCTAACATCAGTGTCTTATGTACAGTAGTACACCAGCGTTGAAGGTTACGCTAGTCAGGTTAAGGGTTGTTTACCGTTGTGGTTTTGATGACGTAGCATTCGCGTAACTGCTGGAAAGAAAAGGGATCATGCTAGAAAGTTCATTTGTTTATTTTTAACTGGGTTTCGAGAATGTTCTGGTTTTCGTGAATGTTCTAGAATTTCTTTGGGTATATATAAGGGCGTGTTTGCCGAATTAAAGGAAGTTTGGATAAACGTTTGGACATAGAGTTTGGACATATAGTTCGGAAATACTTGCAGCTTCTATATTAAACTTTTCTGTGTTGGAACTTACTTGGACTTACTATGTTCTACAGTGATATAAATATTAAAGTCTTGAATTTGGAATTATATCATTTACATTCGTGTTTTGTCCTACCTTTGGATTATTTCAACTGTGCTTATATACGAGGACATTCTACCGAATGGATTATTCGACGTTGGATTATTAATTGGACTATTAAAGGGACACCTCCTAAAGGGACAAACTGTAAGCTAACATTTATTTTGCTTTTTGAAATTTTCTCTCATTTATTTGTTATTGTTTGTATTAAAATAAAACATTATCGTACTAGTTTGTTGCTGGCTTGTTCTTTCTGTTACACCATTTCGTCGTTTAGTAAACGTGCCATTTTATAAATAAATTTTAAATAGCGACAGCGGTCGTAACAAGTGCTTAGCTGATGAATTCAAAAACGATGTAACGAATTCCAACATAAGGCTAAAGCTTAACTGCACCTGGAAAGATTATGTATAAACATGGTTTAACATAAAAAGATAATAACCTTCGAAAATCCTCTGCTTAATTGTTTAAGCTGCTCATTCCTTTTCCGATCGTGCTATGGAAAACTAATATTTACGTGAACAATGTAGTTTTATTTTACAATAAGAACCGATAATTACCATGACTATCTATCTGAGTATATAGATTTCCATAATTATACGAGTACATCTACATTAAATACAATTGATTAAACACAAAATAAACCATGTTTAAAATACTGTTTGCTAAAGCAATGATAAAAGAATCACTTGTTTTGAACGGTATAACAACGGATAACAACATTGAACGTTAAATAAGAAAATACACGCATTGAGAATACAAGGAGCCGTCCGTATGGGCAATAGGCGGTAACAGTTGGGTTCGCTCGTTTTTATAAAGTGTTTCGTCACAGTTCTGATGTAACCTTTACATTTTTCTAGTATGCTTGAGATTGGTATAAATGTACTAGCGTTCCTGGCCATTAAATGCAGACATGAGGCAATAAACAAGCTTCGAACCTAAGGCAAACCCCATATAAATTTGGTTCTAAATAAATAAATATGTTATCCAAATTACTCTACTAGACTTCTTTCATATTCCAATGAGAAGTTTTGTAATTTATGTAATGTGTTATTCGTGGAACTAGAAGGGATGAAGGTTAGTTGTCCGTAGGCATATACAGCAATGAATCCGTGTCTTATTTTTATTCTCAGTATGCCAACATGAGTCTAAACATGGAAATAATAAAATACGATCTTATTAAAGTATTGTTTTGTTTCAGAAAAATAACACTGGATGCAATTATATCATGCAAAATGTCTGCTTTTAAAAATGTTGTTTTTCTTCTGTATATGCGTAAAGTTTGATAAGGATGCAACTGTTTTCATCTAAGATACAGAGTACATTTAGATAAGAAAGACGTATAATACTCATCTTAAAATACTTCCAGGATATTACCATACTGATTTTGCCCGCTAATATCCGGTTAATGTATTAGATAACTTGCACTGTGCTATGATGTAGAGAATGTGCGTACATATTGTACATCTGTGACAAATATTGTGTTGACTGTATCACCTGAAAAATAATTAGGTATTTAGATAACAAAGTTTTTGTCAGTGAAAATATTTCAAACAATACTGTCTATCTCTGCAAGCGCAAGTTATTAAATAATAATATATAAGGAAAACTTCAATTGAAATGTCATTGATTTTTTTGCAGTCTTTATTTTGTTATTGTTGCAAAAACGTTATGTATAATTAATAAATCTATAAATGGGAAATACGACCTTATAATGGAGTGATTTTATATATTGTTTAATGTTAAACATATTGAGACCGGCCGCATTACCAATTGGTAGAGCGTCGGCTTGCGGATCGGGAAGTCGCGGGTTCAAACCCCGGCCGGGTCAAACCAAAGATTTTAAAGTTGGTAGTAGTGGCTTTCCTCCTATCGCTCGGGGCTAAGGTGACAGCAATACGCCTGACTCGTCGATGTCAGTATAATATACCTGCCGGGTTAAGTCCCAGGGCACCTCAAAAGTGCCCCTGTGCAATAATGATAGAAATGTCGCTGCACAGAACGGCATAAATACTGGCCAATCCCAATCCCTTAACATTTTGATACATGTATCATTTTCAATTAAGATACATTTATAGAAGTGCGCCTATTTAGTGGCAACATTTTCACATTTAGTTAGTGGTGATTATGGGGTAAAACAGCGTCTGTACCAAGATGGTTAGTAGATCAGAATGCCGGAAGTGTTTCTTTTCAAATATAAGAGGGACATGCCATTAAGTAATTACTTCTTACTTTCAGAAGACTATACATGAATATGGGTGGGTTTTAAATAATCACCATTATTTAATGGAACAAGGCTTTAGGACTAAACGCTCAATCTTTGCCCTTAGTTTTCTTCAATTTATTGAAACTCGGCAAAGACTGTTTTATTTATACACCCTATGGTATACAACTTCACAAAGTAATGGATAACACTCATTATTGAGAACATTAGCGTGTTGACGTCATTTTACACCGTGTTCCTCTTAAAATGCACTTTCTTCACAGCAACTGCTTTTCAAGTATATTAACATGAATAAGGAAATATGACAAATTCCTCTGAGCGTTGCCACATATACCAAATTTGAAAAGGTATTCACATGAACCAAGTCAAACTAAAAGTTTTCCCGGCTGATGGACTGTGATGATGATCTATATTTGATCAGGAAATCAAGACGAATGTATCAACGGGTACATAACATATGCTTCATATCCAACTAATTGCTGCCCATTGCTAGTAGAAATACCCTTCTTGTCCTAGATTCTTGCATTTCGTTTGGTCCTGACACATTTATTGTTCTGTTTTATTACAAATGCTATCTTTAAACTGAAAATAAAATAATGTCCAAGCAAAGAGTACGGAGTCGGATTTTACTGTCATACATATGCAGCATTGACTAGCAACAGGCAACTGAAAAGGGCCACATCATAAGCATGTTTCCGTTTTCTTGCAAACTGTCGCGCCATAATATGGTGTTCATATGTTAAAAAATAAATAGATCAAATAAGAGTTTTTGGCGATTTCATGAACTTAACATTCCAATGACTATGTGAAGATAGGTCACCAATGATAGACCTATAAACATGTTACTGACTATTTGGAATATACGTAAAAATATGTATCCTTTCACATTAGATAAAGGTTTCAGTGCCTATTTCCTCTCCGATTTTTATTTTAATAAGTATTAATCATTATTTTTACAATAAAGCACGTAGTGCATAATTGTACTCACTGCTTGCTGTATTTTATACATACACTTGATCAATTTGCAACTCGTTCCTAAATTGGTGAACTATTTGAATATAATTAAAAATCATAACCTTATAAAAGAAAAAATAATTACAATTACTCTCTCAAATAGAACTTCACATCGCAGAGGAGGCAAATTACTTTTCCATTTTAATCTGCATTTTTTTCGATTTGAGCGTGACATTTCACGAAAATGAACACGATTTATAGCTCCTTGGCGAAAAGTTTTCATTTCCAATTTGGTTTTACATTATCGAAAGTCATACAAGTAACATTAAGGTCAAATGCAAATACATACTAATTAAAACTAATTAGAAGGAATATAAAACTCGCCCACACGCAAAAGATGTTTAAAAAATATAGTACTAGAATGCAATCTATAGCAGTGTCTTTTGGTACAACATATTTCGTTTGCTTTGGTTTCAGCTTTACTTGTTACTGGCAATGAAGCTTCCTAAAAAGTTTGTTGATTTTTTCGTCACGCCAACAATATTTCAGTTATCTGGAGACGGTGTCCACTTGAAGCAGATATAGTGCTTCCTTCACTGTGAATACGTGGCATGATACCCCACCCAGTCACATTATCCTGACACTGGCCTAAGCTTGAGCGTTAGCTATACCACTACCAATTAAACGACTTTGGTATGAAGCGGCCCGGGATCGAACCCGAAGCCTCTCGTACCTGGAGGCGACTCTCTACCGATTACGCTACCAGGTCCGGTCTTCCTAAAATGTTCAATTTTAAAATTTTATAAAAGACCAATAGACACATATATATATCATATCAAATATATCTTTAAAAGCGGATTATATGAAGATAATAGACAGTTAGTCTTTTAGACAATATAATTCGTAAAGCAAAACTTTTAATTGGGAAGAACTTAATACTTTGACGACAATGTTATAATAGCACACTGCTGATGTATATTTAAACTAATTGCCCTATAACGTGATAAGGTACAAATAGATGTACAAAACATGCGTACGTAATAAGACTCTTCTAATATTGGGTTTTATTGTTTTGTGATCGTAAAGTATTAAATTATACAAATATGTGCATAAATAAGACCATATAAACTATGAAATCGAAGCCTACTTATCGCACACCGTCTGTTTTATATTTCCAAACATGTTTTAACTCGAAAAACCCTGATTATATCACTTTAGTCGACTGACCGTTCCAAGGAGATGGGTTTTCTCTTTTTGTTTTATGACTCGTCACAGATTTGTTCTTACTTATACATTTGGCTTGCATGTGAATACCTTTGTCCTGTGTCTTTTCAGGGCTTGGTATATGTTGCAATGATCAAAGCACTTTGTCTTATATATTCTTATTCATGATTAAAACAATGTTACCTGTGCAGTGAAGAGGTCGTAAAATATCTTTCCGTGCATGTAATCTATGTTGTCGTTTAATTCATCCTATAAAGATTGTTACGCGTGTTGTCTTTGACAGACATTGGACTTATGTTCATCAATTCAATCTCCACAAGAACAGAATGCTTCAACCATTTTCAATTCTTTTGTCATTTTCTTTTCTTGATTGAAACAAATAATTTCACCTACAATCAACAATTTTGTGTAGTTCTTCTAATAGAAATAATATTTCACTCTCTGCTAAATACTACTATGGGGACATTAGTTTTCAATAAAGTCACTATTTCGTCATATTATATCAAGGAAGACGTCAGCGCTTGGACATTTTTTACTCAAATATATCGGTTTTCTTTTCATTATTTGCATTTGAGAAACCCCTTAGGAAGTGCGAGGTTTGAGCTTTGTAAAACCGGTTAAAGCACCACAGTCGGTCCACTCTGCCGACTGCCCGTTCCAAGGCGGTACCTCTATTCAGTACATAATTGTCGTACCTCTATCTTTTTATTTAAAACTGGCAATTATTTAAAATTTTATTAATCTCTTCCCCTGTATTTTATCTTTGTAAATGACATTTGGAAAAAAACGTTGGATGATATACTAGTGAAGGCCTTTTTGTAATTTCTTATATCACTTAGTTATATTTTTGGTACAGGAACAATACCGTTTTGTCCAACCTTCTGGTTATATAGAGTTAGAAAAAAATAAACAACTTACACAATATTGGAAACAATTAATCAACAAAATATAATGGTATAAGTACTATAAGTGATATAAGTTTGTCTTCTACAGTATCGCTTACCAAGAAGACATTATTAGAAAAATTATAAGGCTTAACTGCTGGTTAAGATAAGGTAGTTTAGATTTAACTATCTATGGTAATTCTTGTAATGACCTTTTCTTATTTATCTATTATAATTGATCAAAAGGAGTATTTGCTTTTGTCGGGCTTGCTTTTTATTTGTTTAATTTCTTTTATTAGCTGTTGATGTATTTCTTTTGAAATAATATTTAATTATTGTTTCTGTCTTACATTAAATAATATTCTACCTTCATGTTTCACCTGCCGATAATTTTGTGTTATATATAAATTAATACTTGAGCTAGAACTACGACAGTTTCTACATGCATAACGTAAACATCGCCTAGCTGTTTGTCCTATTTTACTTATTGCTAGCAGTACTCGAAGTTCTTGTACGAGTACTGAAAACCGTACACGGTCCATTATTAAGTGAATGCCTCTCTATGCCATAGAAGTAAAATCATAAATCAGAGGAAATAATTAACCCGATTAAGCATATAGTCAATGAGACTGTTGCCAATCATAGTCACCGCTGTCATGGCCCAAACGTTTGATGATTGTTTTCAAACTGCTGGAGGTTTTGTTTATTGTGAGTCGACTGGGAATATCTTTGCTATCAGACGTGTTGGTATTATGGGTATGGAAAAATCTATCAGACTGCTCCGTACAATCTAGCATTTAAATCACCAATAACCGAACCTGTATTCATTGCATTTGTTTTGAATTCTTGTTGAAGTGTTCTGTTGTATCATAGCTCTGATTTCCGATACGATGAGCGTGCTCGATGAACAGTCTTCAGGAATGGGTATATTTAAAACCATTTCACAAAATGCCAGCATTTTGGCACAACTGTGCTCACGGCTTCTCTTGCCGGTGACATTAGGTTCAGGTGTATCGGACTTGCTATGCTCAGGGATTCCAAATCAGAATTATGATACACGTCTAAATCAAGGGCTGATAATATTAATATATGTAAATTTAAGAGTATGCCGCGACTTTCGTCACTATGAATGCGTCATGTTCTATCATATACAACTGAATCTTTGTAAAAATATGTTTTTTTATATTTTTAACCATATGGACACAACAAGAAATGCTAAAAGTACACCATTTTTGTATTAACTTTAATGAGCTGTTTACATGTTTTGAAAAATATATTTAAGTCACTATATCAAGGCTTAAATCAGTTTCAAAGTAAGTGTCTTACTTTTTAGAATCATCTTTCAAAATGAGTTTAAAATTCAACTTCTTTTGGAAATAATCCATTAGCAAATATGACATGAAAATGATCTGCGGCGTTTGTTGCTTTAACAAAAATAACTCACCAAAGAGTAAAGCGTAAGTTTTTTTTACCTAGAGTCGTGCATTATTTTTCTTCGTTTAAGATAAAAAGCATCCTCAAAGTGAATTGTTTTGAAGTGGTAATTGGTAAGTGGTAAACAGATTAAGACCGATAAACTATCTTAATTGTGGAATGTAAGATTCTGTATAATGAAATGTTCACAGACGTCTTATTACAATGTTAGTAACCATTACGACAACAAGATGATTTGTGCAACTTTATAAAATCATTTTTTATAATGAAATATTATTACAAAACATATTTAACGACAAATATTTATTTGACGGGTTTATTCGATATTTTTTTGTTTTATCTTTTTAGGAAATATCCCTACAATCCTTCATCAAGGGTAATATAAGAATGTAATCATGTACACGCAGTTAGTACGGATATTCTCTTTATTATCTTTGAAAGAATCGCCGGAAAGACATTGAACCGTTATATTTATTTCAAGATGTTTATTTTAGATTCTCTTGAAGTAACGTCTGTAGTTCAACTCTTCAAATAAGCCACTGGTTGAAAGAACATCGTGAACGATGTGCATCGCTTGATTAACTTTACTTTCGGAGATATATATATCAGAGACTGGCAGCAAATATTCAGGGAATGGTTTAAACAGAAAGGGTTGACCTCTGGTGCTATTATGAAGAACGTGATGATGGCAACTATATATCTAAACTAAACAAAGACGCTGGTGTCAAAGCTTTGATATTTATAAGACATTTGACAGCTATCGTGTTAAAGTGGTATTAAACAATTGCATGGGTCTCATATGACTTAATGTTTATTTCACTTCAAAATTGTTACAGCAACGTTTTAGATTTCACAAATTAAGAAAGGCGTTTTCAAAATTATTTCATTGCAATGGTTTTATTCCTTCAAAATATGGTAGCAGAATGAAAACACTTATGCAGCAATGCAAAAGTCATTCTGTATTTTATTGAAATGTTTTAGATAAGATAACCTAAATCAATGGTTTTAAAAACCTTTCTGACCTATTTCGAATCTTATCAAGAAATGTTTTGATGGTGGTTTCAATCCGGAAATCCTTCGTCGCCCTGCATTGCTTACAATTGGCCCTTTTACAGTCAAAAATTGTACTGTATGTGGACATGACGTTGAGATTACACGAATACGGTGACTTAAGGTAGAGCAAATGTAATGCTGCACCTCCAATTGAAGGTATTTAAATTAGGAATACACTGCTTCAAATCTGATAGCTGAGGGTTCCAATCCAGTATGGCCACACATATTCAACATTTCTCTTCCTTTTTTAATTTTGACAATTATTTATGCATCACTCTACCAGATTAAGAATGGAACGTGTGTAGTTTTTAACTTTCATTTTGTAAATAATTTTAATTGTATGATTTGTGCTTTGATTACACATTTGTTACCTGGTAAATTCAAAGTCTTAAGGAATCAAACCATGTGGTGAAGATAATTTATCTTTTGTAACATCAATCAATATACTTAATACAACAATTTGGGCAACATTAAATTAAATGGTTTGGCTATCAAGACCTATGCGAGTTTTAATAAAGCGCAGTAAGCAGACAACATGGGAAATCAGTCTTAAACGTGTTGGGTTTGAAAACAATTAATTACATATTTGGAATTATTTAAGTCAAGTCTATGAAGTAACTTCTTTGGTTGGTTTGTCTAGTGCTATAATATAATAAGTGTTATGTTTCCAAACGATACCTTGTTTCAAAACACTTCTTCTGAAGGGGATATAACATAATATTTGAAGTTCTTGTATTTCTGAAAATGAGACACCATAAATATCCATTTGAGGACAAAAATATCCATAAACTCAAAACTGGATGGGGATGTTTTTACATTTGGCATGCACATCAACATTAAAGTATAAAACCCATCAGTTGTGTTAAGTTTCAATTTCTGTATTTTTTTCCATTATACTTGCTTCACCCTAAAGCCATTAATTGGAATGCAGTGTTGGAATTCTGTCTCTTTATCTTTCCAGTCGTGCCCTATTTAAGTGATACAACTTAAGCAGTCGCCATGCCCTTTACGTGAGATTGAACAGTCGGTTTGTATAATTTCGAGATTGTGCTTGCCTTTATTGTATTATATGCTAAATGCGCGTAAATTCTATGCTTATTAAAACAAAACATTTGGAATTCATTATTTATTATCTCGTCACAATATTACATCTTTTGTTGGCTTGGTTAGATTTCTAAAGTTCGATGATTTTGTTTGAAATTTGAAATTACAGATTTTAATTTTGACATAAGTCGTCACTGCATTTTTATCGTAGGACGTCATTATTAATATACTCCAATCCCAATCCCTTATTGTACGTCATTGCTTGAGCTGTTTTCTTTCAAACTGTTCTCTCGTTTGGAGCTTTTAGGCTGTCGATGCATTTGTCTCCTGTGCATATTGTGCATATGATCATAGTTCTCTATAATAAGAGTTGTACATAAGAGTGTAATGTCTTGTCTCTATGTTTTTGTCACTTTTATATTTACTTTGTATGCCTTTTTCTAGAGTTTCTTTAAATTTTAATAATGGGTATTCTTATAGGACCTTTTCTTATTTTCCTATTATTAACAGAATCGTTATATATTTTTATGAAGCAGGCGTCAACACGGTAAGTTAATTGTTGTTTTGCTATTGTAAAAATGATTAAATATATTTATAGTGAAATATATTCGTTTGATATTTGGTTAGTTTTAGTTGGTGATAAAACATACCTTATCATCCGTATTATGTCCGTGTGTACTCTAGAAATGCAAACAATTCTTTCTTACGAGTGGAACTTCCATTATGATCATCGAGTCAGCAGAACTTGCTTGTAACAGTTTCTGAGCACCTATAATAACAGCGCTGTTTATCTTAACATACTTTCTGAAAATGCGCTCTACAAAAGTCTGCTGGAATATACAAACAGAAACGTATTCTGAGCTTTTGCAGGGATTCATGGTATCGTAAATCACGTTGTTATTTATACGTGTATATGATTAAGGCTAACTTTTGGCTTATAATACTAATCACTAGTTTGATCTTTTTTTTTTGCAGAAATGAGGTCTATAAAAAGCTTTAATATTTATCGTTCTGTGTTTTGATAACAAGGGATTAACGTGATTCACAAAACATTGAATCGTAGAGTAACATCACTGTGAGTTATGCAAAGCTATGGTCACAAAAATATGACTTCGAGAAAAGCAGAACATATATTTTGTTAATTTCTGAAAAGATGCTGGGGATAAGACATTTGTATGTGTCAACAACAAAGACTTAATCCATATTATTACTAGAACACATAGAATTCTTTAAATTGAATGTGTATAAATATTTGTGTTATCTACTTTAGAGATAACGTAAATAACAATAAGCTGAACTGTGTGTTGCATAACTGGAATAACTAGTGAGTCCAGATTCTGTTAAAATCGACTGTACTAATATTCCTTTTGCAGTTGTTAAAATTAAAGTCATTCACACAAAATGCAACAAAAAAATTAATTTTATGTCAACTAACTGAAATCGAAAACAAGAGAATAAACACACAAATAAGGCTCTTTCTGAGATTTTTGAATGACATGTGCTGGTAATGGGGTCTATACTGGTGGATGTATTGGATTAATATTGCTGTGTAATTTATTGCGTCTTCATTTCATTGCTTGCATTCGAGAAACTCATCAGAAAGTGCGAGGTTAGAGCTCTGTAAAACCGGCTTAAGCACCCCAGTCGGTCCATATTGCCGACTGACCGTTACAAGGCGGTAACTGTCGTGTTTGCTCTTATTGTTAAATGACTCGTCACAGATTTGTTCTCACTTTTACATTTTGCGCGCATTTGAATACCTTGGTCCTGTGTCTTTTCAATGTTTGTATCTGTTGCAATGCTTATAGGACTTTGTCTTATATATTCTTATTGTAAAATCTTAGCATACATTTGTACATTGCATGAACTACTTTCATTGAAATGAATTTAATCGGTTTATCGCGGTACAAACACATCCGTGTGACTATAAACAGTATCGGAGGACTTAAAGACACGGACAGTTCAGACTTAGATTGGTATGCTAAATAAAAAAACGTGTGTCACGTTTTCTAAAATACGAGAAAGTGTTAGCATTCAAGTTTTCATGTTGTTGTGTTTTAATTTTAACGTGAGCTGGAAAGTAAGTTGATAATTTAAGTAGTGAAAATCTTTGTTAGATATTATTTTTTTATTAAAAAGGCAGTAAATATTTAAAGGTGACTAATGTATTCTTCCTTCTGCACCATGCTGTTAAGCAAGTATTAAATGCCGCCGCCAGTGTGTGTGCTTAAGTAAGTGTCGTCTCTTTGATTGGAAATTGTATTAAGACAGTTTGTCATGGGGAAAATCCATAAAATAGCCTATTTCCCTTTAAAGCTACCTTCGTCAACAATTGACCGAGCTGATTCAAAAGAGTAACTATAAGTATATCTCTCTTCACGTAATTGCCTTTTAACATATTTTTATTTTAACTTTACATAATCTTTACATAATTGAATAATTATGTTTACACCTTCATTAAAAGTGTGTTTAATTGTAGAATATGTTTTGTTTATTACAATTAATAATATACTTATTAACTGTCATATTTCTTATTGGGAAAAACGTTATGCTAAAGTTGCTTAATGTAAAGGTCGTTCACTGTAAATATTAGTCTCTTCATGTTCCTCCAGTAACAAAATACCGCATTCTTAAAACGGTCGAGCAAAAGTTAAACAATAACATAGCTCTACCCCTCATTGGTGCAAAAATTATGGAATGCAACCATTAGTTGAGCTATGGCCAGTGTTCTATATATAAACCATTATATTTCCGCGGCCATGAATGTCAAGATTGTTGACGTAACAAGATTTATAATGTTTTTGAGATTCGTGTCTATAAAACATCTGTGTGTCGTTTCATTAGAAGTGTTATGATGTTGAATGTTATGGTTATTCTTGGGACAATTAGACACTACTCCTAACTTTCTTTAAGACAACGATGCTTAACTCAAGTACTGTGACATTTAATGAAACAAGCTTAAGAAAATTTGGTAGTTCTGGGAGCATAAACGGGTTTATGACTTTATAAGAAACGGAAGTCCTTTGTTTAAATAAAACTACTTTTGCATTAACTGAATATTATATGAAAGATTTTTTTTTAAAAATCCATGTACAGTCATTCTGGTTTTCCAAATGCGGATTTGTACGAGGAACCCCTAATCTAAGAGCAAAATCAAAAAGGGAAGCATTTATATCCGGCGATAGCTACGTCATCACAAAACATCAAGGGGCCCGTAATGGGAAATGTTCTTACTGGTTAAATTATTTTCTTATAAATATGAAGCGATAATCTGTGGCGAATGCCTGTTTGTGAGACGAAATATAAGGGAGAAGTCTCGCGCAGTTCTTATGCCTTTTCCTATGCTACAGTTAATTCCCTTTGCCAGGATGAGATGGGCTCTTCACCTGCTCGACAACAAACGTTACAATAAATTTTGAAATGAGTTTATTTCATTGGATAAAATGTCTACAAATATGTTTATACTTATCTAGCTAGTAAACAGTTATTATTTGATAATATACTAGTTATTCCAAGATTATATGTACATGTCCGCTTAGACTACTGAGATAATGTTGCTGAACCATTCATAGTCGTTATGAATGAGGGTGTGAATTAGTCAGTAAGGCTTTGTTTACGAGTTTTACATAAGATTGTGCTTTAAAAATTAACATATTATGGCTTTCTAAAATATCTAGTTTAGAGCCAACGTTTAAAGAAGATACACCTACTATATGTCAAACTTATTTTCTTTATTTAATTTGACGGTTTTGTCAATATAGTAGTTTTCAGTTCGTGCGGTATTAGAATTGGGCTGAAAAAACACTGCATAAGAATGTTTTTATATTCCTTTTATTTGTACTTTTGTTTTTCCTTTTAGGAACATATTGCGAGTTTGTTTTCCATTCATTCTTTGGATACATACACGCATTCTGAATCACATCAAGTTACATTTAATTAGTTTTCGTCTGGTTCTGATATACGTCGATGAAACATATCATCTCTGGACGCTGACCTGGCATCTATAGTCTGAGTCATGAAGTGTAATTTTCATGGGATAATACGCAAGTGAAATCCTCGTCTTGCAATATGTTTCATTATGTTATCTATTTCGCTTAAACGGTACACATATCTTATGTTATTCCTTTTGAATAACGATAGATTAAGCAAATTAGCCGAGTTACAAGGTCTTAAAATTTAGTTAGAATATTCCAACATTTAAAACATATGCTATAGTAGACATATATACATCGAAATCATTTATTTCGCGAAGAAAATGTAAAAAAGCTTTATTCGAGGAATAATCGTAGCCTAAGTTGCTTTATACAGTGCTGCTCCTGGAAGTGTTCTTGAGATATCAGTCGGGCAGTCGGGTCCAATTCCATCACGGACTGGCACAGTCGTAGCTGACAGCTAAAAGGTGCACATGAAATAAACATATAGATATACAAATTATTATACGCATATGTCAACCGTCACCGGATAACTACAACATAGATTGTGGGTCGTCTAGTCGAACAGTTCGTTTTTCTTAATTATTTTCATACTGCTCTTTGATCTTTGATAACTTTATTCGAACATCACCATGTAGGTTCGAGGCGATATATGTCTACTTCTCTAGCGGTGTGTCTTTGGTCCCACTCTGATACCTGTCTGTGATATTACGCCAAAAATGTTACAAATGATAACAATAATTGCACAAGTGCAAGTAATATTTAAAACAATAATATGATAAGTGGCATACATTGAAGATATACAAGTACGGCAGAACTTAGCCAAAAAGGAAAGGATTTTTGTACTTTCTTTAGGGTGCTGTGCTTGAACATTTCATTAATTCCAATTAAAACCTATCTTGCATAAAGTCATAAAGCTTTTAAGCTGACACTAGATTTCATTCGTATTTCATCGGGGTGTTCTTCGGCCCAATTTTGACTTGCGGTTCTTGAGGAGTCTAATTGATACACCGTCAAGCTTAAGATGGGAAACAAAAACGTGTTGCTTTGCCATGAAACGGCATTCAGTCTCGTAGACGTAAGCGTGAACTTACCTCCACATGCAAATGAAACGTTGACGGCCATTGATCGGATAGGTGGTGTGACGTCACTACAGTAGACCCAGGCCTTCTGCACATGGTACAGCTGCTGACACTGATAACCAGTGCCCTCTGTTGGCACCTCACACTGGAAATCCGGGACGGGACTGGTGGGGAGAAACACTTATCACATTAGATAATTTCAATTGTCACCGAAACGCTGTACATCTGACTTAGCCTTATATGCTATTTGACCTACATCAAATAAAACTTTCTGTCAGCCAGTAATAGAAATGTTTTTGTGAATCAAACAGAAGGAAGAGTAAGTATGTTCAGCCCATGTCACGGCTGTTAGTTGCATCGCATCGACATACTTGTGGGCATAATGGTCATGTCCTGTAATTATCAGTATATACCAACGGACGGAAGAATCGGGTGGGGGGAAGGGAAGGGGCGTCAAAATAATGCTGATGATGTAATAACTGAAGTTTATTTACTTCTACCTAAAAAAAGTTGCGTAGTTTGTTTAGTTTGAAGTAAGTTAATGAAGTGGGTCTATGTTATTACTTGAAGAAGAGAAATTAAATCGGGAAGATTAATAATATAAATGCAGTAAGGGCGCTTGTTCCCTGCAAACGCTCTGGTCACCAGGAACCAAGTTTTAAATGAATTCATCTTGTAGTTTCAATGTTTAAGGAAAATAATTGCAATAGTGAACTTACCTTCAACCAATCATAATATATCTACGAAGTGTGAAAGGCATTTGCGAAAACAAAACATTGGAATGTGTCAACACTACGGCCATTTATGGCTACACAGTGTGAGGTTAATGGGTTGGGGTCCATCCGGCTAGACGACCCAGCTAGACACGGCCTCAGTGGTCTCATGGGAATGGTAAGGGTATTAGTATTCCTGACCAATGGCATTGCAGTTGGTGCAGTAAGTATCAAGTGTATAAAGTAAACGAAATAAATGGATTACCAGTCTTCCCACTGTGGCGGTGCAATCAAGTCTAAGTGAAACTCAAGCTTGTATTACATTAGAAGGGGAGATAACTAAAAGGTTAACGTAGGAAAAGTTATGTTTGACCGTTCCAAGGCGGCAACTGATGGTTTTTCTTTATGTGTGTTATGTCTCGTCTCTGTGTTTTTGTCACATTTACATTTACCTTGTTTGCCTTTGTCTACTGGTAGATAAAATTTAAATATCTGTGAAAATTTTGATAGAACCTTTTCTTATTTACCTATTCTACTTCTATTTATCACCAGACAACTTACTACCTAGTTAAATGCAGATCCAACAAGTATGTTAAGTTAAGCTATTTCCAGGCAGGGAAACGGAATAAAGGTAGATAAAGATTATTGTGCCCTTCATTTCAACCCATCGCCTTTACCAAGTATGAAGTGAATCTATCAGTAAGTTGTATTCCTGACAAGAAAAATTAATAAAGGATTTTTATTAATTATTTATTTATCAATACATACTAGAGAAAAAAGAAACACAACTACCGATATATGCTCAATAATTTCATGAAGTAATTATAATATGCTGTGTACAATCAATTCCGAGTAAACCTTGAAGTCTTGAGCTTGAAAGTAATATACTTTAGTGTCACACCAAATTGTCGATTGACTTTACGTGACGTCAAACGTAACGTCGTAAGGATAAATCCGTAATCCAGGACTAATACATGGTATGGCCTCCATTAACAAAGTTATTCATCAAGCTCTATTCATCCCACCCCGACCCTAAAGTCTGAAATCAGTTTGAAATTAGTTTTCTACAAATCTATGAAGGTCAAACAGACAGAATTACTGGTGGACAAAGCAATAACTATATGCTCTCTTTCTCTGTCGGAGATGGTAAAAATGTGTATCCGCAAAATATTCAGAGCCTGAGAAAAAAGTGAATACTAATAGAACCGCTACCTCATACATTATCTGGATCACATGCAAAACAAATCTTACTCGAGACACGTGACCCAGTAGATAGGCTCTATGACCCAGCAGTTGTGACCTCTCACCCGCCAGTTCTGTATGACATCTGTTTGACTTTCACATACAGGGACTTCCAAGCAGTCGGGATATGGTATCACGGCCTTTATATCATCTCTAGAATAAAAAGGGATATAGTTTAATGGTTTATTGTTGGTAAATCATCATGGAAAATGATCGTTGTAATATTTTGGACATTCAAGGCGTGGTCTTTCAATTTGGCATTATTAACTTAAATACATTAAATTTAGAAAGGTTCACATGGCAACAATTACATGATGCCTAAATGTGTGAATGTCCAAACGTAAAATATATTCATACCTGCTGTTCGAAGTCTGATGTATAAAAGTTTTTATAATACACACTATGTTGCTGCCCATTTATGTGAGAAATACACATTTCAAATTGGCTATACTTTAAAGTTTTCGTATATCGTATTCCTTATTAAAGCATATTTAATATCGTCTGGGTCTTAAATATAACAAAGTATTTATTAATTAAACATTTTTATTCCTTCACATTTCATTTTTCTTTAAACAGATATACACCTATGGAATACACCCGTTTAATAATAAAATAAAACAAAATAAACCACTGAACTCTAAACAATATGGCAATTAGCGTCATTGTAAGAAAGCTTTATGGATAAATCTTCAATACCTAGCTGGCAAGTAGAAAAAATACAGTTTGTATTAGAGAAATAATCAGTGACATAGCTTTACTAAGGGAAAGTAGACACGTGCTTACCATTTCGTTTTAAAAACCAGAAAAAAATCGCATATTGTATGTATATTAGCCCGAAAAGAATGATCATTGAGGTTTACCAAATAAACCTTTCCACATTAACAAGAAGTCAAGAGGGTGAGCAGTGCCTACATTTTGTTCTCACCTTAGTTACGTTTCGACAATAAATAATTATATTCTTACTTCAGAGCATCGGAGAGGGCCTTTTCTTTGGCTTTGAAATAGTCGAATACACCAGGCTCCACGTCGCTCCTTGCTCTCTTGAATTGATTTCTACAGGTCAGTGAAAAATATACACTGTAAGTGAAGTAACACAATGGAACCCATACCACCAAACCATAGCAAGAGTAAAACGAAATGAGTTGTTAAATAAACATGCATCACATAATATGAATATATGCACACAACAGCATAGTCACAGTTAAACAAAAGATTTATTGCCCATGTTAAAGCAGTAAAATGTATATAAAAGTATTTTCGTTAAATACATTGCTGATGCTTTGGTAAAACTGTTTATTCAACAATCTTGCCTGTCATTTGGATGGAAACGGCTCCTGAACTACAACCACCACTGAACTGGCTGTATATACTTTCCAAGTCAAATCTTTTATTGACATAAATTTCTTGCAAATATCGTTGAAACAAAACTTTGTTGAACGGCACTGATTTTTGAGATGACATATTACATTCTTTCGTTCTATTCTAACGAACATGGTCCTTCAACAGATTGTGTTGTCTTTTTGCTAGAAAAATGCAAATATTCGCATGACTTTTACCTATTTAAGCAGTGTTGAGCTCACCACCTAGTATTTCTCCGAACTGCGGAAGCGTTACTTTCTTACTTTGCTTATCTTAAAACCTTACAATTATGGCAAAGAGATGCAATATTGCGTTAATGTACTTACGTGGGAAACTCCTTGTCAACGTACAGTGATGTAGGGATAATAGTTGGTGCAGGGCAAAACTCCACAGGCATCAGTTCTACCCAAGGCCCGCGCAGGGACACCAAGAGCAGATAATGCAGCTAAACAGAAACACCCAGATAATTACTGCAGTATGCAATCATTAGAATTTATAGGAAAAGAGGAAATATTAATGAATACAATAGTTGAGCTTCAAGTGCTCAGACAGAAGTATGGCACTCTCCATGTAAGGAAGGTCAAGTCATAATTAGCACATCAATATTTATACAGAAACAGAATTGGCAGAAACGAAGTATTTCAGCAATGTGTGTTAGTTGTACTGTCTCAACATCAGTATTTCAGGTATGTTTTATAGGTATACTGTCTCAACATCAGTATGTCAGCTATGTTTTAAAGGTGTACTGTCTCAACATCAGTATGTCAGCTATGTTTTAAAGGTGTACTGTCTCAACATCAGTATGTCAGCTATGTTTTAAAGGTGTACTGTCACAACATCAGTATGTCAGCTATGTTTTAAAGGTGTACTGTCTCAACATCAGTATGTCAGCTATGTTTTATAGGTATACTGTCTCAACATCAGTATGTCAGCTATGTTTTAAAGGTGTACTGTCTCAACATCAGTATGTCAGCTATGTTTTAAAGGTGTACTGTCTCAACATCAGTATGTCAGCTATGTTTTAAAGATGTACTGTCACAACATCAGTATGTCAGCTATGTTTTAAAGGTGTACTGTCTCAACATCAGTATGTCAGCTATGTTTTAAAGGTGTACTGTCTCAACATCAGTATGTCAGCTATGTTTTAAAGGTGTACTGTCTCAACATCAGTATGTCAGCTATGTTTTAAAGGTGTACTGTCACAACATCAGTATGTCAGCTATGTTTTAAAGGTGTACTGTCTCAACATCAGTATGTTAGCTATGTTTTAAAGGTGTACTGTCACAACATCAGTATGTCAGCTATGTTTTATAGGTGTACTGTCTCAACATCAATATGTCAGCTATGTTTTAAAGGTGTACTGTCTCAACATCAGTATGTCAGCTATGTTTTAAAGGTGTACTGTCTCAACATCAGTATGTCAGCTATGTTTTAAAGGTGTACTGTCTCAACATCAGTATGTCAGCTATGTTTTAAAGGTGTACTGTCACAACATCAGTATGTCAGCTATGTTTTATAGGTGTACTGTCTCAACATCAGTATGTCAGCTATGTTTTAAAGGTGTACTGTCTCAACATCAGTATGTCAGCTATGTTTTAAAGGTGTACTGTCTCAACATCAGTATGTCAGCTATGTTTTAAAGGTGTACTGTCACAACATCAGTATGTCAGCTATGTTTTATAGGTGTACTGTCTCAACATCAGTATGTCAGCTATGTTTTAAAGGTGTACTGTCACAACATCAGTATGTCAGCTATGTTTTATAGGTGTACTGTCTCAACATCAGTATGTCAGCTATGTTTTATAGGTATACTGTCACAACATCAGTATGTCAGCTATGTTTTAAAGGTGTACTGTCTCAACATCAGTATGTCAGCTATGTTTTAAAGGTGTACTGTCACAACATCAGTATGTCATCGTTGATTTATAGGTTTACTGTACCAGCATCAGCATTTCAGTTATATTTATAAGTGTACGAACTCAATACTTTATTTTATGGCTGTACTGTCTCAACATCAGTATTTCAGCTGTTGTTTATGGGTGTACTGTCTCACATCAGTTTTTCAGCTGTTCTTTATGGGTGTACTGTCTTAACATCAACATGTCAGCTATTGTTTATGGGTGTACTGTCTCAACATCAGTATGTCAGCTGTTGTTTATGGGTGTACTGTCTTAACATCAGTTTTTCATCTGTTGGCTATGGGTGTACTGTCTCAACATCAGTTTTTCAGCTGTTGTTTATGGGTGTACTGTCTCAACATCAGTTTTTCATCTGAAGTTTATGGGTGTACTGTCTCAACATCAGTTTTTCATCTGTTGTTTATGGGTGTACTGTCTCAACATCAGTTTTTCATCTGAAGTTTATGGGTGTACTGTCTCAACATCAGTTTTTCATCTGAAGTTTATGGGTGTACTGTCTCAACATCAGTTTTTCATCTGTTGTTTATGGGTGAACTGTCTCAACATCAGTTTTTCAGCTGTTGTTTATGGGTGTACTGTCTCAACATCAGTATGTCAGCTGTTGTTTTATAGATGTACTGTCTCAACATCAGTATGTCAGCTGTTGTTTATGGGTGTACTGTCTCAACATCAGTTTGTTCATCTGTTGTTTATGGGTGTACTGTCTCAACATCAGTTTTTCATCTGTTGTTTATGGGTGTACTGTCTCAACATCAGTTTTTCATCTGTTGTTTATGGGTGTACTGTCTCAACATCAGTATGTCAGCTGTTGTTTTATAGATGTACTGTCTCAACATCAGTATGTCAGCTGTTGTTTATGGATGTACTGTCTCAACATCAATATGTCAGCTATTGTTTTATAGGTGTACTGTCTCAACATCAGTTTTTCATCTGTTGTTTATGGGTGTACTGTCTCAACATCAGTTTTTCAGCTGTTGTTTATGGGTGTACTGTCTCAACATCAGTTTTTCAGCTGTTGTTTATGGGTGTACTGTCTCAACATCAATATGTCATTTTTGATTTATAGGTTTACTATCCCAAGATCAGTATTTCAGCTATTGTTTTATAGGTGTACTGTCTCAACATCAGTATGTCAGCTTTTGGTTATGGGTGTACTGTCTCAACATCAGTTTTTCATCTGTTGTTTATGGGTGAACTGTCTCAACATCAGTTTTTCAGCTGTTGTTTATGGGTGTACTGTCTCAACATCAGTATGTCAGCTGTTGTTTTATAGATGTACTGTCTCAACATCAGTATGTCAGCTGTTGTTTATGGGTGTACTGTCTCAACATCAGTTTGTTCATCTGTTGTTTATGGGTGTACTGTCTCAACATCAGTTTTTCATCTGTTGTTTATGGGTGTACTGTCTCAACATCAGTTTTTCATCTGTTGTTTATGGGTGTACTGTCTCAACATCAGTATGTCAGCTGTTGTTTTATAGATGTACTGTCTCAACATCAGTATGTCAGCTGTTGTTTATGGATGTACTGTCTCAACATCAATATGTCAGCTATTGTTTTATAGGTGTACTGTCTCAACATCAGTTTTTCAGCTGTTGTTTATAGGTGTACTGTCTCAACATTAGTATTTCATCTGTTGTTTATAGGTGTACTGTCTCAACATTAGTATTTCATCTGTTGTTTATGGGTGTACTGTCTCAACATCAGTTTTTCAGCTGTTGTTTATGGGTGTACTGTCTCAACATCAGTTTTTCAGCTGTTGTTTATGGGTGTACTGTCTCAACATCAGTTTTTCAGCTGTTGTTTATGGGTGTACTGTCTCAACATCAATATGTCATTTTTGATTTATAGGTTTACTATCCCAAGATCAGTATTTCAGCTATTGTTTTATAGGTGTACTGTCACAACATCAGTATGTCAGCTTTTGGTTATGGGTGTACTGTCTCAACATCAGTATTTCAGCTATTGTTTATGGGTGTACTGTCTCAACATCAGTTTTTCAGCTGTTGTTTATGGGTGTAATGTCTCAACATCAATATGTCATTTTTGATTTATAGGTTTACTATCCCAAGATCAGTATTTCAGCTATTGTTTTATAGATGTACTGTCACAACATCAGTATTTCAGCTTTTGGTTATGGGTGTACTGTCTCAACATCAGTATGTCAGCTATTGTTTTTGGGTGTACTGTCTCAACATCGGTATGTCAGCTATTGTTTATGGGTGTACTGTCTCAACATCGGTATGTCAGCTATTGTTTATGGGTGTACTGTCTCAACATCGGTATGTCAGCTATTGTTTATGGGTGTACTGTCTCAACATCGGTATGTCAGCTATTGTTAATGGGTGTACTGTCTCAACATCGGTATGTCAGCTATTGTTTATGGGTGTACTGTCTCAGCATCAGTATGTCAGCTTCTGGTTATGGGTGTACTGTCTCAACATCGGTATGTCAGCTATTGTTTATGGGTGTAATGTCTCAGCATCAGTATGTCAGCTATTGTTTATGGGTGTACCGTCTCAACATCAGTATGTCAGCTATTGTTTATGGGTGTAATGTCACCACATTAATGTCAGCTATTGTGTTATAGGTGTACTGTCACAACATTAATGTCAGCTATTGTTTTATAGGTGTACTGTCACAACATCAGTATGTCATCGTTGATTTATAGATTTACTGTACCAACATCAGCATTTCAGCTTTATTTATAAGTGTACGAACTCAATACTTTATTTTATAGTTGTACTGTGTCAACATCAGTATTTCAGCTGTTGTTTATGGATGTACTGTCTCAACATCAGTATTTCAGCTGTTCTTTATGGGTGTACTGTCTCAACATCAGTATTTCAGCTGTTCTTTATGGGTGTACTGTCTCAACATCGGTATGTCAGCTATTGTTTTATAGGTGTACTGTTTAAACATTATTGTCAGCTATTGTTTTATAGGTGTACTGTCTCAGCATCAGCATGTCAGCTATTGTTTATAGATGTACTGTCTCAGCACCGGTATTCCAGCTATTGTTTTGTATGTTTCCGGTCAAAATGTTATGTTTTATAGGTGTATTGTCTCAATATCATTATTGTAGCTATCTGGAAACGATGTGCCCTTGCAGCACATAGAGCTGTTGTCTAACTGTGGTATCATGCACGGCATAAATGCCTGACATGACTAACACATAGGCACCTTATCCGACTACCACGCTGAAAAGTCGTAGAACTATCGTTATAAACCGAGAGTAAGCATCAGTGCTGTATGTATCAAGACCAATTTTACGTTTCTGAAATGTCGTGTCCATGGCTCGAATCCGGGCCACAGTGAACAATGTCTGAGAAGCATATACATATATATATATATATATATATATATATATATATATATATATATATATATATATAATATATATATATATATATATATATAGATGATATTATATATATAGATATATATATATATATATCTACTATATATATATCTATATATAGATATATATATATATATATCCTATATATCTATATATAGATATATTCAAATTATGTGAATGATGCTCTTTTTCGAATCTTCGATAATAAATGGACAAATAATATGCACTCATTATGCACTAATAAAAGGTACTTACAAGAATTCGCATATCTGGATATCCGTTTTGTGTTAGCACACTTACATCTTGACTTGTTTGTATACTTTTCGATTAATGAACGCACTTCTTTTCCTTTCGTAGGAATTGGACGCATCACCAATTTCCACCATTAAGGCTTATGTATCATTCCGCGGGTGTTTTGTGACCTTTATACACACTGACATGTAAGTAATTAAAAGTACACTCCTACCACTCTACTATCACCGGTGAAGATATACCAAAACAGATTCAAAAGTACATTTACTTCTTATGTGACATATTCACAAAGCGTAACTTTTCAATTTGATCTTTGATATGTATAAGAATATATAATAAATGCACCCTTGAACACTTCACCTGTGGGTTTAGCTACACTGCACCCCACGCAAATACCCTTTACTTATAATACTGTGCGAATATCTTGAATCTAAACTTACAATTAACTTGCATTTTAACAGATCATATATAATTTAAGATCCGTTTATCATAATATCAATTTTGTCATTTTTAACAAACTGATAAACGAATCCATGTTGAATGAAGGGTCTGTTGTGAAGGTCCAATGTGAACGCCGGAATCTTTTTCTGTAAATCTTAGTGACTCTCTTGAGACTATGTCATACACGTGTTGCGGATTAAGGAAAAGAATAAACAACTATATGTAAAATACAATTGGTTTGTTACACTTCGAAAAATTTTGAACGCACCTATTCATGTTTCACTGTAATTACAAATGCGTATCTCACTGACCTGGGAGAAGTTTAAGCAAAAACGTAATAGTAAAATGCTTAGAAGTCTTCAGGTAAAGAATACCACCCTTGAGGGCAATTAGATTAAACAAATTATCTAGCTTTTGTTTGAGTACTTTGTGTTTTTACTGTGTATAGAAATTATCCGAGTGAAGGCATTAGTATATAGATGTCAGAGAAGAAAAGCAACTGAAAGTATATCTGGCACAGACGAAACTTGAAATATAGTTTAATGTAAATGATTCTCAATGATGTATTTTAATATTTCTGGTGTCCGTTTACATGACTTTTGATGTTGTCATTATTCAAAACGTACATGTTCAATTACCAAGATTACAAGCCTATTCTCAAAGTGAACATCTTCCCGTGTTTTAATGTTCATTTAACACTCCACATTTTCATTTTCTTATTTATATTTGCTTTTGTGACAATTTAATGTGTGTTTATGTTCTGAAGGCTATGCTCATGAATAAGTTAAGATTTGGAAAGAGAGTGTATATGAAAAATTTCTGCATTTCTGTCCGTACATCTTATTAAGAACAAATGTAACCTAAGCTATCATGCAGACCAATTTATTATAATGTAATTTGTATTCACGTTTGTCTTCTTATTTGTATTTAAGTTAGTCTTTTGTTACAAAGGTAACAAAAACATGTCAGTTTGTCGTCATTTTAACAGTTCAAAAAATTGAAGAAAAAAAATATCATTATTCTCGTAAAATAAATAAAAACAACCCCAAACTCATTTTTAACATGAGACTATGTTGTATGAGAGATGAACACGTAACTTATCGACCATCCAGATATAATAACATTTACCTCAATGTTCAAAAATAATGTTTGCTTAAATTGTCATTATGGGAAACCGTCGACCACATGCGTTGAAAAATATTACATCTTTAAATAACGAACATTACTTAAGTGGATTGCAGCGTGAAATATATATTAATAAAACTTTACGACCCTTTATGCCTTTTGCTCTTTATAACATAAGTTTTGAACATATATATATACGCTTCGAAGGTTAGGACAGAAAAGTTCAGTTTAAAGTATCTTGTAAACCAGAAAGTGTTGTACTTTTAGGAGATAATGTTTTTCACCTGTTTAAGATTGGTACAACCAGTTAGATTTGAATGAGCTATCAAATCATCTCCTGGTTTCCTAAAGTAAGGCTTCTCTGCTGGGCAAGGTTTCAAAAGTAAAAACAAAACAGTTTTATCTTTACATGCTTGAGGGAACGGCAAAATAACTCGGATGGTACTGTTTATCGTTTTGCCATTGGCTGCACCCACTGAGATGAATGGCAAATATTTAGTAAACATACTAGTTGACTCAACCAGCATGAATTATGAATAGCTCATATTGCGTTGTTGGTAAATACCTGGAATTAACCATAAAGAAAAATGTTTGACGTTTCAATGGTTTCTTGTAATGTTTTATTTTATTCAAAGCCTCACTGTATGCAGAATACGCAGTTGAGTACACTTTTTGTACACTTATATTTCAAATCAGAATTTCTCACAAAAGTTCATCCCAGGGACGATCACACCTTGGTAGTACAGTGTATTAGGTTGAAATAATTGCCACGTTTTGCTAGTCATTTACCAATTTTCATGTTTCGTTAGATGTACAACAGTAACTGCATTCACAGAGAAGCGCAACATTGACATATTTGGAGTTTAAATTGATACCAATTAATATGTTAAACAATGTAAAGTGAATTAGAGATTAAAAAACAACAGTTAAAGTAACATTTTACGTAATAAATATCAGGGTTGAAATAAGTACGCTTCAATGGATATTACGGCGACAACAAAATACCTTCGACTCATTGAATCAGACAACGTTGCCACGGGCAGCTGGGCTTCATACCTGTCTGAAGCTGCGTAATAACCCTGCTTACGGTGTTTATCGCCCATCTGAACAAATCAGGTGATCGTCGAAAAAAGGGGACTACTTTTTTCCAATTGGGCTTAAAAAGGACGTTAATTTAGAAACCAGTTTTAAGAAGGGGACCTGTTGCACAGAGAACACTTCAGGCAAAGTCAATATGGCCAACAAGGTAAGAGGAACATTTTAATGCATTTCGTAATCCAATAACAGTTAATATATATACTACATGTCAGCACAAGTTTAAAAATTTCAAATGATGATGGTTTATTTAAAATCAATCTGATACATGATGTCTAAATTTTGTCTTGACTTCGAAGCATATAATGGTTTTATACTTTAACAATCAGAAACTCATTCTGTACCTTCTTTAACCCTGCTTGCGGAGCACTTTTCAGTGTTGCGACACTGTTGACATGACTTAAAAACCTATGTTAACTAGCTATGTAGTACACATGCGAATATGAAGTTGCTAATTAAATTGACTGACGTATAGAATAACTTGACTGCGTGCATTAAATTAAAACTTTTCTAAAATAAGTTATTTTTACTTAAAAATCTGATGATGAAAACAATTGATGCGTATGCTGTTTTGGTTTCAAAATTAAATAGCTTAATTGATTGAAATGTTCTGTCCTGTTATATTATTTGCTAATCTAGAATGCCGTATACTAACATGTTATGTTATGTTATGTTATGTTATGTTTTGATATATTATGTGATGTCCTCATATGGTATGTATTGAAAAAAGAATGTGTTAACCTTTTATGCGTTGATCTGATATTCAGTGTTTTGATCTGTTATGTGATGTCCTCATATAGTATGTATTGAAAAAAGAATGTGTTAACCTAATGCTTTGATCTGATATTCAGTGTTTTGATCTGCTATGTGATGTTCTAATCAGTATGTGGTGATTTGTTCTGCAATATTCTGTCCTGTTCTGTAATGTGATGATCTATTCTATAATGTGATATTCTGATCTGTTATGTGATGTTCTGGTCAGTTTGTGGTGCTTTGTTCTGCAATATTCTGTTCTGTTCTGTAATGTGATGTTCTATTCTATAATGTGATATTCTGATCTGTTATGTGATGTTCTGATCTGTTATGTGATGTTTTGATCTGTAATGTGATCACTTTTTGATATTCCGATCTGTGATTCAAATGTGTTATAAATGTATACTAATGTGTTACGTGGCGTGTATATAAACGTGTTCGGTGAATTCTGACATGTTATATGATATTCATAGATTTGTAGACTAATGTGCTATCATGTGGTTTTTGATCTTTTGTGATGTGACGTTTGGTAATCTGGTTTTGCAACTTACGTCGCTTATCCAGATCAATTCGCGTTAAGAAGTTTTGGTCGAGACTTTTGATAAAACGATCCGTAGCTGAGATTATTATGCACCTTCTTTGCAGTTTGTCGTAGTCTTGTTGCTACTGTTCTCCCTGGCGGGACGGTGTGGGGCCCAGGGGGCGGACTGTAACCCGTCTGACATCGATCCAACCGTGATGGCAGAAGCGAACATCTTTCCTTCTGAGTCTATCATGGAACAGCTACAGGGTGCAGGCATAAGGACTGTGTAAGTGATAGTCGTTAGTCAAAAATTCTAATTAAGCGACATTAGTCTGTTAGTTAGGCATTAGGCTACTGTGTGTAGGACCCTGGATTCGAACTGCAGACTTACACGAGATGCTGGTTCTTACGCAGTACTCTTAATTGCTTATTGCTACAGGTCGTCACTGCCAAAGTACTCCTTCTACATAAGAAAATGAGTAGATTAGGCGGACTAAATATGCGAAATTAATTTGGTATGCGTTAAATATAATGCGTCACAAAATTGTAAATCCCACTTCAAGAACGTTAGACCTCAAATTAACTTTGGACACAAAACTTACACTATGTAGATTTATTAAGTTACTACTACAACTACAACAACAACAACTACTACTACTACTACTACTACTACTACTACTTCTACTTCTTCTACTACTACTACTACTACTACTACTACTACTACTACTACTACTACTACTACTACTACTACTACTTCTACTTCTTCTACTACTACTACTACTACTACTACTACTACTACTACTACTACTACTAACACTTCTTTTTCTTCTTTGATAATATTGTTATCATATTGTGCCAACTGAAACAAACTGAAAACTGAAAATTCTGATCTGCAAGCTCTATCATTAACAACTTCTCCCTCTGCTGATTCTTTATAAATTGTCTTAAAACAAAAATGCACGAAAGTATAAGCAAATAACTAAAAGATGCGTTATTTACAAATGTATTAGGTTATTGGGTAAAACATCATTTAATCAGCGGTAATTTTAACGAATTAAGGTTTAAGTCCTGGATACCTCAACTGTCACACCATCCTAACTGTAAATGTAAATTCAACTGTTGATCAAATTCCAGCGATGACCTGAAAACTAAAATAGACGATATGGTTAAGGCTGACCCGACCTTATCTGAGATAAGGGATAAACTAGCTGTCAGTGAAGACGAAGCAGCCAAGCTTGATGGAACCACCCTCAATGACCCGTAAGTGAGATATGACTTTTATAAATAGTTAATATTACGAATCACCGTGTGCCATGACATGTTTAGAACGTTGTGTTTATCTAATTAAATGCTTTATTATATATACTAGTAAAATGCTACTCACGTCTTTTTTGTGATACAGTGTTATATGTTTTTACTTTTATTACTTGTTGTAGTTTTATTATTTATTTTTAACTGTCCTGTGGTATCATTGTACGTCGCACATAACGTCGCAATATCGTCGTTCACAGTGAAGTGTGATTGTTTACGGCAACTTCTTGTCTTGTTTAACTATTTAGATACGCGAAGGCTATTTTACATAACGTTAAGTTACGGTACATTATATATATGCATGTTGTTGCATTTTTTCAGACTTGCTCCCGCTGATTCAGCTGACGCCACGGTGAAATTAAGTTACGACATCTACCAGCTGTACCGCCCTGTTTGTCCACATCGCTGGATGTACATTCGCTACTGGCAGTGGGTCTTTTTGTTTCCTAAGCAGAAGAAATACTGCTACTCCATCTATAACTACTGGGTCACCAGCTGCATTTAGTGAGTAGCACATGCATTATTCCTTTAATAAAGACATTCTTGGCACGACAAAAGTAGTGGTACATGTACCCATGATATAAAGTGAAACGACAGGTTGAACTAATGTAGCAGAATCCTCGAATTTTTACGTTAGTATGTCTAGCCTGTTTATACCTGATGCAAATGTGACATTAAACTTATAAATGAACCACTGTCAAGAGCGCGCAGAAATACAACATCCAGTAAAACAGAGTATAACCAGTGACCACCTCTTCCGCCACACTCCTTACGCCGGTTACGATTCACTTTGCTACGGTGAACTGACCATTTACCTTCTGAAGTAAATGTAAATTCTTTTTGAAGTAGTGAATACCACAGTACTAGCAGCGCTTTCTTTAATTATGTTTTCTATTAAATTATTTAGTATAGTTCCCGATGGATCTACTGTGGAAAAGTCTTCCAACTGACCTGCGGTGCGATTTTGGTTCTATCCAATAGGTTTTTTCTGTATTGTATTTTGTCTTGTTTCTTTTCTTTCTTTATTGTATCTTTATTGTATAAACAGCAATATTATGACACAACTTATTGAACGTCTTTTTTTGAAAAAAAAACTGATAAGAACCGAGGCACCATAAGATAACACCATTCTTCCGTCAGTGGCATGCTCCGTTTGCGCCGTGTAATGTGCCTGACACTAACCTTTAAGAAGTAGTTAAGTAGCGAACGTGTGAACGTGTGTGGCATTTGACAGGAATTGAATTCAAAGCAAATGCATATAATTATTATTAAGTTATGGTTTTTGCCTTGTACGCATAAATAATGTAAGGAATTTATTTTGGATTATTAATGACTTTTATGATCGCCTTCTCGGAAACTTTTAATAGGAACACTTTTGGAAATGGTTTACTAATTTCAACTTATACGGGTCGCTATGGTATTCATTCGTGAGTCAAAAGTAAGATCAGACAGCTATACCGAAAGATATACATATAAATAGTTTAAGAAAGATAAATTATCATAGATCGCGCTCTTTCAACTAGGCTCTAACCCTCTACCCTACAATAATCAAACCATAAACAACATACATGTACAAAAGGGAATGTTTTGTTTGTTTGTTGTTATTTTTGGTTACATGATTCATTGGAAAATTAAGGACGTTGTATTTTGTTTTTATTTTGTTGTTTTTATTGTTGTCGTTTTAGTTTTAGTTGTTGTTGTTGTTTCTAATATATTAGGCATCTGATGTAAATTGTTGATATTATTATTTCAGCCGCTATTGTCACGTGCACAAGTACTGGGACTACTGGCATTACTACTTCCGATGCGCGCCAGAATACAGGTGTGTTAACTAGTTTGGGTAATTTCTTTATGTATCTTTGCGCAGAATATTATTTTTAATCATATTTGCTTATCCTAGGGTGAAACTTTGTGTAGCAGCTTGGTTGTCATAGTGATGCCAATGATGATGATGGTGATGATGATGATGATGATGATGATGATGATGATGATGATGATGATGATGAACATTATCATGATGGTAATGATGATTTGAAATATTTTCCAGGTCAGTATTCATGCCAATGATTTGCGTAACATATTCGGCCGACGGAGAGGCGAGTCTATCGAAAGAGTATCGCCTGCAGAGAATCCCGAGAGGTTGTTGCTGTCGCCGTTACTGGCCGTGGAAGCTGGCAGCTGATACCTGTCCGGCAATATCCGGTTAAAACAAAACATACACTTGCCAACACACGCGCTCATGCACGCACGCTCGCGCGCTGCACGACTACGCGGAGACGTGCTTGCATGCGCACACACAAACACTGAAAACAACAGGAGCGTTCACATATAAACTGACACATTCGTCACACATGCATACACATTCCATCACCTGTACACACAACAAAACCCCACAATGACTCTAAATGTTAATGGTTTCTCCTAGACTGGAGGATTTTGCTTAAACAGGTATATGATGTATAAGTCGAGAACACAACCATAATCTTCCGAAGAACTATCTATGGCTCGTTGCTTTTTGGTGGTTGTAAAATTCTGTACATTTTGGACCACAATTACCACGTACATCAAAAGCATGTGTCTTTGTAAAATGCTGTTATACTCGTATTGGTTGTCGTTTGGTTTGAAACGTTTGGTTGTCAATAATAATTTTCATGCTTTTCCATTTTTTCATATTTGTAATGTGCTATGTACGTGGATTCTATAAATAAATGTATTGCACTTACTGGACTTGTTGCTTTGTAAAAAGGTATTTTTATAAATACTGTAATGCTGACCGGTCATCCATCCGTACACTAGCCACAGTAACCGTTGCTTAACCTCGTAACTTTGGAAGACGCTTAAACCGTGTCGCTAAAGTATGAATTTTGATCCGAAAACGGTAAAATTTGTAACAGAAATTTTTAAACCTTAAATTTAGAAAAAAAATCAAAATAAAATAATTTTAAACATAGCTTGTTAGGTCTCCACTAATATGCAGACATTGTTTTAAAGATATCTTGCAAAATAAAAACAATAGTTATTGGGGCCTTGTTTTCTATTGCTGACGTTATTTTGACCCAAAAATTACCCAAATTTGAAGCAAAATTTTATCAACTTCTGTGTAGGAAATTTTCAATATAAAATGTTTTAAGAAAGCCATAAGGGTACCCTTTAATATGCTAAAAAGAATTTTGAAGATATCTTGCGAAATAAAGAAGTTAAGTGGTAGGGCCGTGTTTTCCCTTGAGCGCCGTACTTATTTTACGGCCGGGTCGTGTTTTAAACCTGTCCGGTTTGAAGTGCTTATATTTCTATCTCTGCGGTAGTTTCATTGCTCCCCCTCCGAGAAGTCTCGTTCCGAGGCTTGGCCTAGGTAGTTCTGTGGGCACGCAACTCCAGTCCGGCAGTTGACTATTCTATCGCTGCCACCAATGTAACGCAGGCCGGCGATCCCTAATGGTCACCCATCCGTACACCGACCACAGTAACCTTTGCTTAACCGCACAACTTTGGAAGCCGCTTAAATAACGTTTCTAAAGAGTTAACCCAGAAGCGAGGCTGGTTTGAAGTGCTTATATTTCTACCTTGCGGTCAGTTAATAAATACGTGATTTGATAGTGTCCCTTTTATTTATCCGAGGCCAGTTCGCGACGACTGACCCGAGGACAAATAACAGGGACAATATCAAATCACTCATTATTGACAATTTTATAAAATAACTACATTCAACATTTAATACTTAGTTTTTGCTTTAATCCAAGTCTAAAAATGCTTGTTCGTGTTTTTGTTAAATCACACGTTGTAAATTTATAACACATTTGGTTAAACACTTCCAAATTATGCCGCCAATGTTTGAAAACTGAGAATATTTTGTTTAATAAATTTATGCAACCTGTCGGCATCTACACAAAGACCGAGTTAAAACAAAATGGCTGCCATTCCCAGAGCTTCTTGCTTTACTCGTGAGAAAAAAAGGGGGGGGGGGAGAAGTAAGTAGACTTAAATGGTGAATCAACCTCTGGCTAAAAAACAAGCGTATGGATGACGAAGGTATAGGCCCAATCATAACAGCAAAACGGCAAAGGCGTTGGTTATTATATTTGATATACACATTTATCTATTTACAAACCCTTTCTTTTTTTACCTCTACCTTGTTTCTCGGAGTCCAGCCCTCTTTCTCTCAATCTAATTGCTTAGTTGCCTTGCGCTCAACAATATATTTTTAAATGTAAATATTTGCACGCTTCAACCAAATCACTTTAAATCTATATATTGTTAGTCCACTATTAAGGATACATGTATATGGTGATGACATCGCACACTTGTCGTGTCGTGAAACTGTACACTATTTTCGCTACAAGAAGTCAAAATTTAGCTTATTTTGCGTACAAATAAGTTTTTAAACATGGGAAACACGTTTGAACAAATTAAGACGTATGCTTCACTGAGTTTAAAGGCGAAAACAGAATACCATTAAATCGTTGAATCAGACAACCTTGCCACGGATAAATGCATTTCGCTATTTTCTGATGCTGCGTAATAAATAATCATTTGATTATATCACGTGGTGGGTGGAAACAAGGGACTACTTCTCGATCTCGTTTTGAAAGGGGGTTGATATAGAAACCAGCTTTAATAAGATCACTTTCCCAAAGATTTGATCCAGCACAGGACAAGATGTCTAACAAGGTATGTAAGATCACAGCATTTATATTCAACGAGAAAGCATTGTTGTTCTACTATAAAATTTAGTTAACCTTATCATTACGGAAAAATAAATTTCCTAAAAACGCCTCGCTGTTTATCTACGATAACTTTGCAATAAAAAAATAACTTGACCATTTAAGAAATAAGGGATTTTTATATTATGCTTTTATGAAGAGACGTTACATCGTTTTATATGAAATACATTGGATACTTTACGCGGACAATGTTTCTTGCTGTGTAGACATGTATTCGTTTAATATGACCTGAACTTATAGATTACAGTGAGTTCTGATACTTATTGCATATATTCCTTCACCAACATTGATGAATGGATAACGGGAAACCTCTGAAGTTTCGAAGTCTAGTAGCATGGAATCTCGACTCTTGTTTTAACCATTCCTGGTATAGTTTTTTCTGATACGTTTTCACCTAACATGTTTTATGTTTGCTTCACGTTCAGACTTGTTACGTTCTGTTTTTGACTCTTATTTTGTTTTCATACCTATTTTGTCTAAAACAGTTAGTATTTATAAATAAACAAATTAATGGCTTCGGGATGCAAGTTCTATAAAGATCAATCTACATGTATTCTGCCCTTAAAGTAAAACATACACTTACAATGTTGTTGAACATAAAGTTACACGTTATTTTCTTATTATATGTGTTGCCGACTTGAAAAAAGTGGTTTGCTTTTATACAAAAATACAAGCTTAAATGAGATTCTCAAATGTACAATGGTTTCGTCAATATTCACATCTTGAATCATGGCATAAACAAACGGACAAAAAAAACTTGTTATTTAACGTTACATTTTTAATCCAAACACCAAACTTGTATATCAAACACCAATACAGTATTAATCCAGCCAGAAATGCCACCTCAACAATGAAAAGTATTATTCTTGGAACTGTTTTCTTGTGTGTTTTATTGTTTTCATCGATCTTGTCACTGTACATGTTTTCATTTATGCACAAATACTGCTACAATGTGAGTTTTACTCATTCGTGAAAATCTGCAATTCGCTAAAGGAGACACATTTGGAAAAAAGATTTTATATGTTTGCCTGCTTTATTAACAATTATATGTGTTAATAATGATTAGTTGGCAACATAATATGTCTATGTGGACTTGGATCTACGCCTTTTGCCATAACATCTGGTCAGTTCGTAGTCAGCAGGCTCAGAGTAAAGCTTTTAGATGAGAAGGCACACATTTTTCCCTTTTGTTTAGGTTGTCGTAGTCTTGTTGCTGCTGTTCTCCCTGGCGGGGCGGTGTGAGGCCCAGGGGGCGGACTGTAACCCGTCTGACATCGATCCAACCGTTATGGCAGAAGCGAACATCTTTCCTTCTGAGTCTATCATGGATATACTACTGGCTGCAGGCATAAGGACTGTGTAAGAGATGTTAAAAAGATAATAATAACAACAACAACAATAAAAATAATAATAATAATAATCATAACCCCCCCCCCCCCAAACTCATCATCATCAGTGAAAGTGTTCGTTATAAATAAAAAAATGTCAAACAAAGATATAGCGAAACGTTTCATTGTAGACACATCGTTCCATTAAATTACCTCATCAAATCAATAGAGATATAGAATTGTAGAGCTATATAGGTCGTTTTATCTCCTTCATTTTGAAACAATGAAGTACTCAAGCTTATTTCAAATATTTCATGAAAGGACCTTCACGTAATGATTATTTAAACAAGAAACAAGAAAGCTTGAAATAGTAAATCAACATTTTTATACTATGCGTGAAATGAGATAGATACCTGCAGATATGTTAACATCTTGGATAACAACAAAATGTTATATGACAGACTGCTCACTATAAATTCAGGGGACGCCGGTGGACGATCGGTTAGAGACACTGACCTGTATCTCCTAAGCCCCTAACCATGTGGGTTCGAGTCCTTGTAGGTGGAAAACGTTCATGTAGAAATTGCCTGCTGGGCGCCGGTTGGTCTGCCCAGACATTAGTCAGAGATCTTCCTCCACTAAATAATTAACTGGACGTTGACAATAAGGATCATAATTGTGTCTGTGCAATGTAACACAATTATTTCTAGCTCGTTCCCAGTCTTTCTTTCATTAAACGGTGCTATTACAATTGCTAGTATTGAAACCTTCGACATTTTAATGATCAAAAGAACCTTTGTTTAGAATATTTTTGAAAGTTGTTTACTTTGTTTCGTAAAGTATTATATTATTACCATTGCTGTACATGTATGTTTTCATTGCAATTGGAATTTCCTGTCTCTGCATTTTGGAAAAAAAAATGTTTGTTCAACTGTCAATTCCAGCGATGGCGTGCGAGCTACAATAGACAAGATGGTTAGTGCAAATTCCACCCTAACAGAGCTCAGACGGGTACTTTCTCTCGGTGAGAAAGAATCAGCGAAACTTGATGGAACCACCTTTTCTAGCCCGTGAGTGAAATATCTATGGAAACCATACGATTGCATTTGTAATCAAAAATAGGTGGTGATGTACATGAACATTAAATCTATTATTACGTTTATGTAATTCCGTAGAACAGCACAAATTTGTTAGCATACATTAATTGTTCTCTATTTTTCTTATTTGTATATGCATTATTCGTGTCAGTCCATCTTTAGAAACATATGCATTATAATTTATACTGATACCAGTTATTTCCAATATCGGGTATAATGATTTTTAATGTAATGAACTGTCAAAATTCGGTACGTGTAGACCTATATTCATTGGTGCACTCTTTAATTTTTGCTTATTTGCTGGTTTTCTGTATGTTGTTTGGCGACTCGCTGGAGCGCGTCGCCAATGTATGGAATATTCTTTGAAAATGACACATGTGGAGCCTGAGACCCAATTTGGGAAACGCTGATTTCAATCAATAACATGCAAAAATGCCAAAAATAAATTATCGTTGTGGGTCAATTCATTTATGCCTCATTATTTTACTCACCACTGTATGATATCTTAATGTCTAGGGCAAATAAAGTATGGGACAGTTAACAAATACGTTCGGTTTATTTGGTTTGGGTGGATTTTGGCATAACACTATCTCATGCGCCGTGTGACATCTGGACTGTCAAATTCCACAAGAATTATTCATGGCTGGCGAATACAAGCCCCAAAATATTGTCAGTTTACTCTTGGTGTGCTATTTAACGTTACGTTAGACGCATAATTCATTCCAGTGTTGCTCCCGCTGATGCAGCTGACACCACGGCAAGATTGAGTTACGACATCTACCAACTGTACCGACCGGTGTGTCCACATCGCTGGATGTACATTCGCTACTGGCACTGGGTCTTCCTGTTTCCCGGGCAGAAGAAATACTGCTACCCCATCTACAACTACTGGGTCACCAGCTGCATCTAGTGAGTAGCCTTTGCACATTGGGTTAGTAAACAAACCAAAAGGCAATTATTAAAATGCGCTATTTTAACTTTTCATGTCCACACAAAAGATATGTTTAAAAGCTTTACCTGGAGCTTTCATCCATCTGCTTTAGACTTCGTCAGCAGACTGGTTGTGTATTCACTGTGTTGACCAGCAGTGTTATTTGAGAAGTTTAAATAGTGAATTATAATGAATAGATAGTTTCAATATGATATCATAGGCACTGATAGGACAAGTTAAAGGCAGCCATCTTTGAAGGCAGAAGCTAATGCAGGCCGAACTCTGGAAATATATGCTGTATTAAACTCACCACTGTGTTTTTATCTTTTTGTCTATTTTACTGAATTTTATATCAAATTTAACAGCTTTTATAAAGTTTTTTAAATATCAAAACTGTGTTTCGATAGTTTGAAAGATAAAAAAAAGATACACGGTTTATTTTGTTTAAGGATGACCCAATAACTTTATTTCTGTGTATTAATTTCTTTGTGCATCAATTTTAAAAATATTGTATTCAAAAATTATAAATTTCAAGAGCTTACCAATGGTGTGTAGCTTTTAATTTTTGGACCACAAATGAAGACATTACAAGAAAATGTACACTTCTATTAAATTCATCTGAAAATCCTTTGAAGTTGCCATCAATGATGGCTGCTTAGATAAGGAATCTTCACTGCTGTGGAAAATACCACACAGATAAGCTTCCATCAGAACAAAGGGTAATTATTTTTGTTTTTATTCTCTGGTAGTTTAATAAGAAAGTAATTCGATTTGAAATGCTAACTTTACGAGAAAAATTGATCAGTTAATCTGCCTGAATATGTTCCAATGTTATATAATAATTTGTAAATAAATTGAAGTAGGACACAAGCTCTTCACGTAATGTGTAAACCCAACCCATTCATAACAGTAATTGTACTACATAAAAGATACAAAAAAAATAACCTGTGATTGAGCCAATTAACATTTCTTATTTGCTCTTGCTTAACGGTTTTGGTGATTTGTTAAGTTATAAAATTAAGTTGCATTTATTCTGTATTAATGTTTGTTTTTATCAGATTAATAGGATTTGTATATGATGCAATAATTGGTATAAGTATTTCACCCACAACAGCTACCATTGTCACGTGCACAAGTACTGGGACTACTGGCATTACTACTTCCGATGCGCGCCAGAATACAGGTATGTAATTAGCAGGTTTGGGTTACCTTATCCTTGCGCAGGCTATTGTTTTTTTATTTATTTATTTATTGTGTTGTTTTTTATTATTTGTTTTCATATACATGCCTTTGTTTGGCAGCTTAGCAAATTTACACAATTAACAATGAAAGCACAACTGTGTTTACTCAAGTGAACATTGGCAGTGGTGATGCTGGTTGGGATTATAATGGTGGTAGTGGTGTAGCCGATGATGGTGATAATCGTGATGGTGGAGATTATGACGACAACGACGAAAATGATTTTTTTACTCTTTTCCAGGCCGGTTTTTATGCCCATGGTGTGTATTATAAGTACCTCAAAAGGGCCTTACTTGACGATAGAGTATCAGCTGCGTAGAATCCCAAGAGGTTGCTGTTGCCGCCGTTACTGGCCATGGAAGCTGGCAACCGATGCTTGCCCAGCAGTAATGGCCTAGTGTAACACACTAGCACATGAATACGCACACAAATGCTCACACGCGCCCACACACAGACATTAAAATGAGCACCAATGTATTATTGAACTCACTCGTCACACATGATCATACATTCCGCCAACATTACACATCCAGCACAATAGCACACACCTACGACATGTGTTTTAGTAGATAATGAATACATAACTATTTCTCTGTTTATGTCAGTTATGTCAGTTGATAATGAGTACCCAACTATTTCCCAGTGTATATCAATGGACAATGACTATCTGTTTCCCAATGTATATCAATGGACAATGAATACCCAACTATTTCCCAGTGTATACCAATGGACAATGACTATCTGTTTCCCAGTGTATATCAGTGAACAATGAATACCCAACTATTTCCCAGTGTATATCAATGGACAATGAATACCCAACTATTTCCCAGTGTATATCATAGACAATGAATACCTCACTATTTTCTAGTGTATATCAATGGACAATGAATACCTAACTATTTCCCAGTATATAGCAATGGACAATCAAAATACCTAACTTTTTCTCAATTTATGACAGACATAATCAAATAAAAATAAATATAGCATCCAGGTTGACGCAACCAGCAACTGATGCATTAATTTTCTGTCGAGGTTTAGCAGGAAAACATAGCTTGTTTTCTTTCTGAAAGTAACAGTAAATGAATTCAAATTCAAACTGGTGGACAAAGTGGCCAGACAGTTGGACAGTCTGTGGCATATCTAGAACCTAAGGGCGTATGAAAGAGGGAATTCCTGATCTATAAGTATTGTGCTGCTTATTCTAATATTTTTATAAAACAGAACAATAATTTCTTAGAGCCACATATGTTTATAAAGCATTTTGTCAAACTAAATATTCAATTGTGATTTTTGCCATTTCTGCTAATTCTGACAGCTTTGAGTATGTAAAGAAAATAAAATCTGTTCTCTTTTTTTCAAAAATTATTTATAGAACAAAGGCAACAATAGACACTTTCCTCTCTTTTTTTTAATTTTGTTTATTAAGGTATACTTGTTTCCAATGAATAAACAACATAAAACATTAAAATCTTTGCTTCCTTTTTCATGTTAAGTAAAGAAACAAACAGCTAAAATAATAAAAAATAATTATATATTAATATTAAAGGCACTTTTAATGATTTTTCATTACCATATTTTAGATTTTTTAGATGATACAGTTACATTTCCCTGGTGGAATAACCTATAGTTTACATGAGGATTTTGTACTTCTTAAAAAAAAAACATAGCGATATGTTTAAGAATTTGAAAAGTATAGAAAATGAAAATTTTAAAATAAATAAACCTGATCCCTGTTGGTTATAAAAAAAATAAATGAAACAATGTGTAAAAAATAAAAACAAAGACAGAGAGAAATATTATTAACATATATCATGAATGATGTAAACAATGCACACAATAAAACATTTATCACAGTTAAAATATAAACTCTGGAGTAAAACTGTCATTCAACCATTTATAACATTCTTTTTCTTTATCTATATATAATATTTTAAATGAACAGAACAATCTAAATAGCTATAACAAAACACAATCTTTATCTTTTTTTATTTAAAGAAAACATGTCTTTCTCAAGTCTTTCACAAATGGTTTAAATATTCCATGCTCTTGTGTATTTAAGTATATGGTAAGATAGTCATTTAGATAAGTATATGAATAAATGCTGAACATGTAAATGACAACAAATGAGAGAAGATTCAACAGTTCTATTTGGGGTTGTACTGTTCCACTCGTTCCAACAGGGCATCGGAATAGCCTGGGGAGTAATACCTGTAAAAAAAAAGCAACATGGATTATAAATTATAATAACAAGTTGAAGTATTTTATACTAAACATACTATTTTGATAGTTTTACTTACCTTCAAACACACACAATATTTTTTTTCCAAATGTATTGTTCCTGGGTAATATATTTCATGATAATTCAAATTTTAATTGTAAGTTACTGTAACAATTAGTTATAAATTGTTACATAAGCTTGTCACCTTAATTGATTTAAAAGTACACAAAATGTTAAATAAAAATGATATGAAAGAAAGAATAAGAGGGTGCATCAAATTATAATAACATGAGAACTTAAACTTAAAGTTCCAGCAAAATAACAGACATAAATAATATTCAACAAATTTCAAACATTCGACTCACTACATTTTAATAATATTAAAGTTTAAATGATAAACCCCAAGGCGTCTGGTAAATTTACATGATTAACTTTTACCAAAAATGTAGTGATGTTTTTTAGAATGCAAACACTCTTATGGTTATATGAGCCATATCCAACTATTATTAGAAGAAAAAAAGGCCATGGACAAGTGTCTGGAGAGATGCAAACACACACTGCTGGTCAGCTGGAAGACCTCCCCAAATGAAGATTATCTCCTTGACCAAGACGCATAGCCATTCAGTAAGAGGGGACATAGGGTTTATAAATCCACAAAGCCTCCCATCAGCATCCTAACTGAGCTTTCACCTGAAATTGCTTGCAGTTCCAAATATTTTACTTAAAAATGATTGCTATGATAACTTTAGGAAGTTAGCAAGCAGGTGTTCTTAAGAATGTAGAGCTTAAATGATCAACATACTTGACAATTTCTTCTGGGTAGCAGTTGTTGATTGTGTTGATATATTCTGCAAGGGCTGATCCGGGTTCTGCTTTGATTTCCTGAATCTTTTTTAATCCTGCACTTGTGACAAATAATCTGCGGGCTTTGGAGTCATGTGGTAACACTTTACTGAATTGTCCGACGACATGTTTGAGAATGTTTGGTGGGGCATCATGGAGCAGTGGTTCCAAGGCAGGTAGATGGACACACTTCTGTAGGATGTTTTTCAGGGCTTTCTTACTCTGGAAGATAAACAATATCATGCATTCTCAATTTATTTTTATTGCAATTACTTTCTATTAGCAAAGAATGAATACATATAGACTGGGCTCAAATAAATGCCAACACAGACTTTTTTTTATTAAAATTTCCCTGTTTTCTATTACAAGCTCGGCAACCACAATGAATCTTCACAGGTGGTTTGGTCAAAAAGTGGCAATGCCACAAATATTTATAAACAAAGCCCAAATACAAGTAAATTGGACAATAAGCATTAAAGAAACTTTCATAAAGATATTCCAAATTAACTGACAAATGATTTGGCTATATGAAGACATAGATATGTAATCAATTATTTGTCACTTTCAAAATTTTAATTTAATATCTGGAAAAAAGGCAACATTTCCATTTCAAGCTTACCTTTGTCTGAAGATCTTCAGAGGCATCTGCGCGGAGGTAACACTGAAGCAGCTTGGGGAGAACGTTTGCTACAGCTACAGCCTTGGCATGTTCTGGTGTGTGTCGACCAATCTGTCCCAGTGCCCAGGCTGCTGCTGCCTGTATATGATCCTCTGGCTCCTCAGAGAGTGCTATAGCTAACTGTACCACACCCTGGAAATAATAGATAAATGATTTATTTTACAATAAATATAATATAATGCCAATAATGTGTAAGGGTTTTGCTAGGGAAAATAATCACTGAGATGTGCTCATGCAGTAATACTATCAGTAATGTAAATATGAAAGCAAGAATCTGTAGTGTACCTTTGAAACTATAACAGCCATTGCGAGGTTCTCAGAGTGGGCTCCCACATACCCCAACATCATGATGCCTGGCAGTCGTACGTTACCCTTTGACTCTCCCACATAGTCCACTACAGCGGCAACACCTCCTGCATTCACGATCAACTGTGACAGCTGTAACAGAAATTCAAGTTGACAATGTTAGCCTGGCATCAGCAATTATACTTCATTTTAAAATGCCCTAAGTGGTAGTATTTTAAGAAAACCATTCTTTGGAGGATGAAAATTGGAACAATGATAATAAATGTTTTAGCTGATGATTAACTATTTTATAGATATGAAAATTGATTAGCTGTTGATAGAAGAACTACAAAAGTAGTGCAATTTCAGACAAATCAAATTAATAACGATGATAATCAGTTAATTTGACATCATCTGGATTTAATGTATTGTATTTTATTTATTGATTTAACTGTCATAATTTTCATCATTTAACATAAGCAAATATTAGGATTAGACATTGCAATGCAGATTGTACTTAAACTGTGCAGAATACACAAAGAAGATAAGAAACATTAGAAGAAAGGTTTGTACATTGCAAAGACATTAAAAAGTTTTTACCTTTAAAACAAAACTAAAGCCAAAATCTCTGAGAACAAGAATATTTAGGCAGACTGGTTTCTGAGCAAAAAAAGCTATATATCCCAGTCTGGTGTGTTTACCTCTGGTGTATGTTTTGCAATCTCTCTGATCAGTGTAGCCACATTCTTCTTGACATATTCATCTGGGTCCTTGAGGCACGTCAACACAGCTGGGAATATTTCTGCCTCCACCACCATCTCCGCAAGGTCTACTGAGTGCTTCGAGATCTGGCTCAGGGCTGAGAATACTTGACGCTATTAGAAAAAAAATATTGCACTGGTTAAAGGTTATTATTATATAAAGAATGTGTGATAGAAAAAGGGTTAATTAGTTTTCTTTAAAATAAGATTATGTTATAAAATAAAGGCACTTTAAGGATAATTCTGCATGCAAACAATACATGTGCTGGGGTTTTGTGCCTTTGACATGTGTGCATTTTTGGTTGTAGAATGCAAATATTAGATGCAAAGTGAATAATAAAAATACTTAAACAGAATATTCATACCCACAGATATTAAGACTTAATATAGAAGACTTAACCATAAGCATTGTACTTTGAGCTTTCCATCTTCAAATCAAATTTACGAAGTGTTTAACATAATTTTCATACTTAAGCTTTGACCAGAACAGAAATATGTTTTAGCATTCACAATTGCCTTACCTTAAGCTTTGCATCTGGGTTCAGAATCATCTGAGCTAGGTGAGCAATGGCACCTGCATCAACAACAGTCTGAGCCAACTCTGGGGAGTGTTTGCATATGTCACTGAGGGCAGAGGCAGCAATACGCTTCAGGGACAACTCAGGTTCCTGGATACACAACACTAACAGAGGTACGGCACCAGCATCAACCACAGCCTGGGCAAGCTCTGGAAATTGGGGATAAAACATGTAAAAGTGGGATTCTGTCAAACAAACCAACAAATCACTGTTATGGATAAAGAAAACATAAATGTACTTTACTTTTGTTACAGCAATGAAATAAATAAACATTCCCAACTGATTTACAACCACAAAATTGTATAAGTATTTTGCATTTTTTTTAGAACTTTGGTATTTGTATGATATAGCCACAAAGCAAACTAGTGACTTCATAAACCTGGGACAAATCTTCATTATCTGTAATATCAAGGCTTTGTGCTGTCATTTCTTACTTCTACAACAATGTGTCATATAAACCAAAACACACCTGCATTGTGACGAGCAATATATCCCAGAGCCCATGCGGCTGCTTCTTTTACTCCTGGATCAAACTCCTCCAGACAGATAACAAGGGCATCGAGGGCACCACAGTCTACCACAGACTGGGCCAACTGGGGTGAGTGCTTAGCTACAGCTCGTAGTACAAAAGCAGCAGCTTTCTTGTAGAACCTCTGATCAAATAAATAATGAGAAAATATTGTTGCAATTATGGGAAAAAAGGTAGGAGAGGGAAGTGAATAACAGACTAAATCCTGCTGAATTTACTTTTTTAATAATTTACAGAGTATAAACACCACTGCTAGTCAGATATGAGCTCAAACAGAAATATATACTGAGTAAGTTAAAGAATTCTTGTAATATGGACGTTACCTCTGACACAAGTTTGCATGGTTTGTTTACATCTGGTCATTATTTTTAACTTCAAAGCTTATATGTTCCAGAAATAATTAGCCATCAATATCTGAAGAATCTAACTTACATTTTGTTCTGCCAATGAGTAGACGAGTTGTGGCAGAATGTCACCTTTAACCACAGCCTCTGCTAAATCATCATTGTAATTTGCCAGTCTACCTAGAGCAAGAGCAGCGGTCTGTTGAATGGTCGGGACAATATCCAGAAGGAGTGGTCGCAGCAGTGACATAACCCCAGCATTCTGAAGGGTTTCGATGTTCTGTGGCCGTGAGGCCAACTCTGCAACAGTCTGGACAAATTGTGTCCGAGACTTCTGATACTGCTCAAACACTGCAATAAATCAATACAAATACATTAAAATTATTCACTTTCATAAAAAAATATGGCAGAATATTGGGATGGCTACACTGAAAAGTAGCAAAAATTGCCACTCCTAAAAGCTGTCAGGCCATGTACATGATCAGCTGAGAATGGGGTTATGGTAAATTGAATTTTCTGAACTGGCTTTTTAGACTTCATGGCCAATATATTTTTGTTGTTTATGATCACTGGCTTGCAAAAATCATTTTTAAATACGAAAAAAATACCAGCAGATGTAATTATATTATGATGTGTTGTTATTTTTTAAATAATAAAACCTATCAAAAATATTGAAATTACAAACAAAAGGTTCATGTGCATGTACTGGTTTAAATGTCTTATAGCCAGAGCTAATGCCACCTAAGGTCCAATTAAGGCTGTGCATACATTTTAAGAATTTATTTTTAATGGACAAATGTTTGTGGTTACCATTGCAACAAAATGTGTACTAAAAATGATAATTTAAAAAAAAAAAGCCGTCAGAAGATTTTATGAAATGTAAGCAATCATTAACAAGCATTATCATGCCGAACACTAAACACATACCTACAGAAATACATCCAAGTCTACAGTGTTTTTACAAACATGCATGCGTGTAAAATGAATCTCGATCAACGCTTATGAAAAGGTATTTAATTTAAATAATATTTTTTCAGATTTCTCATGCTTAGTCAACATCATTTGTGTATTATATATAAATTTACCTTGTAAAACTTGCCGTTGGCTCATTTTGATACACTTGTCTTCAATCTATTATCCAAAATGTGCATAAAATGATAGGTTCCTAAGGCTGATCGAGAATACACCAGCTTTATTGCTTACCATATCACCGTTACTATGGTAGTGTAGCAACAGTCAGGACCGAGGTAAATTTGTAACGGTATTTAATTCGCTTAAATTTAAATAATCTTCCGAAAACGGAAATATAACTTCAACACTGCTACAACTTTGAAAATGTTAAGCAATCTTTACACTTTGTCTTTAAATGAACGTAGGCAATAATCAAGAAATTTATTATTCTCATTTTGTACTTCCGGTCAAAATGGCAGCGCCCGTAGCAGCAAAGTTACAAATCCCTATATCTTATTCTAAATTGAAATACATTGTAAGTTCATATGTTTTTAGGAAACAGTTCAACAGGCATTACAAAAATGAACATAACCTGTTACATTTTCTAAGCAGATGCAGTTTTGAGGGCTGTTGTTTGTCTTTGTCATTAGAATTCGCGACACTTTGACATTTACTTTTGTATATATACGCAGCCCTCGACAATTGCTCGTAGATTTGTCCATATCGTAATGAATTTTCTTTTTCAGATTTTTTTCTTTTAGAACTTAGTCAAAATATTTTTTTAATCTTCATAAAAATGCCATCTTTAAAGGTCCCATCACTTAGTTTGTCACTTTTATAACATTTCAAGATTCACACAATGACAATAACGCTTCGTGTTAATAAAATTTGACTTTTTTTCTAAATTCTTTCTACTTTGTTTCTTTAAACTCATTTGAAATATTTCAGGGTAGTTCTTTTTTCTGATACATGGTTCGTTTACAGGCCATTTTCTCTCAGAAAATAAGCCTAGCTTTTTTCCAGTTAAATGAAAATTCCACAACCTTAAACTTCAATATTTTATAGTGGAAAAGCAGAAATTAGATGCATTGATACAGATTAGTGACTACATTGGTTGTTTTAATTGAACTGAACTATGATAATCATGTGGAGAAGTCCAAAAACAAGAAAATACAGAGATGGCCTTGTAATAAGTATACAAGATGTATGCAAATAAGAAGTTAAACATGCAAATTTTTCCCCATTCTTATTTAATGTCACACAATTTTTGCCCTTCTCAAAGGCCCCAGGATCCATCCCCTTCTTCAGAAAAAAAAAACAACCTATATTTTAAGAGTGTTAAGATGGGTAGTGTGAACTTTCTGTGAAACCAAAGTGGCAGATTTTTCCTTGCAAAGTGGGAGATTTGTTACTTTTAGTAGGGAGATTTCTTAAAATATGTAAAACACCCCTCATTTACAAATAATTTTGAACCTTAAAAGTGGGAGAGTTCACATGTATGGTAGTGAATAACACTTCCCAGAGCTATCTACTTAAGTAGCTCAGTGGCTAGAGCACCTGATACTCAAGTAGGAGGTCGTGGATTCATCCCCACCTAGATTAATGGGAATTTTCTAGCTTGACCTTAGTCAAAGTATCAAAATAAAAGATAATCGAAGAGAAGGCTTGTATTAAGTGCATTATAGCCTGTGAAATGTTTATGAATTATGTGTTTTAAGCATCCAAAAAGATGTCTTGGTGTATATTTTTTTTTTCATATATAGATACTTTTTACAAACAAAACTATGTCAGTAACAGAGCAAACTTAAAAAGCCACATCTTGGTAGTTCTCTCTTATAAAAATGATCGAGCTATTCCAAAAGTGACAGTATTGAATAATTTACACACACATACAAATGATTTGCCTGAATGGCCAAGTAATCAGGATGCTTATTTCTCAATCCACATGTTGTTTTTTAAAACTGTCTTTTTTATGGTGAATTTAAGAAAATCTGAAAGACTAAACTTTTAATGTCCATATATCAATGTCTTCAAAACAAATGTATGTTCAGTTTACTGTAACAAGATTTTCTATTGAAAAAGCCATTACATTCACCTGTGGCAGCTTAGAATTGATTAGTATTCATTATACATTGAAAATTATAGAATGTGTAAGACTAGATAAAAAAAGAATAATGCAAAAGATTGTCAAGGATAAAAAAAAAATCTTGCCTTGGCAGGAATGAGTTTTCAAAAGAGTTCCCAAGAGAGTTCAAGGAACAAAATTTTTAAAAATATGATAAAAGTCATGTTATTTATACTACATTACATAAATTGTGACTGATCTGTTTATAATTTTTTTCCAGTTGTCAACACATCCATTGCGGCATTATGGAAGCCGTCGTAAATTTGGGAAAACTGATGAGTTCACATATGGGGATCCAGTATATGAAAAAGGAGAGTCAATGAAAGACAGGTACATGGGTGTTAAGAAACCTGACAAGCCCCATCCCGAGACACCGGTCAAAGGCCAGTATGAAGTCCAAGCTCCTAAAGGAGCAATATTTGACAAGAAACCATTTCCTCTTGACTTGATAGCAGGCAAAAAGTACTTCTGGTGTACATGTGGACACAGTAAATCACAGGTAATGCCATGTTAATGAGTAATATTTTTAAACTGACAATTAATCTTAGATGAAAAAGCCAAAATGCAAATTATCATTAACATAATCTGTTAAGATAGATTTGTGTTTTACCTTACCTTAAATGGCTTATTTATTATTATATCCAATTTGCCAAAACATGAACATTTAAAATGAATTAACTCAATAAACATAAAAAAAATTAAGAAAAAAAGGCTTGTCATATACAACCAAAAGTGCTACAACGAGACCAATTATGCTTTGCCAGGCAGGTTCAAATGTTAATATATAAACGACCCAAGTGCACATAAGATCAATTTTTGTTTATTATGTTTATTATCACAAACATTCCTTTTTTTTTGCAATAATAAAATTTAAGCATGGTTGATATCTTCTCATTGAAAAAATAAGAATATCATTTTTTGAGTTAAAAAATGGTGAGTCTTGTTAATAGTGAGGATGCTGCTGCTTCTTTATATAATTGTGGCAATAATTAAGATGTAACAGACATAATGTGGCGAATGACTGTCATGAGACGCTTATTATTATTTCGCCATATTTGTATAGCACTTTTATCATAAGTATATCTATGCAGGGTGTCCACTCTCCTATATTTTCCTATAAATTCCTATATTTTGACATCTCTCCTATTTTTTCCTATATTTTCCTATAATTGACCTAAATTCCTATAAATTCCTATATTTTTACAAAAATTATAATGGGTAAGCTAAGAAAGATATATTTTGAATAAAAAAATATTTGTTAAATGTGCCCAGAAGATCTTTCAATATCCTACAGAGGGCCATGTTATAGAAATTTCTTTCAGAATACAACATTCTTACAGGTGTGGCAACCCTGCCCAGCCCAGCCCATTTGTTTCTATCTTAATAACCATGTTCAGGTATTTTAAGATAGAAACAAAAGTCCCTAAATATTTCAGAAGTATTGAAAGATATTTTCTTTGCAAGTTACAATAAATTTGACTGTCATTATCCATGGTAAACTGTAAATATGCCAAGTGAAAAAACAAAATTCAATCAGAGATGGCTGGAGGAAAAAGATGCCAACGGAACTCAGATAAAGGAATGGTGTATTCTCGGCAATACAGAGTACTCTGGAAGATGTGTAGTTTGTAAAACTGAAATAAAATGTGACAACAGTGGCGTGAAGCAACTGATCCAGCATTCTAAAGGCAATCAGCTCAAGAAACTGTGCAAGACAATTCTCTCATCATCACAAACAAAGTTAGTGTTTAAAACTGTTTCTGTCCCAGCAGCTGATCCAGGCACATCTAGGGAGCAAGTCCCATCTAGTACTTTTTTTCTCTTTTCCTGGTGAAGATGTGCTGACTGCAGAAATCATTTGGGTTGTAAAATGTGCGAACTCAAACATCAGCTTTAGAGCCAGTGATGGTATATCTGACACATTCAGAGCCATGTTCAAGTGTCCAATTGCTGATGGATTCAGTGTTGGGAGGACCAAACTCTCAAACATGTTAACAGATGGACTGCACCCTGCCTTCTCAAAAGCTCTGCTTTATGATGTGAAAAACTCTCAGAGCTGCTACCCCATCCAGTATGATGAAACAACCCAAGCTCAAGTAAAAAAACAGATGGACATCTTAATCAGATACTGGTCCCCAACACATGATGAAGTGTGGTGTAGGTATTACGGATCTATTCTTCAGTCATGCAGATGGTAAGACAGTAGCTAGAAGCATGTATGCTGCATTCAAGGAAGATGGATTCCCACTGGAAATGCTGATAGCTTTAGGTAGTGAAGGCCCCAATGTAAATAAGACCATAAACAGAGAGCTGTCAAGTTTGATAAAAGACACACATCCTGGATGGCAAGGTTTTCTAGATATCGACACTTGCAATCTACACACAATGCACAATGCATTTTGCAAAGGAATACATGAATATGGACAAGATGTAGAGACTTTGCCTTGAGTTTGTTTGGTTTCTTTAAAGTTTCAGCAGGTCGACTGGAGGACTTTAAGCAAATACAGGTGAATATGAATCTCAATGAAGAGCTTTTCATCAAGCACTCACAAGAACGCTGGTTAAGCATAGGTCCTGCACTGCAGAGGATAATTGACCAGTGGCAAGCCATCTGTGCTTATGTTGCTCAGTTGGACATGGACCCCAAAACAGTTCCAAAAAGTGTCAACTTCAAGCTGATCAGAGATGCCATTCACAAACCAGATATGAAATTTAAGATTCTATTTCTGTTGTCTGTCATTCCATTGTTTAAAGAATTCTTGAGAGAATTTCAGAGTGAGCAGCCTTTGATCCACATCCTGTACACCAGAATGTCAAGCTTTTTGATAACTTTCATGAAAAGATTCCTCAAGTAGGATGTTGTGGAGAATGGAAAGGAAAATCTTACGTCTATTAATTTTGGAATTGGATTCCAACTGAAAGATGACGTCATTGAGCTTGGTGAGGCTAGGAATGAAAGTAAGAAAATGAGTAGCACTGGTGTCCACATGGAAATACTAGGTGTGAGGTCATTTTACTGTACAGTGACAAAGTATTTGATTAAACGACTCCCTCTACAGAATGCTGTCCTGAAGTCAATTACATGTATGACCCCATCAAAGCGATTTGCAGATACTTCACTCACTGAGGTTGAAACACTAGCACGACAGTTTGGATACCCAGAAAAGACAATTGTCAAAATCAAGGATGAATGGAAAATGTACATGGCAGATGATGACTTAGGCTTTGAAGCTCTGGCTAAAATTGATCACTTCTGGAGAGAAGTAATGAACAGCAAACACTCTGATGGCAAGAGGAAGTACAGAGTTCTTCCTGAGCTAGCAAAAAAGGCCTTTGTGCTGCCCCACGGTAATGCAGATGTTGAAAGAAGTTTGTCAGTCAACACTAATGTTGTCACTGTCGATAGGCCAGCAATTGGTGAGAAAACAATCAATGCCATTAGAATGGTCAAGGACATGGTCAAGTTCAGTGATCCTGTGAAAGAATGTCCACAAAGTGTGCCAGTCAACAATGAAGTGTTCAGTTATGTGAAAGCAGCACACAGAAACTATCTTGAAAGAATACAGAAAGAGAAAAAGGAAAAAGAACATCAGAAAAAAGAGAGGGAACGAGAACATCTGGAGAATAAGAAACAGCAAGAACAGAGGAAAGAGCAACAAAAAAGAACAATGTCTATGTTGGATAAAGAGAAAAATCTGTCCAAGGAAGAAGACATTATAAGAGGAAAACTTTTAAGCTCTGAACTTTTATTGTCAGAAGGAAATTCTAAGCTGAAAAAAGCTCTTGAGGATGAGGACATGCAGTGTGCAAGTGTAGCTCAGATGATGATCTCAACAGCCAGTTCAAAAATTGAGAAACTGAGGAAAGAGATGGATTCTTTAAGAACTCGTCAGAAAGAAGTTGAAAAGGGAAAAAGAAAGATGTTAGAGGAGACAATTGAAAGCAAGAAGCAAAAACTGATGACAAATGCATCTACCTCCAAAGCAGCTCTAGAACCATCATCTAGCTCTGTGAAACACAAGGGTAAAGGCAAGAAATCATTCAGTGGCATGAAGAAATAAAGCCATATTTTTAACTTGTTCCTGTAAAGTTGTATAAACAGTCTTTCATGGCAATTTACATACAAAGATGGCATCTGATCATTTGTGCTGATGATATAATTGAGTTAGATTGGAATAGATGCACTCTCTAGGACATGCCATTTTAAAGAATGTACATTTGTGAACACAAAAGTATGTGTTTGTATGGTGCCATGTAAATACTTGCACTTTTTTCATTTTAATTCACTGTTTTTTTTTAGTTATTCTTTTCCACTTTTTTATTGTGATATCAATGGACAAATAACCAGTGATTTGTTAAAACTTAAGTATGTGTTCAGTTGCCTTTGATTTGGGTAAATGTTCTCTTTTGTCCAAGAAGGATTGACCCATTGCTAACTGTAGTACATTTTTAAGCATAAGAAACTAGTATTCATAGTGCAGCATACCTGAAGTTTGTTACTACAACTAAAGTTCAGGAATTAATATATTTTGTCAATTTTCATTATTGTTATGGTATGATCTCTGTTATGTCCAAGGAGGACTTCTTACACTGTGTTGCAACCATTTTTTAACAGTCAAAATATGATTGTGAACACCGTATGATCAGTCATTATTAAGTCTATGTTTCACATGGTGTTTAGTTTAAAACTTGCATATATTTTACAATTTAGATATTGTCTGTTAATGTTTTGTTTAAGTAAAATAAAAAAAGGGTGTAGGGAGTGGAGGAGGAGGCTAAACCTACACAGGCTTCTTGTTTTCTGATTCCTATATTTTCCTATATTTTGGTTATAAAAATTCCTATAATTTGAAACCATTCCTATATTTTGGTGATAGAGAGCCAGTGGACGGCCTGTCTATGTTCAAAAGTGCTTTACAACAGAATTCATTTGTATGTTACAGACATTAGGTTTAAAAATGTATAAAAAAAAAGATAAATGTACAGTGCATGTGCAGTAAACGATATAAATTGTAGATAAGGATGATCATTTTAAGGTTTTGATTATAACTGTGCTTTTGATGGTGATCTTGCTTTGCTTATAGCCATTATGTGATGGAACTCACAAGGATCTGTATCGTGTGATGTCACAGAAGGTGCCCCTAACTGCAGTCAAGTATCTGCCTCATTCCTTCCGGGTTGAGGAGAGCAAGCAATACTGGCTGTGCAACTGTAAACAGACAGACAACAGACCTTTCTGTGATGGGACCCACAAGCAGGAAGAGATTCAAAAGAAAATCAAGAAATAGACTTGGCTTATAGATTTTATATTGTAGTGTTTATTTTGTTGATACACATGGCTGGAAATATTTGATAATTTATGGTAATGATAATCATGTTTTAACAGTCAATAACTTCTTGTGATGTATATGTGTGTATGTAAGATTGTGGTTTACATAGTTTTAAATATACACGTTAGATCATGTATTGTGAACAGTCATAGAAAGTAATCCATTGACTAGTGATGCTGCAAGTGGTTTTGTTTGAAACCCAATGGATCCAGTTGGTCAAGTTGTATTAGTCTTTTGCAATGCTGTTTTTAAGCTACTTGATCCAGGAGAAGCATCAGCTGCATTGAATAACGATTACTGGTAAATGCATGGGAAAATATGTTGTGTGCATATGTCAGTCATAAACAGTACGTTTCCATAGTAAGTGACTTTATATTTTAAATAAACGTGAAGCTCATATCAATATTTTGAGTGTTATGAATGGGGTCTAAAGTGTACTCAGGCCATATTAACATTACATGAAAGTACTGATGATATAATATGTTTTCATGAAAAAGATTTATGCACAAATGATAATGTACATCTTTTTATGCTGTTTTTGTTTTTTTTGTTCTGTGCAAGCATATGTCTGTCAAAAAGAATGTTTATGGTGTTAACATTACAAATAGAACTTTGTTAAATTATTCCTAACAAATAAAAAAGTATCTACAGAAGCAGTTTATGTCTTATTTATTACTGTAAAACAGCTTTTTCCCTCAATCTCGTTCTATTTTTAACTTTGCAAAATAACTACATGTTTTTGTAAATGTCTTTTAAAAGATTTTTTCTACACCTCAGCACCTATACCTTTAGGTCATATAAAATGCTTGTTCAAGCTAACTGTTTTAGCTCATTTGAAATATATCTTAAGTAAATATGTTGTATACACAATTCTAATGTTGTATTGTGCATTTGTACTGTTATGAAGAAATCAATATTAACATATTAAACCATTTCAATATCAGTTATTATCGTTTTGTTTTACCTGTACTAAAACTTCAACTATCAAAAAGTATATGGTGGGAGGCAATTAAAACAAAAACTACTGAATAGTATTTTAACATTTATTTTATAAACTAGTAACCTAGGTATAAATAAGATAACTATAAAAGACACAGATAATAAATAGTTTCGAAGACATCGATCATACAGTAGAAAATAGAGACTAGTATTATCAAACTTCAGATTTTATTGAAAATGAGAAGGACCCAGGTAAACTGCCTGTTTATATTTTTTATTAATGAATAAATGCACAAAGCTTTTTTTAACCTTTCAAATTAAAGTTTTTCCCAAATAATTGTTCACTAGTCTATATTATTACGGGCAGTTTACAGTTAATTTCCAGTACAAACCTTATTTTGCTGAATGGCATTAACCTGATCCTGACCAGCCATCATTACTCAATAATATAACAAAATGTAAATAAGATCTGTTCAAATTCACTTTTTTTCTTCCTGTGACACATAATTAAATATAAAAAAAAGCCAAAAGAATGCTCTAAAAAAATAACCACACACAATGTATTCCTGTACATAGGTCAGCATCAGGTTAATGTTGGTACTTTACACTCATAAGCAATGAGAAAATTGTAAGTATTTTACACAATATAGAGTTTATATTGAGAACTGTGACATACATTCAGCAACAAATAAGAGGTACATCTGAAATATGATGTTGACACATTTTTTTTAATATCATTTCTACAAATAGTGATGGCATGCTCCATAAAGAGTTAATAGCAAAGTGCATAGTGTGCACTACATGGTTTATACAAAGTGAAATAAAAAATTCTAAGGTGACAGAAACCTGTGTGCAAAATGTTATCAGAGACAAATGACTAGGTAAATACAAGGTAGTACCTTATTCAGTTAACAAAACTTATTGACTTTTTTGGTTAGTTCTAATTAGGCTCACTAATTTGTAACTTTCCACACATAATTTCTCTGACAACTATCTTGACGTCACAGTGTGCAATGTTATGTCTATTTATTGTGCAAGGTTCTAAAACTATCTCTGAGTAACTGAAAGAATGTTAGTGGGGACAATAACTTTTAGCCTTCATATCACAAATTAGTTAGGTTTAGACAAGTACTGCAGATCCAGATCTGAGAGCTCCCACTGGAAGCTGTCTAATTAAAATCTCATTATTTGCTGCACAGACTTGATTAATATATCTTGTTACATGTTTGCAAATAATGAAGAATTTTGTATTATTTATCAACAGTTATAGCATGATAAGGCTTTACTTCAACAAATAACCATTTAAAGATGGATTATATCACACACATGTTACAATATCTTAACCCTGTTTTGGGGAATTATGGCATAATTTCTTCATAACTCATAATTTAATCAAAGCAAATACAGTTTTTTAAATGCTAGACAGTAGAAATCGTAAAAAATAAATCACTCCATATGTTCATCCTTTCCAAATCTATAAATAAGCATGTTGATGAATTCTGCTAAAAATAAATATCAATGTCAGTGTATATTACCCGGATGATGATATATTGTGGTCGCTAAATGTAAATAGTCACAAGGTTATCTTTATTCAAAAATAGCAAACTGTGCAGTTTGGCTAAGATATGAAATACATGTATGTGTTAATGAGTGGGGTGTTGTGCTTCACGTGTCACAAAGAAGTCAGAAAACAGCATTTTCATGCGTTCTTTTAAGGTAATAATACTTTATTTGGTTGTTTGAAACACAAAAACTTTGGTCTAAACTGTCGGATACCCTTAAAGTGTATTGGTTTTAAGATTAAAATAATTCTTATTTCCCTAGGAAACCATTAGCTGCTAATATAATCCATAGAATGTAGACAAAAGTTCCAAGTTAGTTTATCAATTCATAATTGTTGCATACATTAGTAACCATTAATTTACTATAATTCTGAAGTGTGTATCTAGCTTTGTTTCTAACTTGCAGTAAGTTACAAAAAAACCGAAGGTGGACAGTTGGTTGCAAATGCTTTACATCATACAAAACATACAGAGTTTGATAATCATGATCAAGATGTATACTATCCCTGAAGAATTAGTGCAGTTGTGCAGACATGACACTAATTACAAAATGTGTGAAAATCAATGATGCGTTCAGGATTAAGGGAGTAACTCTGATATGATGTAGCTATGTATCCATTGATGATGATTGGACAGTAAATAAAATATCACCCATTTTCAAACAAACCCTATATTGTGAGTGCTTAATGACATGGTTTCATATAGAAAATTCCAATAGTGACCTAAATAAGTAAGCACAAGGATTTCTCCACTTTCCTGAAAATTCTGGAGAAAAGTGTCCCAGCTATTTCAAATGACTGTTTTGATAATCAACAAACATGAGATAAAGTGAAGTAAAATCAATTTTAGTAAAAACAAATTGTAACAGTAACATTAGTAATTGATCTTCATACCTTAAACACATATTCAATGTAAGACCTTTGATGAAGCATTGTAGTGAAAAACAAGAATGGATTAATAGACAAGGTACCCTTAGCCAGCATTCTGGAGTAGGTCTTTGTAGACAGCCCCAACAAGTAAATTGTACACAAAATGTTGTTCTTATTTTAATGTGGCCATTTAAAGTCAAATTAACATGCTATGCAACAGCTGTCCACAAGCAACAGCGTTCCATAGAAAGCAGATTCCTATTTTCTGCAGAGTATAATGAAAACAAAAAAGGGCCACAACTCTGCAAAACTTGATTTTAGGGTTACCTGCTTTTTTTTTAATTGGCTGGAAGTGAATATCTATGACAGTTTTCAAGAAATGCTTAAGATAAATGATGCCAATGAGAGGGTCATGACAACAGCTTCATGTTTTTTTCTTGCAAAAGTGGGGCTGAAAATGGCAGAACAATAAAGTAGTCATCTTAGGTAAACACTGCATGAGCTGTCTGTTCTCATTAGAAAAGTTTCATTTTTCACTGGATGTATAAGTAAATAGATATTGCAAACCATTAATTTTAGTGTTGCAATTTAAGCATACATATTGAAAGGCATCTTTTCATGTTGATCAATATGAACAGAACACAAAAAAACAATTCAGAAGAACCTGAATTGAGACTTAAAATTTAAATTAATAAGTTGAACAACATTATTACTTATTCATTAAAAGTCTAAAGAAAATAATATAATTTCACTAAAAAAATATAAAAGGATGATCAAATTGCATCATAATCTCCCCTGAAATTTAAAAATATACAAGAACTTAGTTGAAAATAAAAGAAACAACAATCAAAATAATAAACACAGACACTTTTACATTCAATAATGACATTTTCTGGACAAAAAAAATCAACTTCTTACAAATAATGATATAAAACTTACCATTAAATTAAAGAAAAGTACATAAAATGATCTCAGATAAACATCATAGGTAATTCTGATTTGAGTTTTTAAAATTTAATAATTTTCAAACTTCTCAAATTGTTATACAGAAAAAGGTTCCAGTTGTCTGTTCAATTCTACATTATGATTACAGCAAAAACTACAAAATAACAATAAAATCAACAAACATATATCAACATTTACAGAGAATGAACATGAAGGACAAAATAGCAAAAATATAATTAGCATAATAATTGTAACAATATCTTGTGTATACACGAATCTATAAAAAAAATAGTTCCAATGATATGATTGTTAATGAACACGATTCTAATAATACTTAATGTCCTACTTTTTTGTGTCTGCTACGGCACACACTTGCACAAAACTAAGACAAAAATAAGTTTGATTTTCTGCTCCTGTTTTAATACTTTATACTGTATTCATCACTGATCAAATTCAAGAAGCACTGGCATTTCTGAAACAGAAATAGAAAATAAAAATAAGAAAGACACAAGTTTCATCTCAATGACGACATACATATTTTTTGCGCATCATGGATATTAAAGCTTTCAGTAACATGCATTCACATAACATTTTATCTAATAAGTTGTTTGTTTGCTTCTTAACACTGTGTCTGAAGTCTGCCAGTGGTTCTACCCAGACATTTGTCTTGGATCTGTCTTCACCAAAAAATCTGGACATTATGACAACACTTATGTTGCTTCAATGCATTAATAAATAACAGTAAATTAATTTTTGTTGTTTATATGAATTATTATTTTCACTGTAGTATTATGTCATAAACACCAGACATAATACTGCACGCCAGACCAGACATTGAACTAGTTATCAGCTAAGCGAAAGGAAGGCAACTACCATTTTTTATGACTTTTAGTATGTTGTTACCTGATCAAATTTAGATCATTGCAAACCTTGTGCTAATGTCATGATTAATGCTCTGCTAGGTCTGGTAATTATTTATACATAAAAAGTAATTTGAATTATGTCATATCAACAACCTTGGAAAGGAATGGACTGTACTGGCAGTTTTCTAGACTATAAACCTCAGGGTTTGGCAAACCGGTTTTATATCATATTGACAATATCGTCAAGTTCTTAGAATATACCTCAGGGTTTGGCAGACAGGGGCCAAATGCCTCTAGTAGTAGATTATCTTCTTTCACAGACGTCTCAAAATCAGTATAGGATAGACGGCTGTCATGGTCATGGTCCTGTGATGAACAAATTAATTAGTTCAAATACAGTGGTCTGCAATACCAAATTTATGCTATCTCTAGGTTAAGAAGGTTTGTTTGATTTTGTGTCTTAAACCATTAAGTCATCAGCACTTTATGGCAGCATAAAAAACAAGAGGGCTATGATGGGCCTTAATTGCTCACCTGAAGATACAGGCTTTTAGAAGGCTCATATCTGGCATCAAGTTATCAAGAATTATTTACTTTTGAAGTCTTTGGTGGAGACTGGATCATAAATCGGGTCAATGGGCTGAAACAAAAGTTTCTAGAATATGACCTGGTGACCTACTGACCCAACATGCCCCAGTTCATAACGCATCCAAGATTTAATGCAGGCAAATATTTTGGCTAAGTTTGGTGAAAATTGGGTCATAAATTTGGCCTATAGTATATTTACAAGGTTTTCTAAAATTTGACCTCGTGACCTCTCTTCTTAATCCCAGTAAAGAAGTCATCAAAGATTTCATTGTGACAAACATTGTGGTCAAGTTTAACAAAGATTGGGCCATAAATATGCCCTCTAATGTGTCCAAAAGATTTTCCTAAGAAATGACCTTGTGACCTGCTTTTCTTACTCCATGTGACTCAGTTATGAACTCATCCAAGATTTTAAACAGACAAACATTCTGGCCAAGTCTGGTAAAGATTGGGCCATAAATGTGGCCTTTAGTGTGCTCACAAGGCTTTTTTAAGTTTTTTCAAAGTGACCCAGTTTTTGATCCAGAGTGACTCAGTAAGAAACGCCTCAAAGATTTCTCAAAGATTTCATGCAAACATTCTGGCCAAGTTTAGTGAAGATTGGGCCATAGATGGGGCCTCTAACATGTTCACAAGCTTTTTTTTCTAAAATGTGACCTAGTGATCTTGTTTTTGATCCCACTTGACCCAATAACAAATTCATCCAAGAATTCTTGCAGACAGACATTCTGACTATGTTTGGAAAAGATTAGGCCATAAATTTGCCTTCTTAGTGTGTTCACAAGGTTCTTCTAAGATTTGACCAACTGACCAACGTTTTGACACCATTTGACCCAATTACGAACTCATCCAAGATTTCATGCAGACAAAGATTCTGACCAAGTTGGATGAAGTATGGATAAAAATTGTAGCCTCTAAAGAGTTTACAAGCAAATTGTTCACGCTGCAAGCCAGATGCCAGATGAAAGAGTATCAAGAAAGCTTCAAAAAAGCATGTGGTGCTAAGGTGAGCTAAAACAGTTATTTCCTACACACAAAAAATAACATATCAGTCAATCATTGATAGTGTTCAAGTAATGTTTAGTTAGAGCTGTTTCCATTGTGACATCATGCAATAAAGAAGCATCAAACCACACCCTGTCTTGACACCAGTTCAACCAATCCTAGAACTGCTCTATACTAGATACCTCGCATATGCAATTGAATTACACTCAAATCATTTTTAAAATGACTTGCTCACAGTTTTTCATAGGTGCATGATGAACAGTACCTCATGACAGCACTTCATGTTTTTAAATTATTGTCTCACTATCATGCCAATCATCATATTGTTTATGACAGAGATATACATCTATTACAACTACAAAGTTGTAAATACATGTATAAAAGTTTGTAGAGCTTAAAACAAGTTGAAACTATTTTGATTCACCCAATCTTAAGACAACACAATCATTTGAAGGAGTGCTTGTCTGCAAGTAATTCATTGCTGTTAAGAGCAAAAATAAAAAATCAAATGCAAATTTTACCTTGGCAAAGTCCCTTAAACCAACAAGTTTCTGTAGACTCAGATTCAGCGAAATGTTTTGAGGAAGTTTTTAATTTAATTGGCTGATTTTTTGGAAATCAATCGTTCTGAGAGTGATGAATAAATGAAAATGAAAGCCAGAATGTTATTTTATCAAAACCTAATGGGCAATAATGGCCGATGTTTATAATTGAAAAATTCCATTTATTGCACAAAAAATGATCTTATACTTATTTTTCTCCGATTAAATAATGAAATTGAATTTAGCGAAGTTGATGACAGTGAAGATTCAACATGCATGCCAGATAAAACTGGCACTTCTACAGGTAAATTTTGAGCATTTGGGCACAGATCCATAACAGCTAGGCAGAGTCATGTTCCCTTAAACTGTAACAGACTGTTGCCATAGACATTCTCAATTTAAGGTTACACAACACTTATAATGTGACACTTTTACTTTCCCCAAGAAAGTGATAAATTCACTCATAAACTTTCTTTATTTTTAGGGAAGTCGGGAGATAATTGCAGATGTTAATACATTTTTTTTAATAACTGCTGCTGTATATTATTATGATAGAATATGTAAAAGAATATGGAACAAGTAAAAATTGCGATGGTACTAACGTGTCTGTTTGATAATTTCTTGAAAATTCTCAGATACACATTCTTGCACCTACACTGTAAGTAGACCCTCTTATTGAATGAGATCCAATCAATACAATTTTTCAATACTACATCTCACTTCATGTATGTACACCAGTCCAAAAATCAGTATAACATTTACCATTTTCTTCAGGCTCAGCTCTACCAGATCCTTGACACCCTCATCAGGATCTTCCTCTGTGGGTTGCTGCAGCAAAACAAAATTAAATTAAATGGGATTAAATATATAACTATTGTTGCTGTTGTTGTGTTTAACATTGTACATGTCCCTCCTTAGAGGGGTCATGACAGTTTGAGTCAATGCATAGCTGGCTTTTCAAATGGTTTCTTTCGGTTACTGGCATGGTGATGAGTTGAAAAAATGAAATTACCGTATTCACTCGTGTAATCGCCGCACTTTTTTTCCCGATTTTATCGTTAAGGAGTTGTGGGTGCGGCCATTCTATAGGTGTAAGGCCTTGGGACATTTTTTCTAGAACGATTCTGCCGATTTTTGGGACGCCATGCGTCTAGATGAGCTCTCTAAGTAGGAGGTTGACGGACGATATGAACGAGATAGCGCCGTTCTATGCTTTTGTCTAACTAATGTAAACATATTCCATAATTTATAAATGACTTCCTAGTTTTATCTCTTGTATCATATTTATGAATGTTTGCATCATCAAACAATTTCACCCAGCTGTCATGTGCACACTACCATGCAGATCGAAGGATTTCATAGTAGAGCCGATTAAACAACACAGCTTTAATACGAGGCGACAGTCTCTTTGACGAGGTGAAAAATGAGGTGAAAAATGAACAGGAGCGTCGACCAGTCATGCTGTCTCAACAAAAGGGTTAATTGGTAAACAGTGACTGTATTTTTGACACGTTGCGAATGTATCTAGTCTCAGCCGCACTGCTATCCTGTAGCTCGTGGCGGCATGAAATTAATTTCTTTGATCTACGTCACCAAGTCTGGTATGACAGTACACGATTTATCGGGGAACAGTGCACTGTCCTTGTGTACATTCCACCAATCAATAATTTCATGGAGAAATGTAATCGGCAGCTGCTTATAAAAACACATCGTTCACTCCCTCACTGTCAAACTGCTCCGATCGATATCACCTTGACAACAGCTTATCTCAGAGTCAGTCACTTGACCTGTGTAATGAGGCAAGTCTACACAGAAACGCCAAATTAATTACAGCTTGGTGTATTTAGCAGACTGAAGATGAAAGTTTGTTTAAGTGTTTACTGACGGATAATAAGCTGTGTTTCATGCAGAACAAAGGGAAATGTATGTGAGACAGTTAATCGTTGACCGACAGTATTGACGATATATAGTCATTTTGGGGGTGCGGCCATTACATTGAATTAGGATTTTTTCTTCAAATTTTGCGGTCATTTTGGGGGTGCGGCAATTACACGGGTGCGACCATTACACGAGTGAATACGGTAACATAAACATTAATTATGTGCTATTTTAACTCAATTATATTAATGTTTCAATCCAGCACAGATTTTTACACAGGTAATTGACACTTGTCCTATAATGTTTTCAATGTGAGCTAGCAAGTTTAATAAAAACTTAATACATTTTCAGATAAGGACAACAAAAAAGACAGCAGGCTCTTACTTTTACTGTGGCCCTTATATCACACTGCCTGGGTATAACCAGTAACTGTATCAAACTACCTGGAGCACTGTTTAATACCGTAAAGTACTATAGAATGTGCAAGCCCTACAATGTGCGCACCTCTAATTTGGGCTTCAAATATTAGGTAAAAATCAATAGCTCATAGATTGCATGCACCTCCAGTTTAGAAAATCCATCGGCCGTTAAGATGTAATTAGCACAAGTCAAAGCAATTCTCAATGTCACTTGTACTGTTCTGACCTCTCAATCATTCTACCTTCCCACTGACTGACGTAATTATTTACATCTTTTTCATACTTCTTTTGCTACTAAACATGCTAAATCTGTGATATCTATAGTGCTGTGTGAAGCTATTTAGAACCTTAAGGTGATCGACATTTCAGGAAGAAATATCTGTCACCTGTAGCAAAATCAAGGTTACTGGAGGTCACTAGCTTTAACATGCGGTAAATTTCGATCATAACAATGCACAGTCCTTGTGTACATACCGCCAATTAATTATTTCAAGGAGAAATGTAATCAGCAGGTGCTTATGAAAACACATCGTTCACACCCTCACTGTCAAAATGCTGTGATCGATATCACCTTGACAACAGCTTAGCTCAGAGTCAGTCAACTTGACCAGTGTAATGAGGCAAATCTACACAGAAACACCAAGTAAATTACAGCTTGGTGTATCAGGCAGACTGAAACTGAAAGTTTAAGTGTTTACCAATGGATCATTAGTCCTATAACTACCGATTTTATAAAAATTATGCTGGTATGTTCATATGGTCCATGAATTATACCATTATGCAATACAGTGTTAAAATAATGTGCACATTCTATAGCTCTTTACGGTAATGTCCTGACCTTTTGACCAAATCCAGAAAAATGCAAGGAATGTTCGATAACATTATTATAATTATTTGAAGTGTCTCTCATATAAAGTGTCTGAAAAAGGTGATTTAAATAAAGGAATGCTTAAAAGAACAAACCTTGACCAAGCTGCTTTTCAAGAGCTGGAACATTTCTTCTCGAGAAATGTAGCCATCCTGGTTCAGGTCATATACTGCAAAACAATCTGAAAAAGGACAAAAATGTTAAGATATATATACACAAATGAGCCAATAAACACTTAATGTGTTTGAAGAAACAAAAAGAATGGTAAATAAGGGTAAATACATTATAGTTGGGCAAAGTATATAATTCATTTATAAATAAAATACTGAACTGATTATGACTGAGAACATTTTGTGCAACTCTTTCATCTTCATAACAATGCCCAAGGGATCTACATATAAAGAGCAACTCTAACCTCAGGGCACCACCATGGGACATCCGAGACTAACTGCAGTTCCAACGATAAAATGATGATGACTGAACCTATTTTGATCTAATCCTTAGTCTTCATAACACTGCCAAAATAAAATTAAAATAAACTTACATTTTGTTTTCTCCTCCAGATGCCCTTTCAGAAAGACAGACAGGCCCATTACCCATTCATCATGGTTAATGTAGTTGTCACTGTCTGAGTCAAAGGCTCGGAACACTGAAATAATACAGCAGGAAGAATAATATATAGCAATTTTCTCCATTTAACTTCCTTTAGTCATTTAAGAATAATCTTTACCTCAATTGACATGTGTGATGATGCAGAGAAGAAAATGTCTTAAATTTATTTCTTAGCTTATACAAAAGATGAAAACTAAAGATTTTTTATTGCACAAAGATATAACAAGTTGGGCGTAAATAAGTTAATCAATTTAATTTGAATTACATCTTTGATTTTACAAAGGAGATTAATTAAGTATTTGCATGGTTATCACATAACTTTCATACAGTAAAGGGCTATATAATATGCACGCCCATGTATAGGGCTTCAAATCTTACTTAAAAATCAATAGCTCATAGATTTGAGCATATCCCCAGTTCAGAAAATTCATTTAATAATAAGCAGTAATGACACCTTGACGATAACTTGATAAATTATTTAAGAGGTTTGAAGATCAGTCAAGTTGACCTGTAATGAGGCAAGTCTGCAAAGAAGCATCAAGTAAATTAAATGAACAAGTAATTACAGTTTTGTGTTTCTGGCTGACTGAATTTGAAAGTTTGGTTGGGTGTTTACCAATGGATAATTGGATGTACTTCAAGCTGGACTAAGAGAAATGTATGCAATTTGTGTAATTGCTGTTTGATTATTTTGTTAAACACATTATAAACTGCCCTCATATGATTATAAATGGTCAATGGGAGTCTGCAATATACTCTTTTGCGGTCAATTAGGGCTTGGAGAAAATGATTTTTTTCATAGCTCATAGATTGTGAGCACCCCAGCTTTTAGAAAATAAATATGTCAAAAAACTGTGCACATTATAGTTCTTTACAGTATATGATACAGCACATGTATTTTTTAACAGTTTGCATGCTAAGACAGACATTTGTGTCAGCTGTAAGAAAATACAGTTTGCTGCCTCTGCAGTTGCAACTAAAATGACATTAAAAGCAGTGTTTCACTTGTTTGTGTGTGGGGGGGGGGTTGGGGTTATAAACTAAGCACACCATATGATTATCAGGAGTCGAACACGTGACACGAGGAAGTTGGGCAATCATAAGACAGAGTGTACTGTACACATCTCGACTGCATTTTTATGTCAAGATGGCACTGCAAAAAGACTATATTTTCAAATAACTAATCTACATGCGAGGGTACAGCCATCTGTGCACCACAGTTTAGCCTTACATCCTTCTCAAATCAAAGTTTTGCTCGAATACGGGCGTGAACCCAGGTAATGGGCAATGGAATCAGAAGCTATAAGTCTCAGACTCAACTTACAAGGCCACCAGCACACCCTTTACAATAGTGTTTGCTTGTAAATGGAGATGTGGGTTCATTCCACTGTCAGGTTACATCAAAGACTTTAAAGTTGGTAGTAATGGTTTCCTTTCAGGATTTAGTGACTAGCCAGGTTCATTCCCTGATGCACTTTTAAAAGTGCCCCTGGCTAATACCCTAATAAAAAGTGCTGGCAGTACTGATAGAAAAAAGAAGTTTTAATTTAATTAGAATATGCACAAATAATACTAAATGATAAACTATGGCAGTTGATTTGACCTTTTTAAAAAATGAAAGAAAATGTGTCCTATTTATACTTTTTTGCACTATACTGAATGTAGACAATTTCATCTGTTACAGATAATAACCATTGCAAGAAGAATATTAAAAAATACATCTTTCCTGCCTCATTAAAATAATATAAATATCTATGTAAAAGCATGTTGTTTTTTCATCAAAAAGCCATGAATTAGTTCAAATAGAAATAACTTTTAAGTTTACTTTATACATTTTACATCATTTTTTTCAGCATCAGATCCAGTATAAAAATTGTAAAATTGTGTACAAACACATCCGAAGGAGTTTCTTTAAAACTGGCTAAAAAGGAACATGCATAGATTTGGTGTTTGTGTTTTAAAATAAATCACAATAACTCAGCTATGTTTGTTGACGTAACTAAGCTATAATTGTTTGAAGAAGACCATAAGCAAGTGAGGGACAATAGTTGAAGAGGATAGTTCATTGTGCGGGTCTGCCACCAGATGCAAACGTAACAGGCTGGAAGCTGGTGGTTCTGTCCACTTTATGCCTGGCTCTAAAACATCAAAGAGGGGAAGAGTGTATGTATATGCTCTCCCCAAAGTTGTCTGCCCAGCAGGTAGGTCAGGTGGTCATGAATTAATCCCCATTCTGGGCAAAATAGTTATTGCACCTCAGTTCACAACACATCTCTCAAATATGAAAATTCATAAGAAAATATCCCTTGTTATTGCGATTATATTTAAAACCATAACTGTGCAAACCATATAAATATGTTGCAAAATGTGGAAAATTTACAGGAGGGATTTTGTCCGCCTTATAATATAAATTTCATGTGAGGGATTTTGTCTGCTATGCTAAAATGGACAGCAGGGATTTTACCTGGGTGGGAGTTTGCCCATCCACTACAACAAAGGTCAGGACAAAATAATTGGCACACCTAGTTCAGTCGTTTTATAAAGTTGACATTCACACATTACCAAAATCAGTATATATTCTTAAGTAATCTTACCTCTATCCATGAGCATATCATCTGTCATTCCAAACATGTCATGAAGAATATCTCTGAACTTGAGCCTGTCTAGTTTCTTGTTTGCAGTTCCATCTATATACTTGTTATACATTGTAAGCAGTTTCTCTATTTCAGCTTTATGGACTGAAATATAAAACAATGACAATTTAAATTTTGTTGCAAAGCCTTACTTTTAATCATGAATCAGCAAATGCTTTAATATCACATAGAAACTTGCGGTCCAGACATATAATTGGCTCCGGGAATAGTTAAATTAAATTATATACATGGAAGTAGTAGAATGAAAGTGGGGATAATGAAAAAGCAGACATTTATAACTAGTCACTATTTTTTATCTAAACCATGTCACAAATATGCAGGTTTAATAATCTCTCTGGCACGCTGACTTAATACAAATTACAAAATGTAAACAGACTCTGACAATTAAAAACATGTTGCAATAATATCAAAGTCATAAAAATGATGACATGGTAAGAACAGCTGAACACTTATTTTACGTAAATTTTGATAATCTTAATAGTATTAAAAAATAGTCATACACATACAATGACATGTTCCATCCTTGTCTTTTTTCTTGCTAAGTTTATCTATGAGTTTTGCCTGTTCCTGGCGTTTAGATGACATTTTGGAACCCTTTATGGCAGATTTCTAAAATACGGGAAAATGTGTGTGCGTCGTTGTCATGCCCTATGCGCATGCGTAAATTGATACCCAGTTCCGCTTTCACTTTCTTTGCTCAGTGACCTCATGTTTCAAATAATTTAGTTCAGCTTATCTAGTTATGCTGTGACTACAGAGTGATAATACTATTAAACAAAACAGAAAAGTGATGTTGTTTTTTACCAAATAAAAGTATGTCCTTGAAAAGTTTACATTGTTGGTATATATTAAACCTATCGAATTATCAGAATGAAGTAAAACACACACACACACGCGAAATTTTAGACTGATTCGCGGCTTAAGACCAGGCTTTATCGTTCGAAATGATATTTAGGAGTCGTGGGGTACCTTCCTATAAATGTTTTTCCGTCAGTTAAATTTAATAATCCATAAAAAGTGTTTACCAATACTTTCGTTAAATATGATCTTGTTGCATAGATTTTCTTAAATGGTTTATTTTAGGCCGAGATTACATGGGCCGAAATTGTTGTGATATTGACCTACAGTGGAACCAGTCGCTCGGAAAGCATGGCGGATGGAGATTCATTGCACGATCTTAGTTCAGATCAAGACTTTGATCCTGATGCAATTGATGGGGATATCGAAAATGACGATACAGCAGACGATTGGTAATTTTAGCGTTTTGACGTGTATATATTAGTCTAATAAATTGGACTTTTTGCTAAGTGCTTCTGACTGTCACTATCTCGGAGTCAATCCGAAATTGACAGATTACAACATGAAATCTATTGTTATACTTTATTCGGCGTAGCTGTCTAAGCTCAATTTTGACCCACTTAGTGATACTAATGCAAAGCAAGTCTTGATTAATATCAAAGCGGTCAATGTTGATAAAAAATACCTCAAAACGTACCCTGACTAAAATGTACCCACAAATCATTCCTATAAAGTTCCTATAGACTAAATAGAAGTTGAAACGCACACATGTAAAATGTTATTTTTATTGATTATTTTTTAATGAGAAGATATATATATTTTTTATTTGGTCAATTTTGTTTTGTAAATGCAAAAAGATGAGTTATCAGTGTTAAAGTATTTCTTACTGCTATTCCAATGTTCTACTGCTAAGGTAATAAAGGGTAGTACTTACCTGTCAAGTCTGCAGGTCCAGTCAGTCCAGGTCTCTGTCATGGTCCCTGTCTGTTAGCTGTCCAAGACAGTGTTTTGTTCTTAAATGATTGAGTAATTGGCAAAAGTTGGAGTGAAGATGTGTAAGAACATGTAATTGCTATTATTATGAAAACAGTATAGTTGCTGATGCATGTCAGTTCGATTTGTAAGCTTAGAAGAGAGAGTATGTTGAATTAGGGATTGACTTGTCTCAAGCCTATAAGTAGGCATTCTAAAACAAAATAATATTTCTTTAATTATGAAGTTTTGCAAGCCCATTTCTTTGCTTGTAACTGCAACTTAGACCTTAATTCTGAAAGCTAAATATTTTTAAAATGCTTGCATAATATTTAGTGATACCTTAAATAATAAAATTAAGGGAATAAGAAAGCACCAACTTAATGTAATTAATCTGTTTTCCAATGTGTCATCATGAAGCAAGATGGTGCATTGATTTTTTTACCTATGAGCCCTGTGTCCAGTATGGAATAAAATTGCCATGAACGGAAAGCATCAGTTTATCTGCGTTTGCAGTACACATGTTTTTTTCTACTAGCGAGTCCCCTCCGATTATTACAGAGCCTTTTGGGTGTGATTAAAGGGTAAAGTTTACACTCTCACCATTTTGTCTGTTTGTTGTTTCGCCGGTTATTGTTGGATAAACATTTTCAGAATAATCAATGAAAAATGGTTTTACAGGGAAACAGTGTATATGTAAATATAACAATTCCTTTTCTGTAAAAGAAAATCATCTGCCGATTATCATCTGCAAAATGGGTTTGAAGAAAAAACAAAAAATTCATGATAACAAACATCCAATTTGGGACTTGCACATTAAGTTTTAGGATTTTTAGTCCAGCTTATCCCAGGACCCATAGTGATAAAGTTGTTAAAACATCACTGATGGTGGATAGCCATGATGAAAACAACTGCATAGCACTTAAGTGCATTGAGATTTCCTTATTATACACACTCAAAAGCAAATGATCAATGTAACTGATAGATTTTGTTGCATTTATGTTCATCTGGCTGAAAAAAACCCATTTACTATTGTTGCTATATATATTAAGTCTATTGCCTTCATTTTTTAATCTTGAATACCGGATAATGAGCATTTCTATAATTTGATTGTCCATCCCAGAATCAAATGTCCACACTAAACAAATATTTTCATATACATCCAATATTTCAAAAGTCATTGATAAAAAACAAATTATCTTTAAAAATAAGTCTACGAATGCTGGCATTATTTCTAAAAAAATGTGCAAATTTGAAAGTACTAAAAGAAATCATTTTCCCTTGAGCCTTACTTGACTGCGAGAAAGTATAGAGCTGACCCCATCCTCCATTTATGATTGTATTCGGACAGTGTCCTTTTATTACACGTACATAGACATGATGTTCTATAATAAGTTTTTACATTAATTAAAGTTAAAAGGAAAAACTATAAATTGATTAACTTTGTGAGTTTACTTTGCATTCTGTTGAAATTTGATGAATATGAAGTAAACACTGTATTGCATAATGATATAATTACTTGACCATACAAATAAACAAGTGTAATTTTTATAGACTTGATGGTTTGTATAGCCAGTATAATAAAAGAAAGGGAATGTTTTTTATTTTTTCATGCATTTTTATTCACAATGCTGTTTCAAGTGTTGCTCTTGTTAATGTTTTAATTAAAATAATCAAACAGCAATTATGTGGCTTGTATACATTTCTCTTAGTTCTGCATGACATCTGGCTAGTTAAACACTCAAACTTTCCACTTAAGTCTGCTAGAAACATGAACTGTAATTTACATGGGGTTTCTTATGGGTTAATTTGGCTGATCTTCAAACCTCTGAGATAAGTTCTTGTCAAGGAGAAAGCGATCTAAGCAGTTTGACAGTGAGGGTGTGAATGCTGTTTTTTTTTATAACCAGCTGCTGATTACATTTCTCCATGAAATTATTAATTGGCTACATATACACAGGACAGTACACATTTAAAATCGAGATTAAGGCGCATGTTAAAGCTAGTGTTTATACCATTGGCATGTGTACTATTTTGGGCATTCATCATTTGACATCCGACATGAAACATTTGGAAATTCACTGACCATTTTACGTGCCTTAAGTTTGGTTTCAGGGAAAAAAATAGATCTTTTTAAAACTTTATCCTTTGCACTGTTATTGGAAGCGCCAAAATGTGCAAAATCCAATAATTTTTTTCTGAACTCACTTTCAAGATCTAAAGAGGAGGAAAAAAATCGCCCATAGGTCGACAAACTTTATAAAATTTTCGTGCCTGCTGTTATGTTTAGTTGCCATGGGCAATCCGATGTGTGCTCATTTATGTGACTGACTTAATTGGTAATAAATAAGTAATCCTCCCTTGTTTTTCACGCTGATCCTGGTACCTGACTCGTTAGCATGGTAGTTTATGGTCTGTAATCCTTGAAATATCACTCCAATGGGGACTTAACTCAATATAACAGTATCTTTTAACTCTTTATTGACATTACAACCAAGTCACTCGGCCGTTTTCAAAATATAAACAGTGATGATGGACTTTATATGTTGCTGTAACACTTTACAAACCAACAAGAAAAAAAAAAATTGTTGTCAAGATCAAGTGGATACATTATTACCAATTTACCAGAGCACGTTAGCTTTATTTATACCATGCAAAATATTATTAATGTAAGTCTATGTATGATCTTTATTTTCTTTAAAAAATAACCCAACTTTATTCCCTAATAGTTCTATTGAAATGGCAATAATGCTTAAGCATTTTGATTTTTTTTTGGTAAATAGAACCTAATTTGTAATTTAATTTACCTCTTTTTGGATAGACAAGAGAGTAATGAGACTTGTTCAATTTAGCTGTAACTGCACTGCTAATATTTATTGGTGTAAAAATGTTTGGAGTTCTTTAATTTGTCTTGAGCTGCAGTAGTTACAAGGTAATAATAGTTGATCATCATAGCATTGTTATCATATCTGAACACTAAATTGAAACCCTTAAATTTGTCCGTACATCTTGAAAAAAAAAATATATGCCCAAACATTACCTCAGGTAATTATTTGATGTATTTTCTTTTTTTAATTATTACTTTTTATTAAACTGTGTATAAAAATAAGACATATTTCTTGACATTTATCGAAAGTCGGTTAAAACATCAAATTATAAACAGAAATAACTGAAAAGTCTTCAGAAGTTAACAAAGGTTTGGAATTAACCTACGTTAAGCTGAATGAACATGTTCATATAATGGGATGTATTTGCTTAATTTTACAACTTGACATAGCTACGAGTGTTCAGTTGCTTACTCATCTTTTTTTTCTTTTACAATATTAAGACTTCAGCATTTAATACTTTTGTGGTTTTTTTCAAGCCTTAAACAAGACATCTTAATGCTTTCTGGACGTTTTGTTAAGCCAGTCTGTATGTTGCGTTCAGTAAAGCATAGGGCCTAGCATTTCAAAAATCTTGACGGATCACTGGTAAGATACTCTAGAGGCACATGTTATATGAATGCTGAGTAATGTATTGTTCTTAAACAGTACATTTACAGGTTCTCTCTATTGTGTATTGTGTTTTATCTGAACAATGGTGTTTTATTAGTACTAAGTGGCAGAATAAAATCTACTTCTGTTTACTTCATTTCCTGGAATCCTAAAATCATCATCTTTAATAAATAATATAAAAACACATTGAGGATGTGGCATGAGTTGTCATTTAATACAAACATTTATTAAATGAGTTAAGGAAGTGATAGTAAGCAAGCCTATGTTTGTATTAAATGACAAATGCCAGATTCTATTTATCACATGATTTTAATCACCAGTACATGATTTTACAAACTTTTAACAACAGCACTTGGTAAAATAGTGGTATGAGATAATTTGCATTATGGTGACATCGATTTTTACACTAGTGTAATATAAGAAAATATGTAATGGGTGTATTGAGTAGAACAACAAGAAGAAGCATGGGATAAAATAGTTTTGAAAACTATGTTTCATTTTATTAAGCATGCCACATTAAATTCTTCATTAAATTAAAATACCGGTATTGGGGTGGGGCATCAGGTGTAAAAAGATGTGGTAGTGAAACATGTCACTGCATCAGTTTCTTTTCATATGTCAGCATCTACGATTCAGTTAGTGAATTGGAAATGTATTCATTGACATATTCATTATTCATTCTCGAATCAAGATTATCTTCCTAAAATAATGAACCATAAAAGATGTGCACTATATTCAGCTTACTTGGAAAAACATTTATTTGCCTTGGGCAGATAGTTTAGGTTTAGATCAGCCAGCTCCCACTGAGGATTGTCTGATCCGGATCCTCAGTATTGATGTTTAACCTCTATCAGTTGATCTTGTTGCATTTGCATAAAGCTATAAACAAATATGAGAATTATACATTGTATTTGACAGTAAATTAGCCTATATCTAATACATGTAACAACTTCTCACCCATGTTCTGTAGTATTTGTGCTCAATTGCTGCATAAACTTATAGTTTAGTTTAATAAAGGCTGTTCATAACATTACTTCAGTTATAAGATGGTACAAAACTTTAATTATATATCATCTATTGTGGTCTCCAAGTTAAGTGGTCACATAGTTTCTTAGTTTTAAAATACATACCGGCCGCAATACCTCAGGTGGTAGAGCGTCGGCTTGCGGATCGGGAGGTCGTGGGTTCGAACCCCTGCCGGGTCATACCAAAGACTTTAAAGTTGGTAGTAGTGGCTTCCCTCCTAACGCTCGGGGCTAAGGGGACAGCATTACGCCTGACTCGTTGGTGTCAGTATAATGGACCGGCTGGGTTCAGTCCCTGGGCACCTCATAAGTGCCCCTGTGCTATAATGATAGAAATGTCGCTGAGCAGTATCGGTAAAAATGCCGGCTAATCCCAATTCCCAATCCCTAACTGCAACATGGCTCGGATAGGAAAAAACATTTTTTGTAAATATAAGTGGGGTGTTATGCTTTACTCTTACTTTTACATGGAATTTGGGCACTAATAAACAGCATTTCACAGGACCTTTTCAGGTAACACTGATTTATTTGGTTGCATGAGAAAGAAAACAAATGGTCCAAACTGTTGAACACCACCTTTAATTTTGGGGTGTTAAAAATGTAGAATGATAAGGGCTTCTCATCATGCAATAAAATTTATTAACTTCACTTCAAAATAAAAAGTGGAGTTATTGTCATGATCTTCTTGTCAGCTTTTGTTTATCTTCTGTATTAAGGTCCATTCTTTGAATACTGTTGAAGATATTCACTTCTAGCTTAAAATACATGTTCTCTCTCAAAGGCGGAACCCATTTTAAAAGGGCAAGTAACCCTAAAGTTAATTTTGGCAGCGTTAAGTACCTCTTTCAACACAGATTTTGTTATTATTTATCCAGCAGAAAAGTTTTGTAAAGGTTTTTATCTTAAGAACATGATCTAAAACTATGGTGCCAGAGTTAGAGGACTGAATGGATTTGGTTCCATGTACGGAAGTGTACATAGTATTTGTCTTTTGTCATATGTTGTTCACATGACTCTTGCACAAAATCACATCATGCACATCAATGATGATGACTAGTCAATATGTATTTATTGGCAGTGGTACAGCTGGGGTAAAGAAGAAAAACAGGAAGAAGAAGATGCGTCGACCTAAAGGTATAGCACCATCTAGTGGTGATTCTGACAGTCAGACATTGAGCGAGGACCAGGAAGCACGAGAAGCGCATCACCATCATCATCACCATCATCATCATGATGGACTGCAACAACAGCAACTTAAGAAAGCAACAGGCGTACGTTTTTTTTTATTTGTAACAAGATTAAACCTTACTTTATGATCATTTGGCAAACAAGTCCTTTTAACTTTCAACAATCCCTCATGACTGCCAACTTCCTGGGTAGAATCAGTAACTACTTGGAGCAATGTGCAAGGACTTACCTCTTGTGGTTCATCAGGTGGTAAGCTTTTTAGTCCCCTACCGGTGTTCACACCGGAGGGGACTATAGGTTTACCCTTCGTCCGTCAGTCAGTCTGTCTGTCCGCTAAAAATCTTAATCCTTTGATATCTTAAAAACTATTAAAGCTAGGCGCATGAAACTTGGTATGTTAATAGATAGCAATGTGTACAATATGCAAGCGCAAAATTTGGGTCGCTACCTTGAAGGTCAAGGTCACAGCTTGACCTTAAAGCAAAAATGTGTCCGGCCCATAACTTCTTTATTTGAAGACAGATTTTAAAACTATTTCACAGAAATGATCACCATATTGAGATGACGTGATGCGAGCTACAGCATGACCTTGCAGCAAAATCGTGTCCTCCCCGTAACTTGGTTATTTGAAGTTTGATTTTACAACTTTTTCACAGAAATGATCACCTTATTGAGACGACGTGTTTGATTTTACAACTATTTCACAGAAATGATCACCATATTGAGACGACGTGTTGCGAACAACATTTGGGTTGATACCTTGAAGGTCAAGGTTACAGCATGACCTTGCAGCAAAATCGCCCATAACTTTGTTATTTGAAGTCGGATTTTACAACTATTTCACAGAAATGATCACCATATTGAGATGACATGTCGCGCACAACATTTGGGTCGCTACTTTGAAGGTCAAGGTCACAGCATGACCTTGCAGCAAAATCTTGAAGTTTTGGATAGCGCATTCAGGTGCACTTACCTTAAATGATAGTGCATTAAGGTGCTCATACCTTAAATAAAGGCCAAAAATAAATGTCCTGATAAGTTAACAACTATTTAGGCCAGGTGAATTAAAAAAAGTTATGTGAACCCCAACTACTGTTTGGGTATGAGGAGACTATAGATTTGCCCTGTCTGTCTGTCCATTTGTCCAACAAAAAATCTGGATCCTGTGATTACTAAAATAAATGTTTGCGCTACATTGATGGAACTTGGTATGTGAATATGCTGTTAAACAACGAAACTGAATCAGGTAAGATAGCTTTGTTCAGGGTAAAAAGGGTGTCCATTGTCCACAGATGACAGGTGTCCTTTGTTTACAGGTCAATTATAGAACAATTTTCCTTTGGGGAATATTGATGGGTCCATTGAAAGCAGGTGTCTGCTGTTCTCAGGTGTCCCTTAGCTCAGGCTGACTTGTATATGTATCTATAGATTTCCTTGTTTATTACTTCATTTTTAAGCCATAATTATACAAATACAGACTTCAACCTCAAATTAATTATAAATGGCAATAAACAGGAGCGTATGATAATTAAAGCACTTTTTGAGGGACCGGTAGGGGGCTACTTTATTGCCCGCAATACTATCAAATGCTTGTTATTCATAAACCTTTAATATAATACTGACATATGTTTATTTTATGAGCAGTGACCTTACAGAGGTTCAAACCACAGGTCCTGTGATCCAGAGTTGTGCATCCTACCACTGGACTATTATCTGTCCTCAGCATTAGCCCTGTTAGTAAAGAATCCCAGTTTCATGTCTCCTACTGGCTGCACATATTTACTCCCAATATACATGATAGATCTGAATCTAGAGTTGAGACTTGTACTAATAAACATTCAGTATTTGACTACAACACATTATCAAAGATTTATCATTTCTGTCACAACCTTTGTTACCATATATCAGATTTGTTCTTGGAATATTAGTGGTGTTTTATCAGGTGGATACTTATAGACGTTCCTTGTCCATATTTACTCTTTGCAGATATTTATGTATTCTTGTCTGCTCTACACTGAACATTATTAAATCAATTATGTACTTATTATTGTGACTCCATGCAGTATGTGTCTGGGTCTGGTGCTGAAGCTGATACAGAAGGTCAAGGTCCGGGCCAAACAGATGAGGTTCAGGAAACCAGCAAACAGGCACAGGACAACCAGGACAGCATGGCTGATACAAAAGTATTAGTGAGAACATTTGTTTTGTTTCAGTGGAAAATAGAACTGATATCTTAATTGTAACTTATCCCTGTAAATATTATTTATTAAGACTGTATATCAATGATGTTATGTGACCCTATATCCATCACAAACTAAAAGCATCCAATATTGTCAAAGATAGCCTTCTGTAAGCTTCATTCTTGTATTAAATAGTTAGCTTTAATGGTAACACTAGTTAGTTAAGTGCTTTTTTCTAAGTTGGAATGTTGTCACTTATGTTAGGTTAGAAGTTGGCAGAGTTTTCAATAGCAGCCAATATCTGATAATCTGTTTATATTTAGAGCCAAGCACAGATTCGTAAGACTGTTCAAGAGCTGGAGATGCTTTCAGTGGTAGCAAGTGCTGCACCAAAAAGCATGGATGAAGCGGCCAAGAAACGCTACCAGTTTTGGGAAACACAGCCAGTTCCCAAGCTTAGTAAGATCCTTTCTGATTTCAAAACCTAAAAAAGCATTTTTGCTACAAACAAAACAGACAAATCTACAATCTTTTTTTATATCAATGATAAATGTTAATAACAAACAAAAGTTTATAAGTTTTCTTAATCTAGTAGGCCATAGACAATAGATATGAGTCAGGAAATTACATGAAACTATTTAGTATCTTTATAAATAATTAGAAATATTTCCTTCTTTGGGAGTTGGAGTGAAATTGGATGTGGATTAATGATAAAAGAATTCATTGATCACTCAGTATTAAATAAAGAACCAAGGGTTTCAAAGACAACATTTAACTTACATTCTTGGAACTGAAAATATGAAATGATCTGAACATTAGTTTGTGTTACATTTGCAAAGAGTATTGCCTCTTTTCATTGATCAGTAGTATGTTGTTGGGTTTTTTGTACATAAACATTTTTTGTGAATTGAAATAGCTCTGATTTTTGTTGTGCCCTGTCTTGCATCAGCATCCGTAGGTGAGTTGAAAATTGCAGCTAAACAGATATGTCCTAAAAAAAAGAAATGTGTCATGAATTTCATAGAACCATCTTTACAGACCAAAGTTACCCCTGTATTAACCTAGTATTGTATATTTGCAGATGAGAAGATAACAGGTGTGAATGAGGAGATCGAACCAGACAAGCCACCAGCAGAGATCAGACAGGAACCATACTCCCTTCCCACAGGCTTCCAGTGGGACACCCTAGATATCAGGGACCCCCTTATAGTCAGTAGCAGCAGGGATTATATTAACTATTAAAACCATATTTCTATTATTTTTTTTTACTTTTTGAGAAAATATAGTGCTGCAGATTAAGAAAATACAACTTCAGTAGTAGTTCCTGCATCTAGTGTTATAACTGATCCATTTATGGACAGTTAATGTCATCTTTTTCAGGTTCCTGTTTAAGTACTTATGTTGTTATGATCCATAGATATCTTTCCTATCATATCCCGCAAATGAATGTCAGCTTGATTTTGTCTTTGCATGTTACTTTGTTTTATTAATCTCTTTATAGTATTTCAATTAAATAGGTTACAATATGAGTATTTGCTATTAAGCTTTTTTGAAGGAAAAATAAGTAAACTTTTATCTTTATCAGAAAAAAATGAAGTCAATAAAACATGTATAATAATATAAAATATATTGAATGCCACTTGAAAAAAAAAATGTCATGTATATTTTCAGTTGAAAGAGTTATATACATTATTAAATGAAAACTATGTGGAAGATGATGACAATATGTTCCGGTTTGACTATTCTCCCGAGTTTCTGCAATGGTAAGTTTGAACATATCCCTGTTGTTTTAGACATACAGTTGTCTTTAAACTTTTGCACCGTCTCCGGATAACTGAAATACTGTTGGTGGGACAATAAACCAAATAAACAATTTAACCTTTGCCTGCATGCATATGCCATTTTATGCATTTACTCAATCAAGAATACACAATGATCACTCTTATCTATGGTAGAAATCTGTACAACTCTGAGTTTATTTATAGACTGGTTTAGCCTAGGATCTTTAATTATATGCTGAACATACATGTATTAGATATGTGTTAAACTGTTTCAAAGAACAGTAACAAAATGAGGTGAATTTTTGTACAGTTGCGTACCTGTACTATGAAGAAAGGTAAGGTTAAATATTTTATTTACATAGCTCATTTGTTGGCAGTCTGGATATAGGTTTGTTCCAGGAAATGGTGTCTAGATGTAAGGATAATCTTAATATGGTGTCAGGTCTAGTTGTTGAGATATTCATATATTGTCAGGACAGCACTCTGTCATGCAATCAAGTAATACATGTATTGTACTCTGCCAGAAAAAAATTCTTCAAAATAAGTAAAAAATAGAGACTATATATCTGTGTTTTATGTAGGGCCCTGCAGCCTCCAGGCTGGATCAAAAACTGGCACTGTGGTGTAAGAGTTATAAAGAGTGGCAAACTAGTTGGCTTCATCAGTGCCGTCCCGGCTCACATCAAGATCTACGAGAAGTATGCAAACTTTTATATTGAATATTGAAGATTTGAATGTTCCAATTACATACATGCATAGAAGAGTAAAAAGATAACCTGAACTATTATCAAATTGATTTTCTTATAGAAAATTAACACAGCTCGAGGGGCTAAGTGAAGTTATAATGATATCCCAAATATTTTATCATGACCAACATTTAGTTGATCTTTTACAAGGACATCTAAACATGTTTAACATGGTTGCAAAATAAGGTAATCTAAAGAACAATGCTATTAATCGAAGAAGGCATGAAAATATAGATACTTGGACAAGTTGTTGCAGGTCCCCCAGTAATGCAGTCAGGGAATTCTCTACCTTCATGCTTATATGGCAGACAAACTCTTCAGAGCAGCCAACCCTGGTTGACGCTTGTGATGTAAAAGGCTTCACGGCACCCAACATGCGAACCCTTGAGGCATTCCAACCCCTGTTGTGGGTTTTTAAAATGCCATACACTGTAAAAATGGAAACTTTTAAAAGCTAAACTCTTCATATGTCACCTGTCATTCAGACTATATCTTTCACTATCTCTGAAGTCAAACATTTCTCTGTTGATGGCCTGTCACATACATCCTTAATTGTCTTTAGTAGTGACCTCATTGCTGACATTGTTGTTGTCACTTAAAGACATGTGCTGTACTGTATGTTTTGTTGTCATGGAAATTCGGTAACATTTTGAACATTTTACTAGGTGTCTCATCTAATCACCCACAAAATTTAAAGGCTTAATGTCACCCATTGTTAAAGTTTTGAAATAAGTCATAGAAAAAAATATTGTTGATGAATTTCTTTCAACTGGAAACAATAACAAGCATAAAAAAAATCAGTAAACGATTTTAGAAACAGACTATATTGCAAGTTCTTTTGTAAATGTCACAAAAGAATAAGGATGTTATACAAACAGTCTCAAACAAGCCTCTCACCATTAATACATACTAACTGCACAGATTTTGTTCTAAACAAAGGTTTTAAGTATTTTTTTCCATAAAATAGATCTTTCTTTTTGTTTGTTTTAACATTGTTCCTACATTATTCTTCACAGCCAAATAATGAGTTTGAATATTACATTATTTTGTATTAGAACCAAGAGAATGGTGGAGATCAACTTTCTATGTGTTCACAAGAAGTTGCGATCAAAGCGTGTGACACCGGTGTTGATCCGTGAGATAACCAGAAGAGTTCACCAGCAGGGCCTCTTCCAGGCCGTCTACACTGCAGGGGTTGTGCTCCCAAAACCTGTCGCCTGTTGTAGGTAAGATACAGGTCAAGTTAATTGTTATCTTGTACCGAGGGCAGTGAGATATTGTATTTGAATTAATTGGTCTGTTCTTCTGTCTTTGTGTCTTTTTCATCTTTTTTCCAACACCATAAATCAGTAGTCCTTTGTTAAATTTAAATGATACTTAGCATACAGATTTATCATAATGGGAAAACGATGCATAACAAATTTGACTTTTCACCATTAGGGGTCTTTACCTTCATCAACACCTTAACCTTATTAGCTAACAAATTTGTCCAAAACTTGAAGATATGCCTAAGTTGTATTTTTCCACGCGGGGTATTCATTCAAAGACCTGGCACGTCAATTTTTTTGTTTTTCTTGGGGAGACAGATTTGATAGGCCTGAACTAGTTGATATGAATGTACAGCAATTGATTAGGAAATTTTTATAGTTTGTGTTTTTAGAAGAAAACAAAACATAATAGAATAATTGTGATGTAAAAGCAATAAAATGTTTAATAAGGTGTCTCCGACAGAATACATATATTTAAGCAAATTTTGAATGGATGTTCATTATGAGGTTTGTGAAATATGTGTTTTTTTCCAATGCTTAAGCATATGGGCCCACATTTTTATCTGTTTTTTTTTTCAATGATTGCAAGAGATGAAATATTAATAAATGTATGAAATGAAATGCAATAATAAGTATATGCATATTGTGAAATTAGCATGCATTATTTTTTAAGTGTGTATTTTTGATGGGGGTCTTTTTGTGCAATATAATACAGGCTGGAAATTTGAGAAGAATGTAAGTGATGACACACAAAAAATTATTGTTCATTAAAAACAAATATGTTGAAGTCTTTTGTCTTCTGTTTCAGATATTGGCATCGGTCATTAAATCCAAAGAAGTTGATTGAAGTGAAATTTTCCCACTTAAGTCGCAATATGACTATGCAGAGAACATTGAAACTGTACAAGCTACCAGAGGTTAGTATACTTTTACTCATTGGGACAGAGTGCTGCGCTCAAGAGGGGCTAAAAGCAGCACGCACAAGGTGGGATGCACCATATTATGTCCTATTTTACTTGTGTCTGGCTCTGAGTTGCGCAGTGTAGTGACCTAGAAAAAGTCTCCGCTACAGGCATAAGTTACTTTGGTGCACGCATGCTGCTTTAAAAAAAATGCTTTCCATTTTCAGCCGACCAATAACATCTCAAGATCGTAAATGTAAATGCAATTTCAGTCTAAATCTAAATCCTTTTTTGGTCATTATAAATTGTAGCAAAACAATAAAAAAATCCGCAGTAACTGTCTGTTCAACTTTGCATCTAAATTGAAAACTTTCTCAGCAGAAATACGATTCAATCATTGTATAAAGCGTTTTAAAATGTTTAAAACATCATGAATTGGAATTTCATGTAACCCTGATGTACACAATATTAATTATTCTGCCGATATAGAAAAACAATGATGTGGCTTCTTGTTTGCTTTAACATTCCAATTTATATGCATATCTATCGGAGGATAATTGGAATAAGCAGTGACAGATCCAATTATTATATGATGATCGCATATATTAATAGATAAAAGACTTTAATGACACAATCTAGCTCTTGGAATTTGCCTACGTTGCCTATGTTTTCAATTTAATATGAAGTTTACAAGCATTATTTTCTCAAACTAAGCCACAATTTTAAATCAAAGACAACCAAATGTTTTGAGTTAATCATTTGATTTTGAGATTGTCAAGCGGTGTTATTTACGTTGTAAATATAAAAAAAACACATGATGAGACCACGAAATTATATTTTATTTAAACACTGTAAACATTATATGATACCTGTAAACTGCCAGATAAAATGGTCTCTTACAACCAAGGACTTTAGGCAAATTGTGACACCAGTTGAATATAAGTTACTGATTACTTATTGTCAGTCAATGTGTTTTATAGTACATGACAAAAACTCAGTTGTGAAAATGTGATGCAATTATCTTTTAATATTTTGATCAGGTGTGATAATAAATTCCAGAAAATTGTGTTAAATTTGATATCATCAATCTTAATTGTTAACCCGATTTCATTTATTTTCATTCTTTTGCTAAGTATTCCTTTTCATATAATGTTAAATATTACATGGTTGTGAAAACCACTTTCTGTGCTACAAATATGTTTAAAAAATGGCATGTTTATTGTGTTGTGTATACACCCACCACCACCAATCTCTTTTGGGTCAAAAGTTAGGTCACTATGTCAAATCTTAGAAACAGCTTGTGAACACACTAGAGATCACATTTATAGCCCAATCTTCACAAACTTGGTCAGAATGTTTGTCTGCATCAAATCTTGGATGAGTCTATTTTTGGGTCATGTAGGGTCAAAAAGTAGGTCACATTTTAGCAAAACCTTGTGAAAGCACTTTTGAGGCCACATTTATGGCCCAATCTTCACCAAACCTGGCCAGCATGTTTGCCAGTATGAAATTTTACATATGTTTTGAAGTGGGTCATGTGGATTCAGAAGGTTACTAAGTAAACTTCTAGAAAATGTTATTAACCCAGTGGCCACACTAATGGTCCAATCTTCACCAAAGATTTCTAAAGTAAATAACACTTAATTACTTAATCCCAGATTTGAGCCTACTAAAAGCCTGTGTCATCAGGTGAACATTAAGGGCCATCATGGCCCTCTTGGTGAGAAAGATATGATTAAAATTAATGTTAAAAATCGTTTTTAATAACAATACTCTGTCATCGTGTTATCTATATTCATAGTCATATTATTCTTTATTCATTGGCTAATAAAGTTAAATCATTGTAACATCTAAATTTTCAGGCACCCAAAGTCCCTGGATTCCGACCCTTTACTCCAGCAGATGTTTCCGATACTTTTAAAATTCTGACAACAGTATGTAACTGCACCTTCCTACACTTAATTAATCTTTTAAAGTTCATAAATAGTTGATGTCAAATAAACAAGATTCAGTATTGACTCTACAATCATAATAAAACAGCTTTAAAGTTATGTTCATAATTTTACTTGTCCACATGTCTTTGAGTATTTCAAATCTAAATTGTATACTAAAACATACTAGAAGGTTCAAGTAACTTCTTTTAAAGTGATGTTATCACTGGACTCACTTCATGTTTCATTATGAATGTGATGCATAACATTTCTTGAAATTATATACTGGAGCTATGGACCACAAGAATTCATACTCTTCAATGACTGATGTCATATTGGTGTTGCATTGAACTTGACCGGCAAATATATTTCAAATACCTTTTCTCGTTATATAATAACTTTTATCATTCCAGTATCTACGAAGTCTCGATTTGTCCCCAGTTTTTAATGAAGAGGAGTTCAGACATTGGTTTATACCACGTAAAGGAATCATTGATAGTTATGTAGTGGAGGTAGGTTGTCCTTTGTTAATTTAGTCTTTTATCAATCCTTGTTAACATCTTAGAAGCCTTAAAAAAACATCTTTTAATTTTGTCACACAAAGTCTTGTCTCATATATGCATCATTGTAACATCCTCGTAGCATTATCTTTTGCAATACCAGTGCATTGAACAGTTATTGCTTGTTATATACACTGCAATAAAATATAATGACCGGACCTGGTAGCGCAATCGGTAGAGCGTCAGCTCAAGGTACGGGAGGCCCCGGGTTCGATCCTGTGCCGCGACATACCAAAGTCATTAAAAATGGTAGTGATATAAATCCCTTGCTAACGCTCAAGCAAATATAAGGGTAGTTCCACGACTGGTTGGCCAGGTGTCAGGATAGTGTGACTGGGTGTGGTATCATGCCAGGTGTTCACGGCATGCTATACACAGTGAAGGCAGCACTATATCTGCTTCAAGTGGACACCGTCTCCAGATAACTGAAATACTGTTGGTGGGACGATAAACCCAATAAACAAACAAAATATAATGAGGAAAGCACCACTACCTTCTTTTTAAGTTACTCATTCCTTTTTCATGTCAGCAGTCTGTCAACTATTCAGAAGTTTCCTATTATACCAGTGTAGGACCTGTTAGAAACTATACTGCTTTATGTCAAAGAACTAAATTAATATTACTGACATCATGATTATGTATATCATATAACATATGATATCCTTTCTCCGATTTTCATATGCTTACCCCACCAACTCTGCACAAATAAGTAACTGGATGGTTACATCAAAGTGTCTAACTGTGTGGAGGTCACCCAGCCATCCAGCTGGATTGTTCTATCCAGTCATTTGTCTGCACTCTAAGGTGCTGCCAGGTGTTTACAGCATGCCATTCACAGTCAAGGCAGTTGATGGGATGATAAACCCAACAAGCAAACCTTCATTATTAAAACTTGCGAGTCACCACAGGACTCTTTGTGTTATTGCAACATTCAACACCATAATTGCTGTCTCAAAGTACTGAGGTTACAGTTAGGCTCCCTTATTTTAAAACATTTTAATTTAACACACAGCTAAAGTACATAAGTTCCTATTAAGTTTCATTCATTTTTCACTTTTTGTTTATTTTAAGTTGTTATAAGCATATAAATAAATCCGATACTTTGATCACCATAAAGCCATTTTGTTTCTTTACAGACCAATGGTCAGATCACAGACTTCGTAAGCTTCTATACTTTGCCATCTACAGTGATGCACCATCCACAGCACAAGTCACTGAAGGCGGCATACTCCTTCTATAACGTGAGCACAGTGACACCCTGGTATGACCTTATGCAGGATGCTTTAATTGTAGCAAAAAATGTAAGTAAAGACCAGGTTTTGAATTTCCCTTTTTTAAATAAACATCATACTATATGTTTATTCAATTTTGCAACTGTATCTAAATGCTGTAGCTAAATATCATTCCATGCCAATTAGCATTCCAGCCTCTTATTGATCACTTATCAATCCCGGTCAGTGGGCTAACTGTCATTTTCAAAGGGTCATCCAGCTGACCAATGGTGGGCAGGTGGATCTACCCAGATATGTGTCTGTGATTGTCATTTACCATTTATAACTAGATGAAAAATATGGTGGAATTGATTAAAATAGGAAAGTTGAAATGAATTCGTTTGGTTTTAACACTATCCAGACAAACAATTGCATATTATTATCTTCAGACTTTATATATTTTGGGAAAGCAACATTTAATTGGTTCACTTCTTACGTGTAGATTAACTGGTAATGAATTCTGAAACTGGTTTATCATATGTAAAACTAATAATCAGAATATGGTGGATAAGTTTTACATTTATTCACTTACTCTGAGTGCCACTTTATCAAATTGCTAGATAAAGTGATATCGCACCTCCCTGCCCCACATTGCTCAATATAATAGAACACAACCATCCTCATTCAGCTTTTTTTTCCCCCAATGGGGAGAGGTTTCCCTTCCCATACATTTGGGAAATTTTCCCGCCTTCAAATCTTAAAATTGGGGAAAAAATTAGTTGCGAAACCGGGTAAATTGGGAATTTTCCAAATTTCATGTAAATTCACACCAGGGGTTTTATTCAGCATAACAAACAATCTTAATAACAATCTTTGATTTCAATTATAATATTTAATTATAATATGTCAATAAATGGTAATTTTAAACAATATCCAACGTGTTTATTCAAAACTCAGTCAATAAACAGTCACTGTAACTATAACATTATCTCCCTTGTCTTGATGTTGCGGAAGAGATCGATGATACTATCTTTTTCAATACAGCTCATGAGAGATGACAGAGTTTGCTGGCCTAGCCTGTTGCAGTCTGTTGTGCACAGAGACCATCTGTTTAGTCACATTAACGGAGGAAATAGAAGGCATTGTAGATCTATGTGACGTTTGGAGAGGAAGCACTGTAGCTAAGAAACCTTCATGTTGCTTACATGTGAAATTAAGGAAGATAATTATGCATTAATATTATAGATGTACAGACATACAAGACATACAGGATTACTTAATTAATGTTTCAGATGGGATTTGATGTATTCAATGCTTTGGACCTCATGCAGAACAAAGAGTTCCTGGAGAAGTTGAAGTTTGGTATCGGGGATGGTAACCTGCAGTATTACCTGTACAACTGGAAGTGTACACCCATGGAACCTTACCAGGTACCCTAACAAACATCACAATGGGACCCCTATGGCATAGCGATAGATGCTTTGCCTCTCATCTTGTGGGATTGCGTCTTGTTCAGGGCGAAGGGTTGAATGTGAGAAAGTCTTCCAGCTGAACCTGTGGTGCACCGTTGGTTTTACCCAGACATTTGTGTGGTCTACCTCCACCAAAATAACTGAATGGCGCTATAATGACCATAATCTTTTATTGCAGTGTATTTCAAAAACAAAACGATATAAGCATTACTCAATGGTTTAGCACTGAGCATGCTATGGGTAAATATATCCACATTTATTTTATTTCTGCCTTATTTGTTGAGTTAATTGTCCCACAGCCTCATTTATCCAGTGATGGCTTCCTCTTGAAGCCAATTTAGTGCAGCCTTCACTGTATATAGTTTGCCATGACACATGACAGGATACCACAATCAGGGTTGTCATTAGGAGGCGGCTGGTGGCCAATTTGACCGCCTCAAATGAAAATCGGGCCGCCTCAAATTTGAAGAAAAAAATGAAAATCGGTCAAGAGCATGCCCCCGGACCCCCCTAGCAGCGATTCGTGCCTTTGGCGCTCATATAGCCTAGCCTCCTCAAAATATTTCTAGTGACAACCCTGCACAATAACATCATCCTGACACTAGGCAGACTGGTCATGAAACTACCCTTTTACTTGCTTGAGTGTTAGCTAGGTAGCTAGGCCATTACCATTTTAAACAACATGAGTATGTAGCAGCCTGGGATTGAACCTGGGTCCTCTTATACCTGGAGCTGACTGTCTACTGATTGGGCTAACAAATCCAGTGCAATATTATCAAGCAGTACTAAATCTTCATAAGCTAACAGCTGGGTACATAATAAACATGCTGCTAGAGACTGCAGCGGCAAATAGTGCAGATCCTGACCTGACAGTTCTCTGTAAGATCTGTCTGATGTGGATATTGTCAATTTGCCATAGCTTGATCAATTGATGCTTACAAGGCTAAGAATCAGTTTAGTTAGAGCTTGTTTGTATAGTCTTTTGGATTTTTTCAAATAAGATGAATCCTCAATGGTCCATTTGCTTGGAAGAACTAGTACTATGATAGTGTATACTTAATACCAGACAACTAGAAGTGGATTACAGTCACTGGTTACAGACCTTGAAATTTGTGGTATTCTCAGGAACAGAGGTTCAGCTAACTGCTTATTGTGAACTCTTGCACCATAAAGAGGTTGTTGTTTTTTTCACAAAAGTTGGTTATAAGGCACTTTTTGTTCATCTGTTTATCTCCTTGTTTCAAAGGTTCTGGGTAATACATTGTTATATACTGTTCCGCCACCTGTCTTTGTCCAGGGAATAAATGGGAATAAGACTGCGTGTCTCGAGGTCTTCTAAGATAGCTGTCTGACCTAAGCACACATTCTTCCCTTTAGGTGCTTCTGAATTATATTATACCCACTATAAACAGTGCTCTCAATATTTTCCTATTTCCAAGTTACTGTTTATTGATTAAGTGCTGTGATGCTACAGACTGGCCAATCAGAAACCTTGTTTCATTACACTGTATGCTTAGGTTCCAAAATGCTTTGGTATGCAAATCCACAAATAAAAAAGAAATCAAAACACAAATAGCCATTCTGACTGGCATATGATATTTACTACATGTGACAATCACAAATGGGTTCCCAGTGTTTGTGAGGACTTTTCAAATCTAGTTAGCAGGGCTCTTGATTTGTTGAATGAAAAGTCACCAGACCCATAATGCATCGGTATCTGATTTAAGTGTTTGATTTAGTGTCCATCTATTCCTTTGGAGCCCCTCTGCCACAATGTACATTTAGATCATTCTTTCCCTGTGACAAAACCATCGTCAGCTTCTCCTTCTCATTACACTAATGAGATCTTCGACAGTTCAACATTAGAAAAATTTCCATCTAGGGATTCATTTTGGTTGAGAAGTAGATTTGTGTAATTTTACCACCAGTTTGGCAAAGGACTTAATGAGAGAAGTACTTCCAGCTGACCTGCAATGCCACAATAGTTCTACCCAGACTTGTCAGGAGCAGGCCTCGACAAATCCACTCGCCCGCTCGCATTTGCGAGTGAAAGTTGACATCGGGCGAGTAAAAAGTTGATCAAACTCGCCCGGCAGGGCGAGTAAGATTTTCCAAGTCCAAATGCTGTTTCTCTAAACATTAACTAATAAAGTTATTCGGTAAAACAATCAAACTGCAGACTGTATAAACTGTCAAAAGAAAACCGGAAACCGACGTCATACCGAACGCGCACCTGCCGAACACGTATGTATAAAACATTGCCGAATGCTAATATCGTCATGGAATTAATCGATTAATAATTCATTGAAGCAGAGTCCGTCAGAATTTTAACAAAATATATATACGGGTTATTTCGAAGATTATATATTAAAATTATAAAAAGTATTTTTATCAATATATAATTGACTAAGCCTGTTATACAGAAAGACTAATTTTTCTCGATTAATAACCGCGCATCATGGCCAGAGTCTTTGTCATAGAACAATGTTCTAATAATACATCTAATTTAAATCGAGCAGCACAATATGAAAATGTCGTCTGCAAAAAAAGAACCGCATCAAGGAACCCTGTTCCGATTTATGCAAGGGGGCGGCGATAGCCAGAAACGAGAAGAAGAGAAAGTTCGCAAAAAAGAACTTGTAATGGTTGAAAAAAGGAAGGCCACACAGAAAAGGTAATTGATTAATTCTTGGTTTGAAATAGAATAACTTGCATGTAGATCGACACCCCCGCCGATTCTTTGACAGAATAAATTGTGCGAATAATTATTTGAATTATATTATTGTATGTTTTGTTATGTTCCATACTAGTCTTCTGTTTAAAAAATCATTTAAGAACTGTGAATAACACTAAAGCGCATGTAGATTATAGCCTGAGCTGCTATCCACTGAAAAGTTAAATCTGGTATATTTATTTATATAACGCACCATGCAAATGTCATTACAAGCAATAGCTTTCCAAACAGCATTACAGTATACATGTTATCAACACATGATGATGTTTAATATACTGTCAATACCCAATGCTGATTATTTCTTTCAGCTATGACAAAAACAAGCGGAAGAGAACTGTTCACGAAGAGTGGCGTCAGACATATGATTGGGTCGAGTTCGAGGACAACACTATGTTTTGCAAAGTGTGCCGACTATATCCAGAACTTTCTGACAAAGGTTCATCACTAGTAACTGGTATTACAAAAAACTTCAAATTAGAATCATTAAAATTTCACAACAAAAGTGGAAAACACCAGCTTTGTGTTGACAAACAAAAAGCTCAAGATAAACATTCAGAAACTCCACTGGCCAAAAGTTTTAGAAAGGCTGATGAACTGAATATGCCACAATATGAAGCATTGTTTAACACAGCCTATTTCATAGCTACAGAAAACGAGTCATTCTTGAAATACCCAGAGTTGCTTAATCTGCTTGAGAAAAATGGTGTTACAATAAATGAAAACTACAGAAATGATAAGGCCTGTAGGGAGTTTTGTATCAGCTGTGCAGAAGTGCTCAAGGATGATGTAATTGATGACTTGAAAAATGTCAGATATTTAAGTGTTCTTTCTGATGGATCCACTGATAAGGGAATAAGGGAACAAGAACTTGTGTATGTTAGATATGTTGATCCGAATGGAAAACTTAAAACTAAACTGGCAGATATAGTACAGCTGAAACATGGCCACGCCCAAGGAGTCAAGGATGGAATTTTGCAGGGACTTGAGACAGTAGGGGTGGATGTAGAAACGTTGACAAATAAGCTGGTTGGAATCAATACTGATGGTGCTGCAGTGAATCTAGGACATAAAGGTGGGGCAGTGAAACTGATGATTGATACACTTAATGAAAGGCTAAATAGAGACGGGGATGAAGGTTTACACGAGGACTGTAGCAAGCATATTCTTGTTGTTCACTGTGTAGCCCATACTCTTGAACTTGCAGTATGTGATTCCAAGAAAGACTGCCCTTACCTCCAAGAATTTGAGGGTGTTCTAAAGGGCATTTTTAAACTATATTATTATTCACCCAAGCGTAGGCGTGAATTGTATGAAATTGCCACAGATCTCGATAAAGAATTAAAACATTATGGTGGCATTCAACAAATCAGATGGGTTGCAAGTCAAAATCGAGCCCTAAAGGCACTCCTGGATAACTATGAAGTTACTGTAATCCATCTTCAAGAAATCGCCTCAGGAAAAGATGATAACTCAGACAAAGCCAAAAACTACTTGAAGCACCTCACAACTGAAAGGTTCCTGACATTTCTTCACTTCATGCTGGACTGGACACAAGTGTTAAGTGAGGTGTCAAAGGTGTTCCAGGAGAAACATTGTCTCATATCCCAAATTTCTGCGCGAGTTGGCGAACTAAAACAAAAGTTCAACAAAATGAAAACAAGAAGAGGTAAACTACTCAGGAAGTTTATAAGGGAAAAAGAAAGTGGCACATTCAGAGGCACTGATATTACACAACCCCAGAGAAGAGGTAGAGTTGAAGATACGCCAGAAATGATCAGCACTGACATTGACACTCTCCTTACCTCCACTGAATTCTTCTTAGAAGAAAGGTTTATAAAGTGCATAGGTGGTGAACCACATTCTCTGTTTAGTGTTTTCAACTTCAACACATGGCCTAAGAATGATGATGGGCACAGGGAGGAGTTTCAACACTATGGGGATGAAGAAATTGAGAAACTGCTTGAAATTTTCCCTGAAAGGTTGATCACAGAAGAAGAGAAAGAAAGTGCTAGTGATGAATGGCTTGACCTCAAACTGTATATGACAAGAAAAGCTTACCCCTCAGTTCAAGAAGGCTATGAAAGTATGCTCAAAAGCAATGAAACAGATCACATCAAAAACATATCTGTTCTTGTGGTTATCATGCTTACCATTTCCCCAAGTACAGCTGAATGTGAACGTGGATTCAGCAAGATGAATTTAATAAAGACAGATAAGAGAACAAGCCTCCAGTATGACTCCCTTGCAACACTGGTTCGCATAAATTGTGATGGTCCCACACTTAAGAACTTTCAGCCACGACGATCTATCCAAAAATGGTTGGACAGTGCTAAGGGCACGAGACACACCTCTGGCCACAAGCTTCCATTACCACGGGCAAAGAGACCTCAGCTTATAGACTCATCTTCAGAGTCTTCAGACTCAGAATAAACACTAGATTTTGTTGCATCCAACCAATAAATGTTAAAAAAATGTTTGTTATTACAGTATATCATGTGTTTTTGATTTTTTTTATTATTTTTGACTGTTAAAATGCAGGGCGAGTACATTTTGTGAAGGGCGAGTAAATTTGTAGGGTCACTCGCCCTGCAGGGCGAGTGACCCTGGAAAAATTCTTCGAGGCCTGAGGAGGCTACCTTCACCATTAATAGCTGGACGTAGCTATGATATTCTTAATTGTGTTGCTGCAATTTATTTTTTAAAACAGAACAAAACTTTCATCTTTTAATTGTATCATTACATTTTATCCTTGATACTAGTAATTCCCTCTTACCTTTTTCCTTTATGTACATTTGCACTCTTGCAGGTGGCCCTTGTCCTTCAATGAAGTGCATTGGGTTTGCAAGTGATACTGCTACAGTGAAACAATATGGAGGAACAAAACACATACACAACATTGTGATAGACGACCTGCTCCAAGGACATCTTTGCTCTGTGATGATAGTGGGTTACCATAGATACTGTGGGTGCATGCTACTGACTGGTTGGCAAGTAGTAGTTCTATTCCCTTCCATGTAGTTGACAATACAGGGCATTTCATTCTTAGATACTTTGGAAAAAAGTATCATATGAAAGGGAGGGAGAAATATATCCATCCATTTAAAAAATGTAAATAAAATTTCTTTTTCAAGATATCTCATTGGTAATGTGTCTATAAAAATCCTCCATTTGATTAGCTGAGAAATTCTCTGCAATACATTACAATAGTTACAATTCACCATCAGATATACTTAAATTTATCCATGTACTTGATGTCTTACAAGTTGGTTGAAGTATTGAGAACAAAAACGATTCGAGGAACAACTACTTTTATCTATGGTATACAATTATGGTATGTGCTGGTATGCAGTCATTTAAGTTGAGATAGCTCACCACACAACTATTTATTGTGAGAAATCATTGCTAAATAAAACATTTATGTCCATTGAGATGTTAAATGTTACAGCATTTTTATTGTCAGTATGTTTTTTATAACCATGTTCTTCCAGAAAAAATATATCTATCATTGGTAACTGATGTTGAAACATTTAAAACAATAACTAAGAAACTGAAGATGTATCAGAGTTCACCAATTTATTTTTAGTTTGTCAATACAAAAAATTTACTGAAGGGTGCCCTCCTACTAGGTTAGGGACTTGGTCACAGGTTCATCAAATTTGTATTTGTTTTTCTAGTAGAAGCAAAACTTTGTTAAACAGTGAGGAATAATGGACTGAAATATTACTTCTGTTCTTAGATTACATATTATCAAATATTATCATATGTCCTGCGAAAGGTTGTGTAGTCTTTAGGTTGGGAGAATTAAAAGTTGTCACTTTCCAGTTTTATTTTACATTATATAGAAGAGGCTATTTATCGCCCTTTCACCTCAGAAAATAAGCCCAGCTTTTCCCCTAAATATGAAAAGTAGACTCTGTTAAAATTCAATTTCATTGCAGAAATGTAAAAAAAATAAGATGGATCAGTGACTACTGTGTTCGCTTGAGTGAACTGGACTATAATAATCTAGTGCAGGTGTTCAAAAACAAGGAAATAGAGATGTATGATAACAAATAAAAAGTTAAAGATGCATATTTTTCTATTTTTTTAATAAAACGTCACGAAATTTTGCCTTTCTCAAAGGCCACAGGACCCATCCACTTTTTCAGAAGAAAAAAAAAATTAAATATATTGTGTACTTTTTGCTGAACCATGACCAAGTCACTTTAATAATTATTAAAAGAAAATATATCTACAGATAAAATTCTTTGTTTAGTTGTAAAAGGTTGTTAATATATTAAAACTTAACTACTGAATAAGCTGACTTTTAAGTCGACTTTTAATTTTATAACATATCAAATTAATTAACTTTCATTGATGCTTTGCTTTTTTCTCACTTACAGCTCTTGTACTATATTGCCAAACAAAAAATCTTCTGGCAGAAACATAACATATATAAATGGACAAATAGATTGTGTTCTGATAGAAACAATAATTTGGCTTTTTTATATATTTTTTATCTGTTAATGAGGGCATTAGAAGGGTTAGCAATAAAAAAGAATAATTTTTATATTACCCTACGTATGCTCAAGTATCTGTTTTACTTTGAAACATAAAGTGTTTTTTTTTTTTGTTTGAAACATAAAAAATGTTTTCTCTTGTAGTAAGTAGATTAGAAAAAGCAAAATAATAAATTTAACACTGTCATATTCCTCCATTGGGAGAAAAGTTAGGTCACTAATTGCAGTTAATTTGTTTACAATGTTTTTATCACTAGTGTGTCATTTTCTGTGTTGACTATCACTAGTAAACAATTCTCTTTTGTTTTATTTTGAAGCAATTATATAATTGCCTTTTTTTCTATGCATAATGAAAAAATATTTACTCTATTTCACTGAAATAACTACATTGCATGAAGAATCACTAATTGCCAATTAGATACACACCTGAGTTTGTTAGATAGGTCATTTTTTAAGTTTATATGTGTAGTTTACTATAAGTGTATTTATGTATTATTATTAAGCCATGTATTTATTTGTGTTGTGTACACAGCCTGTATTAGTTTGATGTCTATTTGCACTAAAAGTATACCTTGATCAAGTTTTTCAATAGGGTATCTGTTGATATCCATCATTGAACACCTACTGTTACAGTATTAGGTTACACTCCCAATTACATCGGGCTTAACATCTTATTGGTGTATTTAGAGTGTAGCAGATATCTAATGATTGTGTAATAGTTGGTAAACTGATGGACACATGACTTGGTGTTCTAGTGAACTGTGAACTACTATTCAGTTTCAGATTTTAACTACAGCAATATGCTGATGCACTGTCAGTAATGGAACATTTCCCTAACCCTTGAAAAGCCCTTTTGTATGCCTTTGGGGCGACATTTCTAAGCTTCTGCAGTTTTTACTCAAAGTGATTACTGATACACTGCTTACAAATATAATCTTGTTTGAAAAGGACATCTAGTTAAATGACCATACTATTATACTGTATGTTGCCTTTTTGCTATGATTTGCTTATGTATCCGATACAACCCTTGATTTTTTTATGTAGGTATTGCCTTCTGGTTCCTTATGCATACCATTGCTTTCAAGATATATCAAGAACTTTCTAGTAAGTTTTGGAAGAACATTTATTTTAAAGAAATTTAAGTAGGTGATCAACAGATAGGAACAAGATTATTTAAACCCAAAAACTTACCTTGAAGCCAAGACATCCCCTGAAGAGACTGCATGTTATTCTATTTCTTTCCTTACATATTTAGTTATCTACTGTCATACATCCATTATATTGACTTTGTTGTGATTGTGCAATGCTTGGAGTAAGAATCCCCTTGCAATAGGTGTGAGTGAACAAAGTCTGAGTAAATCTAATACTTTAGCCAATATTTACCCTTATTCTGCTACATTTTTTGAAAGAAAAAAAAAATAGATTTTTCCTAGGCATTTGCATTAATGTCTATTGCTAAAGACTTGGCTGCATATAGTGTAGATCATGATCAGGTTACAGGAGTTGGCAGTTCTGGGTCCATGGATCCTTGCTATGTGTCAAAGTCGAATCAATTTGTGCTATGCACAATAAGCATGAAGGCCACAAAATTGTCCGTTTACTTTTCTTCTCTAAATTGTTGAATATTGTATCTGTTAAATATCTACTTACCAGTCTCTTTTTAAAAGCAAAATCTCATGTATTGATACAGAGGCTTATGAAGTGAAAAAATAAAATGATTTTAGTCCACTCGACAGATCAAGAAAAAAACAACTTTCTGCATACTAAATAAATTGAACAAGGAAGCTACTATAACAGTATTATTGTCATAATTTTCTGTTGTATCGATCATTGTCTGTTGTAACACAAGTAAGCCTTCTCTGAATTAATGGCCTTTTCCATTTAATAATTAAGCATTGCCACTGGTCCTAAACTGCTCATTAGAAATATAATATAACTGACCGTAACTATGTAGGGGTAATACATTTGTTTCTTACATTTTCCCCAATGTTCTATCACATCTGAAGCATTGACAAGCAATTAACTTGCATTTGAAATCATTGAAAATGTATAAGTAAAATAATTTGACTAATAAATTAGATTTTTTTAAAACTCTTACATAAACTTCTAGTATCTATATACATATGATTATGAAGATATGGTAGATTTTGCCAAGTTATTTTACACAATACCATTGTATAACATGTCATCGTCATTTTTGTTTGAATTATCATAATTTTAAATTGACCACCTTCTACAGCTATCACCTTAAAAATCTTCACAACCTGAAATCTTAATCACTGAAATATTTCTCTGCAAGGGGCTGTAAAATCTTCAACTTCAGTCCATTCTACAGAATCTTGCATTTTTCAATCTAATTAAACGTATGCATTTTTTTTTTTAATCTAATTAAACTTAATAAGAAAAATATCAACCTCGAAGATTTACCCTTCACGCAATTATTTGTCACTTTCTCATTCTTTTGTTTGCTTGTTATAATGTGCTCATTCCTCTGTGTATGATAGAAAGGAAAGGCTGTTTTTAGTCTTTTTCAAGTGTGACAGACATTTTTCTTAATAATAAAGGTATAACATAAACTAGCTTTGTTTGTCCTTTTCTACCCATATAACTGATTTTATTTATCTTTTGTGAAAATGGTCATTATAGGTGTATCTGACAGTTTGCACCAAAACAAAAACTTCCTAAAAAACAACAAACATATTATGTAATAAATTATTACCTGAACAGATATGGTGAGATGCAGTTTATTGATGTTCTACATTTTTTGTGAAAGGTGAAGCATAACACTCCAATTGTCATTACAAACATGTATTTCTTACCTGAGCCATGCTGCATAGTAATGTATTTCTATACAAAGAACAGCGTTATGTCCACTTAATTTTGAAATCACATTAAATCACAATCTGGGTTATCTGCTCTGACGTCACTGTCTATTTTAAGAAGTCCCATTCATGCTTATTTAAAAATTAGATTAGGAAAGAATGAACATTTAGTTATTTTTACCTGTTGTATAGTCTTGTAATTGAGGTAGTGTTCAAAATGTTCTTTGCTGAAAATTTCTGCAGAAGTATGAGGGATGGGATTGGCTGGCATTTTTGCCATTACTGTGCAGCGACATTTCTATCATTATAGCACAGGGGCACTTAAGAGGTGCCCAGGGACTGAACCCAGCCGGTCCATTATACTGACACCGACGAGTCGAGCGTTATGCTGTCCCCTTAGCCCCAAGCGTTTGGAGGGAAGCCACTACTACCAACTTTAAAGTTCGGTTTGACCCGGCCGGGGTTTGAACTCACGACCTCCCGATCAGCAAGCTGAAGCTCTACCACCTGAGCTATTGCGGCCAGTAGTATGCAGAAGTATGAAGAAAAAACAAGGGGCAGATATTGTTACATGTATTTAATTTAGGACAAGTGTCAAACACCAAGACAAAGTCTCTAAAGATGATGTTGACAATAACACATAACTGTCACAGGCAACTTGCAGTATTTCAGAATCTATAGACAGCCTCTAGTGTACAAGCTTAATGGGCATAATTTAAAAAGCTAGACAAATTTTGTAGACAAGCATATACTGCAAAAAAAAAGCTTAAAACTTTATTATTTCCAGTAAAATTCATGAAAACTTGCACAAACTTTACAAAGAGAATTCCCTACATTATGAAGCTCTACATAACATTTGTACCCGGATGTGAGAAAAACATATCAATATTTTGTTAAAATCTTTAATGATGCACAATAAATCAACAACACTCATGTTTACATCGCTGTTACAAAAAAATAAACAAGACATTATATAACAATAATGATTACAAAATAGTATCTCACAAACTCATTCACAACCAAGACTTGCATCAAGAAGTGCACTAGCAGATACCTCAGACACTTAAGCAGCTTCCTATACATTGTTCATATATTATACAGTGCAGGAGATCTGAATTCAACCCTCAAAGTTGGTACAGAAACATGAATTCTAAACTACAATTATCTTAACCAAAAGTAATAAGCCATAGTTTCCATTGGGAGTATAAACTGGCCAGGAACTCTGACACTTTACATAATTTGACCAAAATGAGTGCTTTTTTAGAATCCTTTATTTCTATCCATATTGGTGGCCTGCTGTGTTCGCAATGTTTAATGCTCTGAAAGACTAGAAACAGTTTCTGGCTATAATCAAAGCAGGTTCCATACAGATGTTGTCTTTTATAAATGACCATGCCATACTTTTATAGTCAATAAAGGGCAAACAAGTGAGGAATACACTGTAGAAAACAGAATAATTATCGCAATAAATAATAGGTCTTCACCAAAGGGCAATATCTTGGCAAAGATATGACAAATACATGTTGCATTAATATATGTTGATCACTAAACTTGTTTTTAAGAGACTGTCTTTTTTAATAAACTTAAAATAAAAACTTATTATATTAATCTTGGCTTAATTAGGTCATTTTGTACTGTTTTTATTTTTATTTTTGCTCCAAAGAGGACAACCTTTAAACTACAATGACTAATGAATTCAAATACAAGCTATGGTCGCTAGAATATGTTTACATACTATCCTTCACACAATTGTTTTAAGGTTTGAAAAATCAAAAGCATTGCAATGCTTTTCAACAATTTTAGCCAAAAAGCTCAACAATCTAAAATAGCTTTAAAATAAGCATGCATGTATAAACATCATGCATATTTGTTGGCCAAAAATAGTACACTGACTGGCTCACTAGTGACCCAATAATAAAGTGTGGCTCATATGGTTCTGTTTGTTGGGTTTATCGTCCCACCAACAGTATTTCAGTTATCTTGAGACAGTGTTCACTTGAAGCCTGGGCCAACCAATCACGGAACTACCCTTATATTTGCTTGAGCATTAGCAAGGAAGCCATAGCCTCTTGTACCTGGGGCCGATGCTCTACAGATTGTGCTACCAGGTCCGGTCGTATGGTTCTGTGTGAGGTGCATATACTAAACCATAACCAGGTGGCCTTATAACCAGTGATAAGAACCACTATGTTAATAGATACTGTTACAGAAATGGATACATTGTTACTATAAAAAACTACTGTTTTGGCAATTGCATCGATATTATTTTCATGGCTAGACATTGTGTTGTATTACAATATTGCAAAAAGTATATCGCACATATATCTTACAAATTATTGCAGCTCACTCAAAAGTATTGTTCAATTTGTGTGACATATTACTCTCCAAACGTTTACACTATATGATGTTATCTTAAATTTCTACCAGTGAGAGTGACTTTGATATTCATTTGAGCTGACCTTGCACCAGCATTTGTAGGTAGATCACAAGGAGGTTAGATAGCTACACTGAAATGTGTTTCAACGACTGATTCTAATGCCTCCCATATCCCTTAAAAAATTCTGACAGGTTTACCAAAAACTCAAACTTTATACAGTTCAATTTTAGTACATGTGGGATCAAAATTAAGTTCTCAACATTTTATCTTTGGTGCACTGGTAGTGCTACCCAGACATATGTCTGGATTGAATGTCAACAATATGACCTTAGTTGTGTTGGTGAAATGTAACTTAAACAAACAGACCTTAATTGTGTTGGCGTGATGTAACAAAAACAAAACAAGATAATGATAAGTTCTACATCATTTAGAAGTTAAAGTAAACAATAAAACAAAATTCACGTGCTACAAGCATAATGTAATGTAAACCAATAAGAATGAACAACATTGTCTGGACCTGAGGTCATAGCCATAATGCTGGACCTGGGTTCACAGCCATAATGCTGGACCTGGGGTCATAGCCATTAAAGCTGGACCTGGGGTCACAGCCATAAATCTGGACCAGAGGTCACAGCCATAAAGCTGAACCTGGGGTCACAGCCATAAAGCTGGACCTGGGGTCACATAAAGCTGTACCTGGGGTCACAGCCATAAAGCTGGACCTGGAGTCACAGCCGGACCTGCGGTCACAGCCATAAAGATGGACCTGGGGTCACAGCCATTAAAGAATCTTAGTTACTTTGTTACAAAGAATTTTCTTAAATTATGAAAAATACAAGGAAATTACTTTGATTAAATGATTTTATGAATGAAAATTAAGACATCTTATACTGGTATTAAGGACAAATTTAAAGATAAGGAAATGTCTTAAATTTGAGAAAAAATGACTATACATTGTGAACATAACCTCAAGTTAACAACCAATGAATTCATACACAACACCTTATTGATTATCTCCAACTCCTGCTGTAGTGTTCTATAACCCATTTTAATTGTTAATAACCTGATTACAACTACATGGAATCATAACAATACATATTGTTTGAGACTCTGCAATAAAAAGAATAGAACCCAGCAGAAGCTGTCAGACCAGGTCTACTCTATTGCCTTTGCCTGTTCAATTAATGTAAAAAAGGATAAGGAGTTTTTGGTGGATCCTTAAATCCAACAGACAATATTAGAATAGTTGGCTGTCAATGCAATACTTCACACATATTAAACGAAAAACAATTCAAAAAGTTAAAAACAACCCTTAAAATATCATGGAAAGTAACACTAAATAACAATTCTGTATCTAACAACAATAAAACAGTGTAAATCTACAAACTAATAAAGTGTTGATGGTATTGTTGTTGTTGTTTTTATATAATTTGTAAATATATTGTCCCTGAACATTTTAACAGAACTTTATTATCCACTGCGTCCTTAAATAGCCCTTCTGCCAGTAGGTCAAATTTCTAAAATAAATAAAAAACATCAAAAGAAGTACTAGTAATTCACCAATTATTGTTCCGTGGCAACTTATTACATCCTACAACCTGATCTTCAGGAGGTTTTGTATATTTATAACAATTTAAACCAACTCTGTAATGTATTCATTTTAAAAGGTACATTATTTATGTTCTGATTTTAAGTTTAAATAATGTTTTAGTAAAGATTTGGTTTTAAATTTGCTTATTATCAAAAACAAAGATTATCTTGTAAGTTTGTGATTTTTGACAATGTGTGGACAGGACTTTCAAGTAGTTTCAATACTGAATAAATTGTTTTTACTTTTGGTACAGTGTACATGTACTATTAATTTTTTTATAAGAACTCATTGGGTTTTTTTTCTGTTTTTGTATCAACCTTACAAAAGACAGTATGAGGCATTTCAAATCCATTGACTATGTTTTGTGTTATATCACAAATTAAAAAAAAACATTTCTTTAATCCCTAACTCAAAGGAAAAGTGTATGTCTTGAGGTATTCTGGCAAGATACATGGAGTAAAATCTTACAACTTAACTTCTAATTATTCCTGGTATAATGTGCTACAACAAACATAAACAGATAATTATTGACAAAGCTATTTCCTGTATGACCTATAGCTCACTACACAAATAAAACAATAATGCCATCATGTTCATATGTGACTAACTGCTTAACCCCCATTACATGCTACAAATATTGACCCATTAACATAAAACATACCCCACCCTTATGGTTTTTCCAGCAAGTAAAGGATGAAGCTGGAATTATTAATATATTTAGTTGATTGGTAAGTTATAAAGTATTAAATTGTTGTAGCTATAAATTGTAGTTATCAACTTAGTAAATATAAACTAAAATTAAAGCACTTATTGAAAGAAAGATTACTCAGTCCGGATTAAATTAAGTTATACATGTATTGTTGTTCCTTAGGTCATAACCCTTGGAAACGTTTTGATTGAATAATTTTTTGCCACTGACCACTTGTCAACTGATCATTTCAAATTTTCAATTAACAAAGACCAGACAATAGATGTAGATTTGGACCTGCCAGGAATTATATTTCATCAGATTGTTGGTCAAAGTGGATACCCTAAACACTATGATTAAAATATTCAAGACGAAGATTGACCTTTAACTTACTTTAAAAAAAACACACAAAAAAACACCAAGAAATCACTAGTCTGGCAGCTATGTAAAACAGTGATAGTACATGATGTTTGACATCAAAGTTAACAAGTATGACAATGTACACAGTCCAATAATCAAAACTACACATGTCCATGTGACTACTGATTGGTTTTATCAGAGCTGACCTTATCATATAATATTACATCTTTAAATTATAATTTTACATTCATTTATAATAAATTTATTCTTGATAAGCATATTTTCTACAAAAAAGTATATTTTCTTGAAAATACTTAGTAGTAAACTACTTTTGTTGAAAACAAATCTGTTGATAGTATTTTGGGAAGCAAATTATTTTCTTCTTTCATTTCAACTGTTCATTTACTATTTATAAGCAGTGCTCAGTAGTCAGTACACTGGTAGCATTAACATAGAGACAATCAGTGCAAAAAGCCATGCCTGCTGACTAACATCTCTTGTCAACTCTGGGGTTTGAACCTGGCACTATGGACCCCAAGCTGAAAGCCACAGCCCCTCCCTAGCTGGTATCTACAAGTTGTTCCTCCACTTTGGTAGAGTCCTCCCCATTCGAGCCTCCATTCTCCTCCTCCATTTTGGTCAGCTGTTGTTGCCACATCTCATAATATGCCCCTTGTCTGGACAGCAATTCATCGTGCCTGCAACAATCATGTTCACTCTTAGCCTGCTCTACACAAATTGTGTAGCAAACATGGTTGATCCAGAAGTCCTATTCATGAAGAATCTTAGTTATTTATCAGACTTCCATCCAAGATATATCCTTTAATTTTGAGACATCTTCTCATACGTAAGAAAATTTAATAAATAAAATCATTCATTTTAAGAAAGTTATAAGGAATTTTTTTCCAAACTGAAGGAAATATCTTAGTTTAAATCAGAAATAATAACTAACATTCTTTATAACTATGACCCCGGATCAGCAATCTCTAACTGCAGGTGTCTGATCTGGATCAACACTATTTGCAGATAAGCCTTATTCTTACATCTTGCTACTTAACTGCATGAAGTTTAGTGGTAAGAATTAGAAAACGGACTTATATCCAGTCTTTTTATAAACTTTTCCAGCAATTTTAGCCATATTTGTTGCAACTCATGTCACGTACCAATACTATTTCTGAACAACAAAGCTGCATAATACCAAATCATGGGGTCTGTGGTTTGAATCCAGGTGAAGTGGCTTCTTTCTTTTTTTTCAGCAAATGATTAAACTTGATCTGGGGTTTTATGGGTCATATATTTTATAATACCTTTGTCTCTAATACATTAGAGAATGCAACATATAAATTTCATCATTTCGTATACTAAAATAGAAAGTATAATTAAATTTTACTATGAAATTTTATATGAGGATTTTTCTATTCACAAATGCAGGGAGTATCTCTAACCAAGCAGTAAGAAGGGGTATCCCTAGCCAAGCAGTTAGAAGGGGTATCCCTAGCCAAGCAGTTAGAAGGAGTATCCCTAGCCCAGCAGTTAAAAGGGGTATCCCCAGCCAAGCAGTTAGAAGGAGTATCCCTAGCCCAGCAGTTAAAAGGGGTATCCCTAGCCAAGCAGTTAGAAGGAGTATCCCTAGCCAAGCAGTTAGAAGGGGTATCCCTAGCCGAGCAGTTAGAAGGAGTATCCCTAACCAAGCAGTTAGAAGGGGTATCCCTAGCCAAGCAGTTAGAAGGAGTATTCCTAACCAAGCAGTTAGAAGGGGTATCCCTAGCCGAGCAGTTAGAAGGGGTATCCCCAACCAAGCAGTTAGAAGGGGTATCCCTAGCCAAGCAGTTAGAAGGAGTATCCCTAACCAAGCAGTTAGAAGGAGTATCCCTAACCAAGCAGTTAGAAGGGGTATCCCTAGCCAAGCAGTTAGAAGGAGTATCCCTAACCAAGCAGTTAGAAGGGGTATCCCTAACCAAGCTGTTAGAAGGAGTATCCCTAGCCAAGCAGTTAGAAGGGGTATCCCTAGCCAAGCAGTTAGAAGGAGTATCCCTAGCCCAGCAGTTAAAAGGGGTATCCCTAGCCGAGCAGTTAGAAGGAGTATCCCTAGCCAAGAAGTTAGAAGAAGTATTACTAGTCAAACAGAAGAAGTACCATTAGCCAAGCAGTTAGAAGGTGTATCACTAGCCAAGCAATTAGAATAGCTAGCTTAACTATTCAGCCATTACGACATAGGTTACATTTTCTCTACAAAGAATTCATGATAATAAGAGTTGAGTTCAGTTTAAAAAATAAATAAAAGGGGAATGTATTTCAAAAAAAATAAGAAAATGAACTAACGTTCCCCTCTCTACTATTTCTCCTTCGTCCATCACCAGAATCATGTTAGCATGAATGATTGTTGACAATCTATGGGCTACGATGATGGTTGTTCTGTTCTCACAAACCCGCGCCAATGAAGATTGAATGTTTCGCTCAGTCTTTGTGTCCAGCGCAGATGTAGCCTAAAACATAACAGAAATATCAATTCAATCCCCCATCGAAGATGCAATGACCCAAATAATGATCTTAAATATGACCTTGAACTTAATGCTTGCACTTGTAAATATTTTTTCAATACACACCTTCAAATGTTTATATATCAGATTGTGAAGTTTGTCAAGAAGTCATGAAAACTGGAGGGACAGAATGACAAACAAGATGCATGGACATGTGTGGCTGCCACTCTTTAGGGGCATAACAGGTCACAAAATAAACATGCTTGTGTCATGGAACAAAATCACATCATTCTCTTTTGTTTGACATGTTTAAGGTAATTTTTAATCGTAGCAATATTTGGATGTGCTATACAGACAAAGTGTGATATAACTTGTAGGATAAGAGGGAGTACATATGCCCCAACAGATTGTAACACCATTCGCGCTGCAGGCATAAAGGCCAGACTGGATTACACAACCATACGAAAGTATCGACGTAAACGGAATTATCTGTCTAGCCTAATTGTATTACACTTACATAAGAACTAGACTTGTTTATTATTATCATAGCAACCGCCGGTATGTAAATTAACAAGTTGTGATAGACAAGGAAGAGTAGCATTACAGCTAGCCTCAAGATCGTGCGTGTGTGTGTGTATGCCTCACAGTAGGGCCAGGCTCAGGCACGACCTGGATGTCATGTTTTGTACTAAAGAAAATTTGTTTGACAACCAAGACAATGTTGCTACTTCATGTCCACTATGCTGCTTTCTATCATCTATTACTCTACAATAGAGAGAAATAAAACTTCTTGCTTGATGATTTACAAAACAACTTGTTACAAAGAAGACATGGCTTTAATATTACACAAACTTCTAAGAATGCTGTCACATCTTAAAAAAGTGATTCATTTTATCAAACTACTTTTAAATTCCGAGTGGCAAAATGTTTTGGTTAACTAAATGTATTGGGCTGCTTAAATTAAAACTGAACAATACGTGAACAGTTCTTCATGGTTCATCAATCAATGGTGGCAAAAATCGAGTGACCTCTCCCCCTTGTCTTTTCAAGAATGACATACCTCATCTAACAGAACAATGGCCGGGGCTTTCAGAAGTGTTCGAGCGATGGCCACCCTCTGTTTTTCTCCCCCACTCAACTTGAGTCCCCTCTCACCAACAACCGTATCATACTCTGCAGAAATATACAACATCTTGAGTATAAGGAGTCAGGACAATGACATAACTTCTAACAACAATTTAAGTCCTAGTTGGAACAAGGGTGCCATAGCCCAGTGGAAGGAGTGGCCCACTGCATATTACTAAGACTCTAGGTCCACCCACTGCATTGGTTTGAATTCCAATCAGGTCAAAAACTTTCATTAAGTTCTTTGCCCCAAATAGGACATATACATTTAGGAACCATGGGGTCAGAGTAGTTACAAGTTGGGGACTTTCCCAATCAGCCACATGTGTTCCATCACTGGGGACAACCTTGTGTTGGTACAATACATAGATATCCTGCCAAAACCCATTAGAAAAAGATGTATTTGTCAAGAGAAAGAAAAATGTAAATGAAGATGACTTTTTTTTTTCAATTCAAATTCACTGCATTGGGCATATAAAAGGTGTCTAAGTACAACAAAATAAAACATATTTTGCTAAAAGGCAAGTGAAGAGCACAGCTTATGACATAAGTCAGGTTGTTTTGTAACTTTCAAATGATTAAGCTATGATTTATGTTATTTCTATCAATAAATCATAATTATGCACAACTAGTCTGCCACTCACTTGCTGGGAAGGTAAGAATCCTATGATGAATGTCTGCTGCATCTGCAGCATCCTCGACTTCCTCATCAGTGGCTGTGTTGCGGCCATAACGAATGTTGTAGCGTATGTCATTGTTAAACAGAACTGTATCCTGAGGAACCACACCTATACAGCGGCGCAATGACTCCTGCTGAACCTGGAAGTGAATACAGTGGTGAAGATAAGGTCAATTCTATTTATCCCAAACCAATTTATGCCAAAGGGCATCTGTGGCGTAGTGGTTGAGTCGCAATATTGTAACTCCTTGGACTGCTTAGCCTCTCACCGAGTGGTTTCGAGTCCTGTTCAGGGGGGAAGGATTTAATGTGGATAGGTCTTCCAGCTGACCAGAAGTCATTTGCTTAGAACTATAGGTCAAACAGAACATGCATATTGCTATGACTTCGCAGAATGTAGTGCAAATCAAAATAAGATGGCTCCCAGCTAGTGCTGACTGATCTGGAGCTACACTATTTGCCTATGTCTGATCATTTGGTAATAAGCAGAATTAACCTACAACCTGTTACAGTTTGGGCTTCATTGCAAGCTTTATCATTGGACATATTATGAACATCTTTGGATGAGTGAAACTAAATCTCTGAAAGTTTTAAATGCCACAATTTTCATTTCCTAATTTACCAACTACTGTTGATCTTTTATTCAGCTACAATAGTAACAAGCAAATTAATATGTCAATCATTCCTCCTAAGACAACTGAGTAACAAAGTTTCTTTTCATAAAAAATAAGGCTTTCATAAACTTTAATTAGGACTATCAATGATTTAAATTATATAGATGTATTGCCACAATATTTCTGTCCATTGTTTAGCGATGTGTAATTTAATTTTTTTTTAGTATATTTTGTTGAAGGTACATGCAGTCAATGTTGTGTTTTTATTTAGCTGTACTAATTTAATATATTACTGCATTGTTTAAAGTTTTACTTTGATCAAATGCCCTATTAAAAGTAGGGACAGATGACATACTTGAGCTTATTCACTTTAACTCTTCCCTTCTTTAGAAGAAAACTGAACAGTCTCATAATAAGGTATTCAGAATAATGACAGCTCCAAAAGCAGAAACATTGCAAGAAAATATTTAGAAACACCTTGTTTATTTCAATTTTACCATGTCAATTTATGAACAAATTTAGGCAGCCATGGTTTCCAGTCTGCTTTGAATAAAGTGAAGACCCAATATTTACATTTACCTATGGCTTATACCTAACAAACAACATAACCCATGTGGCCTTTTAAATGATGACATCCTATTTAGAGCATTGCTTGCAGGGTAAACTGCATTCATAAAGTATCATTAAAAATATGTATAGTTTTTGGACTAGTATTTATAGGGTTCTTTTCAAAAGCACAAAATGGAATCTATCTACCATGAAAATACTTTTTATGTTAATCATACATTTTAACATACATCTTTTACAGGAGTTACATCTTAACATTTTTAGGGTATCAGATCTGTTTTGTTTAGACTTCTTAAAACCATGTATTGTGCCTGTGTGCCACTTCATCCAAACTAGAAATGATGGTGAACAAATACCTCTCACTCGCTCCTTGTTCATATATCTGTTATATGAGGGTCAGAAATATAATTTGGAGGGGCAAAATATGACATGAGACGAGACAAGATAGACAGACAGATGCAAAACTTGATTCCAGTATACCCCCCTCACAAACAAACAAGTTTTGAATTGAGCTAATAATGATGTACTACCAGTGAGATATCTTGTCCATCTATCTTAATTGATCCTTCCTGCACATCGTAGAACCGGAACAACAATCTGATGATGGTGCTTTTTCCACTGCCAGAATGACCGACCTGTCAAGAAAAAATATGTTTCCATGATTACTTATTACGGTAGTTAAAAATCAAAATGAATCCTGTAAGGTCAACTCAGTCCAAATCCTATCTTAAGTGCATATGTATATAACCTTTATCATTTATCAAGCAGGTAGCTTATATATATCGTGTGACAAAAATATTTATTGAAATGCATCCTGTGTTAAAAAGGAAGTTCAAATACTGGCAATAAAAATATTATAGGAAAAGAAGTAAGATATGAAAAACCAATTTATCAAATCTGTCTTTTGGTGAATAGTAAAAGAGATGCCTCTCAATGGTGAATACTTACAAGAGCATATGTTTGTCCAGGTGGGACAGTGAAGGAGATACCTTTCAAGATGGCCTTCCTGGAAATGTATCATTCAAATATTCATCCAGGCTTGTCTTATATTGCATCAAAAAACAGATTCTAGCAAAATATGACATTTATTATTATTTGTTACCTTTTTGAATGTAACATACAAACAATAGTTTCTTTTTCTACTTTAACTAAGGCTTTACATGTTTTTATACAACAACTTAGCATGTCCCAATTTAGCCCAAAAAAGAGAAAAACACTCTGTATGCATCAATTAGTTTTTGACAGCTTGTATGGCACCAATTGCAATTGTAAAAACAACATGATTACTTCCTTTCATATGTAATATTGTCAATGAATCACAACATTGACTTCTTTTAGACAAGAACATTGTTGGGTCAGGATATGTGTGAGGTGATCTGTTGATTGACTGCTCTCAGAGGCTATCAGCAGTTGCTCAAGCAAGTGCTCTCAGAATTTGCTCTCAGCTGATGCTTTCGGCAGGTGCTGTCAGCAGTTACTCTCAGCAAGAGCTCTCAGTAGTTGCCCTCAGCAAGTGCTCTTACTTGATGCCCATAAAAGTTGCCCTAAGCATGTACGCCCAGCAAGTACTTTTAACAGTTGTTCTAAACAGTTGCACTCAGCAAGTGCTCTTAGCAGTTACCCTTAGCCATTGCTCAAAGTGAGTCACAATCTGCTTGAAGAAATCAGTAAAATTTGTTCATTGGAAATCTGATGATTCCTAAGTTCACATTTATGGGATATTTATCAAAGAAATTAAAAACTATTTTTGTTTACTTACGCTTCTTCATATTTGAAGTGAACATTCTGGAACTCTATCTGACCCTGATTTATGGCCAATTCTTTCGCATCTGGGACATCATTTACCTGTAGATCAGAAAGAAATCATTTTCAGATTTTTAGAAAAACACATGTGGCCAATAAGTAAACATTGCAGACTTATAGTCACAATTAATTTATCAATTATTATTAGGCTGATTTCATATTGGCTCATACCATGCCCAAGCAGTTAGCTTCGCTGACTTGTAACTCCTCAGCCTTACTGCGTGGGTTTGAGTAAAGGTTGGGACGAGAACTTTCAGGTGGGTAGGATTTCCAGCTAACTTGTGGTGCACCACTACTTCTACCCAGACATAAGTATGGGGTCTTCCTCCATCAATGATTAGCTGGACTTCACCAATATGAACATAATCTTGTCTGTGCAATGTCACAAGAAACAAAACTATCATATTGGCCCAGTAACTTGGCCACAGGTGTTCAAATTGGTCTGAGTCTGCAAGGCAAGGATAAATGCCACTTTCCAAGGCCAAATAACTGGGTCCATATAACTTCACAAAATGAAATAATATTTTTATAAATTATCTGTTAAAACTTACATACATTTACTTTTTTGAAGTTCATTATTATTATTTTAACTATTATTATGTCATTAAAAAGGATGACATGAGAATGTTCTTGTAAATCACATGCTGTCAAAATCATAATGGTCACATGGTGTTGTGTAACTCAATCAAGTCGTCTTTTTTTTTTGGCCCATTTTGTTCAAATCTGCATAAGCTGATCAAATCACATTGTTTCTGTAATATTTAAGCATGTGGTGAGTTCTCTTTCTGTTGCTTTACACTCACATGAAATAAGTATACTGCATCCTCAATGAAACTGCTATTAAAATCACTGAAAATTGGAATACAGCCTACAGTGGGAAGTTAATGGGCTAGGGAAGGTAATGGTAGAGGTTTGGAGGGTTAGGCTGCAGTGCTGACATAGATGGAATGGGGATTAGAGTCACCATGACCAATGGCAGTACAGTAAACCCAGGCACATCAAGTGAGACGTACTGTTTAATGAGACGTACTGTTTAAAAACCTTCCCACTAAGACATGTGTAAGTGGAGTACACAGATTAAGTGGTTTGTAATGCTTCTCACAGCATGGTGTTACATGTATCTTGTAATGACCTTAATTATTTTAAATTTTCATGTATCTGACAGTACACTGGCTGCAAGGGCCTGACTCTTGGTCTGGGTTTGATGTTAAACATGCTCTACCTGGCTGTTAATGCCTGGTAAGTACAGTAAAATAATCCACCAATCAGAGGTTAATGTTAATGTTTTAACAGTGCCAACAAAAACTTGTACCTACCTCCTGATCAACATCCAGTAATTCAAACATGTTTTCCATGTCAATGAATGCTTGCTGAATCATCCTGAACCAAAAAAAGATCATTCAATTACAACATCCAGAATGGCAATAAGAATCTAAAGTACACAATGCAACCAAGGGCTACAAGCAATAAATCAATAGGTTTTGACTTCCATTTAGGTTAGAACCAATTTATTAAAAGACAATTAGGAAAAAGTTCTTACAACTTACAGCAATTCTTCTTAACAGCACTTTTTAAGGGTAGAACTAGGGAAGTACACAGTAGTTACGTACTGTAGATATTGTGTACAATGGAGTCTTTTCAAAGGAATAACATTTTATAGTGTGTTTCTGACTCCCTGATCTATAGTCCAACACATTAACCACTACACTTTAGTTGCTTCTGAAATTAGTGCTGACTATAATAATGTTTATTATAGGTCTGCTAGTTGTCAGTAGTCGTTTGTGTGATCAGTAGTACTGCGGGTCAGTAATGATGGTGTAAAAAGCTGGAAATTTGAGTGGCCAGTGTTCGTGGATAGTACCTATTGTAGTTGTTTTTTTGTCAATCATAATAATTGTATTCATGTAACATGTATACATTAAGTACTTTAAAATTTTTCAAAACTTCCATAGTCCTCAAACTGGCGCATAATTTTGATAAATTCCTTCAGCAAAAAAAAAAAGACACACTGACACTATTTACCATAAACTAATACATGCAAGTACAAGTGTTTTTTTTTAAGACATGTGTATCATAAACATACATCCATACTGTAAAATTATTGCTGTTGATAGTCTGTTGATAATGATAACAAGGTAGACATACCTGTAATAAGTTCCTAGAAAGTTGAGTGGACCATACAACTGTATAATGTAGGTACCAAACAGTACATAGTCTCCTACGGTGAGTTTGAGCTCATTGACACTGTGAACCACAGCCCATGCACACAGGAGGGAACCAGCCAGGATACCCCCGGTCACAACCACATTCTGGGCTGTGTTTAATAGGTTCAGCGATGCTGTTGCCTTCCACTCTGCCTTCTGTTAAACACAGATGAACAATAAATGAGACTACTCTGATGAACAAGACTTAAATGAAATTAAAATATTTTCAAAAGTTTTTAAATAGTTTTTAAAATGTTCATACCATTATAGTTTTGTTATAACTTTAAAGTCTTGGGAAAGTTTCAATATAATTTTTTCTTATAACAATTAAAGGCACTGGCTTCACACTAGTGCTGGCGCCGATGATCGGAAAATATCGATTAGCGCCATGTAAAAGCTTTTTGATGTCAATAATCAATCTCATTCTCTCATCATCGATTAACAGATGAGTGCATACGCACACCAAATAAAGGTACAGGTTCTTTTACACTTATTCGGCCGTAAAGAGAAATCACTCTGAAAATTAAAATGGCAGCCCATGAGATTTATGAGCATATAAAAATAGAAAGCAAGTGAAAACTTTGTATTTTGTCCTTGAAACTTTGTATTTTGTCCTTAAAACACCAAACTTTTTGTAGAAAGTGGCAGCAAGTACACTATAGTATCGAGTAATTATGTAAGCTACTAATCAAAAACCATTTGTGAACCTAGCACTGCATAGATTAATAAACCGATTATAATAAGTGAAATCGCATTGGAAGTGGCAACCAATTCTAACCGATGATCGATTATGATTTGCAACTAATTTCCCAACACTGCTTCACACTGTGATCACAGTGGGAGGTTAATGGGTTGAGGAAGGAAGTGGGGGTGGGATGGGTCTTGCCAGCTGGACACAGTCTCAGGCTGGAGTGGTATCAGGAAAGAGGTGGGTATTGGAGAGTTAACTGACCAATGGCTCAAGTGCATCACTTATCTTGAGGGGGGAGGCGGGGTGAGGCTCTAACGTAGGCCATTTTCTATGCCTTTATTGTATGCAACATTTTTACATGGACACCAACATCAGTGTACACAAGTGTATCTCCAATATGGTCACATGCTCTCCGAGACAGCAGAGGTGACTGTACCATAACAGAGGTACCATAAAGGAAGTATCCCCGAGTACAAGCAGTGAAACATCACATGTCAGAAGAACTTCCCGCAAGAAAGTTTGAGTCACCAATTGGGACTTGGAACAGAATGTCAGATGGTTAACCTAATTACTATGTAAATGTCAGCTGAAATATAATAAATGTGTATAAATAAAACCATGGGATACAACATCCTTTCAGTCAAAATTATGTATATTGCTGTTATTTAGTTTTGGTTAGACATGAACAAGTACTCCTCAGACTGTACTTCATTTATTTAAGGTATGCTTTTTCATAAAATGCCCATGAGTAAAAACAAGTACTGTCCACTTTCTGCTCTATTAGGTCCATATTTAAAGTAACATAATCTTGCTCTTTCATTTCTTTTTCATATGATTGACTAATGCTACAAATCTTTTCATTAATCCTTACAAATTTAATTCTTAGCCAGGTAAACTTGTTAAGGCAAATAGTGAACATCCAGATCAGACCACACCCTGCTGGGAGCTGTCAAATTATGATATGCATTTTTTTTTTCTGCTTTTTCTTTTGCAATTTGTTGGGTAACATTTGCATGAAATAGTAAGTAAATAATTAAACACCGGGATTGCTTGACAACAAATGTAGCTGGCTAAGAGATAACTAGCCTAAGGCAATACTTGCCTGAAAATTAAGGATGGCCTTGTTGTAACGATCAATCTCAAATTTTGATGCACCATAGTATTTGACCTGAAAAGCAAACAATAAAATTACATGTATGACAACTAAAATTGACCTGGTGTAAAAGCAATTTTAAAATGAAACTGATTTGGTATAAAAATCTTTCAGAGAAAGGTTTAAGTGAATTCAATTGTACAAAGAAATAAAATTCTTCCAGACAATGGAAATAAATGAGTCCAAGATGATTTGAACACTTCACTTGCTAAGCACAAATTGAACTTGCTTGGCAAATTGTGTAGATCCAGATCAGTCAACTCCTGTTGAGAGCTCTCAGATCAGGATCTGTTTTCTACTGAGTGTCTAGGTTAACATTTAGATTCAGGATATAATTAAGAATTTAGTATAGGTTTTTATTAACTGTAGCATGGTAATGGTTTATCACAACTATTTGTCTGGGCATTGTACATTTGTGCTAAGTAGGGTTTGAGTAAACCAGGCTGCACAATTGTATAACAAATATAAAGATTTCAGTGAACAACATGTACTGATAAACACTTTGCAGCAAGTAGTGTAGATCCTGATCTGCAAGCTCCCAGCAGAGGGAACAGAGAACGGGACCTACAACATTTGTCTAGACCTGGTCTTGTTTAGCAGAATAAGAGATAGCTTACAGTCTCAAAGTTCAGCAAAGAATCCACAGCTGTAGAGTTTGTTGCATTGTCCAGTTTGTTCATATCACGTCGGTACTTTGTGCGCCATTCAGTGATGTAGACAGTAACAGCTGAAATAATTTTTACCAACTTCACCAGAATTGATAACTTGAATAACAAATTTCATGTTCCATAGAACCAGCATCCTCATAATTACCTTGTCATATCACTTGCACAAAATATTTTATACATATATTATTTCATAATTCTCAAAATGCATCCTTAATATCACATTTCACAAAAATATACTTATAATAAACAAACCTTTCTTTTCAGAGCCTTAATTTCCAAAAAATACTTTTATATTACAGAAACTGTCAGCTGAATTACATGATGTGATATGCATTGTAATAATCATAATTGACTAAGGAGGTAACTTAATACTATTTGAAATAATAATCAATATTCCCTATGTAATAATCACCATTTTGTACAGCTGACCTGTATTTTGATAGTATACCCCTATAGGTCTTTTGTTTTATGCTGAGTTTTCCAAAAGTTATTGACCAGAAAAGAAAAGCTGACATTAGAATATAATGAGGAAAGATCATTGCTTTGCTTAACTAATGTGTATTTATATAGTAACCAAACAATATTATGGCGCTATATACTAACAAAACACGTTTGAATTAATCCACCAAGCTCTTTAAAGTTAATTTTATAAAATCCACACTAGAATGTATGGACAGACTAACACACTAAGGGGGGTTGGGGGGGGGGGGGCAAGTCTTAATGCCCTTTACTATGATGGGCACTTAAAAAAGGACTTCAACTTACCTAGATACAGAGCCATTGCCAGGAAAACAACAACGCCAAAAATGTAGTTAAAGACTGTGACAAAGTACACGATGGCGATGATGATGTCAATAATTGTTGGAGCTATCTGGAATATGACGTAGCTGAAAAAAAAGCAAATACCAGGACACATAATATTATATCATAATAAGTTACTGTTATGAAGCCATAAAAAGGTTCTTTTAACAACTTTAACTGATATATCTACAGTTATGGAGTTGAAACATTAGACATATAATTTTTTTAATTTGTGTACTAACTTGTCTATCGGATATTGAGATAACCCCCAGAGAAGACACGGTATGAAATCCTCAAGAGATCATATTATGTTGATATCAGGAAAGCATTCACTTTGAACAGTGTTATTAAGCTTAAAGCAAACATTCAACAGAGAAGAGTGATGATTGTTTACTACAAGACTGGTGAGTATGTCTTCACATCTTTTATGTTTTCCACAAGTAGTAAACACCAGACAATTGAAATAATGTTGGTAGGACAATAAAAACCTACCAACAAACATTTGCCAGGCATGCACTCAAACAAAAAAGAAATAAAAATAACTTAACATAATTTATTAGATAAATGGATGACCATGAATTTTTAAATAATTTGATGCACTCTGATACACTCTTAAACAACATATATTTGCAGAGATTGACATGACAAACATTCAACCCATTTCATGTGTGGGAAGCTGCATCTGCAGTGAGTTTAAAGCAATGGCCTGGAGGTATGCTGAATCATTAAGTATATGTGAGATATTCTGGTAGTTTGATTACCATTTAGGCCATTAGTGGATGCTATCAGCAAGTTATTTGTCTGTTGCAAGAACTCAATGAAGCTTGTTTATAAGCCAATTTAAGTTTCCTATATTTGTGTGTATAGGTCTTTGATTTGCAAAAAAAGAAATTTTCATTTATAACACATAGAAAGAAACTACATAGGACAGCTAGACTATTTGTGGGGAATAAACACTAAACACTACTTCTGAATTTGTATACTTACTTAAGTAAATTATTAATGCTGTTAGTACCACGATCCACAACACGCAGAACTTCTCCTGTCTTTCTCTTCAAATGCCAGCTCAAAGATAAACTGAAGATTTAATAAAGAAAGTAAATAATCAAAATAAGGAGCACATATAAAATAACAAGCTGTTGAATGATGTTTATTGTTCAAAGCAACCAGAAAGACTTTCAAACATTAACTAATTTTTAATTATGGTGCCATAAAGCTACTTTTCTTTTACTATTTTGTGAGTGTATTGATTCTTATATTTAAGTCATAGAATAACACCAATAAGGTAAAAACTTAGATACCGTATTTTCTCACTTATAAGACTATTCAATTATAAGATGGGCCCCCTACTTCACCTGGGAAATTGCCGGTTTTTGCTTCAACCCTCTTATAAGACGAGGCAAAAAAATTAAGAGGAGCATCGGCCAGTCATGCCATCTCAAAAAAAGGGTTAATTACCGTATTCACTCGTGTAATGGTCGCACCCGTGTAATGGCCGCACCCCCAAAATGACCGCAAAATTTGAAGAAAAGATCCTAATTCATTGCAATGGCCGCACCCCCAAAATGACCGCAAAATTTAAAGAAAAAATATGAAGGCCACACAGTTTATACAGCGGGGCGAAAACATATCACATAAACTCGTTAGCAGATATGCAATGACCTGACAAGTGGTTATTATCGACCGCCGATAACTTACCTTTATTGAACTTTGAATTCTGTCGGTCAACGATTAACTGTCTCACATACTTTTCTCTTTGTTCTGCATGAAACACAGCTTATTTTCCGTCAGTAAACACTTAAACAAACTTTCAACTTCAGTCTGCTAAATACACCAAGCTGTAATTTACTTGGCGTTTCTGTGTAGACTTGCCTCATTACACAGGTCAAGTGACTGACTCTGAGATGAGCTGGTGATATCAAGGTGATATCAATCGGAGCAGTTTGACAGTGAGGGAGTGAACAATGTGTTTTTATAAGCAGCTGCCGATTACATTTCTCCACGCATTCTTCCCCGATATATCGTGTACTGTCATACCAGACTTGGTGACGTAGATAAAAGAAATTAATTTCATGCCGCCACGAGCTACAGGATAGCATTGCGACTGAGACTAGATACATTCGCAATGTGTCAAAAATACAGTCACAGTTTACCAATTAACCCTTTTGTTGAGACAGCGTGACTGGTCGACGCTCCTGTTCATTTTTCACCTCGTCAAGGAGATTGTCGCCTCGTATCAAAGCTGTGTTGTTTTATCGGCTATACTATGAAATCCTTTGATCTGCATGGTAGTGTGCACATGACAGCTGAGTGAAATTGTTTGATGATGCAAACATTCAGAAATATGATACAAGAGATAAAACTAGGAAGTCATTTATAAATTATGGAATATGTTCACATTGGTTAGACAAAAGCATAGAACGGCACTATCTCGTTCATATCGTCCGTCGATCTCCTACTTAGAGAGCTCATCTAGACGCATGGCGTCCCAAAAAATCGGCAGAATCGTTCTAGAAAAAATGTCCCAAGGCCTTACACCTATAGAATGGCCGCACCCTCAACTCCTTAACGATAAAATCGGGTAAAAAAGTGCGGCGATTACACGAGTGAATACGGTAGTAAACAGTGACTGCAATTTTCCCACCATGATGTATCTAGCAGGTGTTAACCTCTCAGCTGCAAGAACATCCTGCCGCGCATGGAGGCATGACATTAATTTCTTTGACCTACGTCACCAAGTCTGGCATGACAGTACACACTAGATCAGTGCACCGTCTTTGTGTACATGCCGCCAATCGTATTGGCCAAATTATTTTTTCATGTCAAACTGCTCCGATCAATATCACCTTGACAACAGCTTATCTCAGAGTCAGTCAACTTGACCTTTGTAATGAGACAAGTCTACACAGAAACACCAAGTAAATTACAGTTTGGTGTATCTGGCAGACTGAAGTTAAAAGTCTGTTTCAGTGATTACTAACAGATAATAAGCTGTGGGTCATGCAGAACAAAGGGAAATGTATGTGAGACAGTTAATCATTGACCTACAGACTTCGAATGCCAATTAAGGTATATTATCAGCAGTCTTTAACGACAGCACGTCGAGTTATTACATAACTGCTTACAAGTTTCTGCGGTATGTCTTTGTAGGAAAACAACGTAAAACTTTTTGCCAGTTCACTAGACCCCGCCTGTAAGATGAGTCCCACACTTTGAACATGAAATTTTGAGGAAAAATACTTGTCTTATAAGTGAGAAAGTATGGTAGACTGTATAAAACATTATAATGTATCTGTCAATATCGAGAATTGATTTTGCCTTTTTGAAAAGCTAAGCCTATTAAAAAAATTCTTGTTAATTCAAAACCCAACACCATAATTAACAAATTACTCAACATATATTGCAAGAGATCTGGAAACAAATGGTTAAGATCCTCATCAGACAGCCCCTGCAGGAACTGCCTTATTAGCTGTACTGTTTGCACCCACCTGATCAATTTGTTCTGAGTGGGCTAGAACACATTCATTTAGATAAACACTGAAGAAATGATCATCAATAAGGTTAAACAACTGTAACCCTGATATTACCTATGGAGGTGTCCAAACAGTTTCACCTGTATTGTACGTGTGGTATACTGCTGGACAGGAATCCACATAAATGTTCGCATGTTGTTGAGGAAACCTGACCCACCTGGCAGCAACAAGCATGTACACTGGATTATTAGGTTATTTATTACTTTTGTACATTAGCAACAACAGCAACCTCATAGGGCAAATTTTATTATATCGGAACTGGTGGATCACAAACAACGTAAGTGAGTGTGGCTGATGGATCAGTGTTATATATGAAAGGTGTTCTGATAGTTTCCCTTAAATAGTTTTATAACTTAAATGTACTTTTCAATTGAACTACTGCAGGTGAAAATTAAACCCAAAGACAATAAACACTACACAACAACTAAAACAAACCAAGATATTGTACTATACAATGATGCAACAAGACTCACCTGTACTGGACCCCTTGAGGAAAATGAGAGCACAATAGATGAGGATAAAGTCCCATCGAAACACGGGACCTGACCTATTATCCTGGCTCAGACTGTCCACTGTATAGGGGAGAAGACAGGAGCATAAGAGCTGTACATAATATATATGTAAGGGGAACAATGTCACCTGTTTATCATGAAATACCAACAACATAGCCTTCCTCACACTGTCAACTGTAAAGGTATAGATAAAAACTCTTGTTGATCACTTGATGAAATGTTAACACATTTTCTAGACTCAAAACATTTACTTCATATTTGTTTTATGGTCTACATAGCGACATCTAGCTATAATTGGTTGTGTAGGATGACAGCTAATAGAAACATGGACATACCGATGAGTTTGTTGTAAATAGGTACAAACAGGTTGATCACCCTGCCGACGACAAGGGTGCCTATGCATAAGAGAACAATGACCTGTCTCCACCAGCTGCCCTTTGGCCACACATATGGCATCATAATCTTCAATTTCTTTAGCACATTACTCCAGGTAGACTGGTTCTGACTATCAGAGGGAGTCTTACTACTGCTGCTGCTGCTTTGTATATTCTGAAACAGACAAATAACTTGGGCTACAAAAATGAAAGGTCGTAGCCATATAATACTGCTGCCATTGCTTTTGACCTAAATATCCTGAAAGAGAAAATATTTGGGTAACGAAAATTAAAGGTTTTAGCCATTAAAATCTTAGTTTTTTTCTCACTGAGGATAGAAAAATAAAGCAAAAGACCAAAACTTGTATAGAGTCTTCTCTTAGTTTTGACAAATATATTTTCTATTTAAAAGATAAAACATTGCTGTGAAGAAATCCCTGTGATCTTACCTCCTTATCTTCGTTGGGTAGGACCCTATAAGTGTGGTCAGGCAGACCCGGAGCCTTCAGTCCGAGTAGGAACAGGAGTGCTGTACAGCAGTACCGCACAATCCATAGGATGAACAGGGCATAGTCCTTCTCACTGGAAGATGTATACAACCGAAATAATTTAGTGGGCTACTTTGGCTTTTTAACCCATTTCTTTACACATATAATATTGATTTTTCTAATAACTTTATAGGCATGTTTAATTGCTTTATAATGAGAAATATTGTTTGTTTTTTATGGTTTACGCCAACACTATTTTAACTATCTGGAGACTGTGTCCTCCTGAAGCAGATATTGTGCTGCTTTAACTGTGTATGGCATTCTGTGAACACCAGGCATGATACCACTCCCAGTAACATTATCCTGATACGATACCTACTAGTCATGGAATTATATTGGCAAGGGAGTTATACCACTACATTTTAACAACTTTTGAGTGTTGCGATACCAGAACAAACACACCTCCAGTACCTCAAGCCGAAACTCAACCAACTGTGCTATGTCAGGTTAATGTGTAATATGAGCCTTGTTTTGTTTATTGTTTATTATCATCCCAGCAACAGTATTTCAGTTATCTGGAGACGATGTTCACTTGAAGCAGACATAGTGCTGCCTTCACTGTGTATAGCATGCTGTGAACACCTGGCATGACACCACAACCAGTCACAATATCCTGACACTGGACCAACCAGATGTGGAACTAATCTTATCTTTGCTTGAGCATTAGCAAGGGAACTATACCACTACCATCTTTAACAACTTTGGTATGTCGCTGCCAAGGAATGAAACCGGGGCCTCCCATACCTGGAGGCGACGCTCTACCGATTGCGCTACCATTATTTGTACCTAATTTGGTAGAATTAGAGTTTTTGTTGATGATAACAACAACAATGCCGATTATGATCAATGTGATGATCTTGACAATGATTATAATTAATATCTTTAATTTGAAAAAAAATAATACAATACCTGTCCAAGTACCACCACCAGCTATGGCTCCACCAACTGAGAAATGCCAAGTTTTCTCGTATAAATGCCAGGGTCCAGAAAACAATGAGAAGTAATCCATGACCTCTGGTTGGTATAGTGGGCAACATGCATTTTCTCTCAAGGGAGATCAGCTTTAGTGTGCCACTCCAGCAGAGAAACAAGCACAGAAACATTAACAAATCACTTCCTGATACCCCTCCATCAATCTTCAACAAATCCACTGTCATTATATTAGCCAAAGACTCCAAACCCAGTAAAACTGTTAAGAATACTTGAAGCACAGATCCCAGGTTTGTCCTAACATATTTCACATCTAGTGTTGTAGCGTAGGACCGGTACATGGAGCACTGCACACAGCCAAATATGAAAAGAACCAGAAATAGAATACTGGAGGTGATGGTGTCCAGAAAGCAAGTGTTGAATCCATCGTCCACCCAGACATGTGTGAAAGTGCTTCCATTTCTACAGTACTTCATCTTGCTTGATAGTATGGCTGGCCCAAAGGAATATGTTCGTATTTACTAAAGACCTGTTAAATTACTCTAGCAATGTTAGCTATTGTGATATATTAACTCACTCTTCATATCTGAAAAAAGAAGAAAACAATGTGAACACTTTTCTATACAGAAAACACAATGCACTGAAAAAAAAAATACAGAAAAATGCTGAGTTTTCATCAGATATAGTATTATTTTTTAGTTTTCAGTCACACCTACACTTGATTGGTCCTACAGGCTGATTGTCACATTTTGACACACTGTTTTATTTACAACTGTTGTCTTGTCATAAATTAATAAATACATCTGTGAACACTTTGGTTTGTTTTTATGCAATTGGAGCTTTGTTCTACTTTATCTTCTAGCAAACTACTTAACAAAAATTAAGCTGGTATCTCAAAATGTTTTGATCCAGATCAAAACGGCCACTGTTTAGATCTGTTCGGTCAGAATCCGCACTATTTGTTGATCACAACATATTATAGTAACTTACCTCTGCACTGTGTAGTTAGTAATTGATGTGCATTGAGAACATCTACCGGTAAATAGCTTTCGGGAAAGGTCAAAGTTGCATTTCTAGTACACAAAACCAGGACCATGCAGAACATCTATTTCGGTACGGTATACATTTTCAAAAATAAATATCGATATAAACATTTACTGATTTAGGTGCAGACCGACATTCTATAGCCCGCTGCTGATGTACCAGTCATGCAGGTTTTACAAACATGTTGCACAATCTACATACCGGTTTTGTTTTCCCTGCTTCAGCTGTCATGTGCTATTTACGGCGTGTAAATTATACGCACCACAAAATAAACTGACGTCATTCACGAATCATCTCTCGGATCAATCCAAACTCCGCACAGGATTTACGACATCGCTACGCTGGCTTAAAACCACTGCCATCATACAAAATCACGTGACGATAGTAACCAACAGGCAGATTAGCTATGACGTCTTTGCCTGCCAACAGAGACTGCATACACTCGATCTGTTTGGGTTTCGCTTTTAAGGGGGGAGTCAAACTCCGTTATTACTTTGTGAATGTTTTCAACAGTATCCATTGATTGTTTACATTGAATCGGTGTAACACTGAATTTCGCCCTCGGCGAAAGGACGGAAATGGCCGAGTTGTTACGATTGTAGTGATATAAAATACATTATTTCTTTTTTTCTGTATCAGATCTGGAAGGATTTCTGTGTGGTAGCAGAGATTCTTCTTACTGAAAGGGGGAGATCACTGCGTTGGAGATTGGGATCAATTGATCTCCCCCTTTCAGTAAGGAGAATCTCTGCTACCACACAGAAATCCTTCCAGATCTGGAAGGATTTGATTTTTTTACTTTTAATTTTTGTTCAGTAAAATGACAATCGGAATGAATGTGTATGTTAGAAAAACGACTAATAATGGATGAAAAAAAAAATTCTAACGATAAAGAAAAAAAAAAGAATGTATTTATCACTACAATCGTAACAACTCGGACCATTTCCGTCCTTTCGCCGAGGGCGAAATTTCAGTGTTACTGTCGTCACGTGATTTTGTATGATGGCAGTGGTTTCAAGCGAGCGTAGCGATGTCGTAAACCCTGTGCGGAGTTTGCTCTCGGATGTATGTAGGCAGTCGGATCACCTCGGCCATTTTCCTAATGGGACTTCTTTTGAGACAGACGTCAAAACAAAGATGGCAGCTCGGGTGACAGCTCACTACAGTACGATGCCAGTAAAGCTTCAATTTGCGGCGGCTTCAAATTTAAATCATCCGATTATAATTTACCCAGCGCAGCAGACACGCAGCTGTCAAACGAACGCAGTGTCCATGTTTTGTGCGAACTACGTAGGCATATTCGACTTCCGGTGAACAAAACGATCGTGATTTTATTAAGTATTATTGCACCAGATACATCCGAGGGATGATTGTCCCGAGGACGGAATTACCCGAGGTGTTCCGATTGGGGACAATCATCCCTCGGATGTATCTGGTGCGATGATACTTACTGAAATCACGATCGCTTTGTTCGCCGGAAGTCGGAAGAAAAATATGCCTAAAATGTAGTTCGCACAAAACATAGACAATGCCATAGTTTGACAGCTGCGTGTTTGTGACAGACGTCACAACAAAGATGACAGCCCGAATGACAATTTACTATAGTACGAAGCCGGAAAAACTTCAATTTGTGGCTGCTTCAAATTTAAATCATCCAACTTTAATTTACCCCGCGCAGCAAACAATAAGCTGCCAAACGACACCATTAACATGTTTTGTGCGAACTACATTTTAGGCATATTCTTCCGACTTCCGGCGAACAAAACGATCGTGATTTCTGTAAGTATAATTGCACCAGATACATTCGAGGGATGATTTTCCCGATGACAGAATTACCTGTGGAGTTGTGATTGACTAAATATCATGTCCGTTTCCAAACGAGGCCATATGACACAAGCGTCAACTGCTAATATAAAGCTGGCAAGCAACAAGCATTAACTCAGGGTAGCAGAAGACATATTAGAGCAGCCAGTATTAAGATAGGTACGTATAAAGTGTGTTTTCAACCCAAACTAATTGCATCGAAAAAATACTAAAAGTATCAAACATAAAAATAACAAGTCAAATGATATTTGACTGAATACTTGCACGTTAATCCCGCGTTTCTTTTACGTAATATATAAATTTAAAAAAAAACAACACACACAACAACAACAAACACGCTTTTAAGTAAGTATTACATTAGTTAAAGTATCTATAAATCTTAATTATGAAAGATAAGTGTAGTTCTAGTCAAATGTTTCAAAATCTATTGTCGTAACATGGGGATTGCCAAGGGATATACGCTTATTAAATGATACGCCAACGGTGAGTAAAACGTTGATAGAGGAACATAACTGAAAAGATATCTATATTTGTTTGGAAACCTGGTGAATCTCTGGATCTCTTACAGGTAATATGATGAAATGAACTATATATGTTTACAACGAATACAAATTGATCTAATAGAAAAAACAAACATCATACTCCAATCTAATTAAAAACATATCCTGAAAACCGCTCGTTACATTTTGTAAGATCTGACTTTAGTGAGACGTTAAACGTTAGAGACAGTTAAATCATAGAAAACTAAGGTCAAATGTGTAAACTTGACAAAATTATGTGAATTAAAAAATCATGGTACTCACTGAACAACCAAATTTAAAAGTAAACATGTTGTCCTAATAGAAATGGCAACAACAATACGAAAGCTTTGGAATTTCAGGAATAAATATGCATTCGCAAATAGACGTTATTTATAATATAGATACAGAAAGTTACCGTAAAAGTCCTTATATACTCGAATGGTCTCACTATTACTAACAAGGAATTATGACGCAATTAACTATATACATTTGCAAATAAAATTAATATAGCTATTGAAAAAAAAAGCATCAACAATACCCAAGCTAGGGGTTGGCATAGGGTAATAGCCGGTCAACAAAAGACGTCAGAAATAGTAAATCACAGAAAATTACATTAACACAGAATATAATTGACAGATCCTTGTACCGGGAATGTGACGCAATAAACTATACATATTTGTTAAAATGAAACATAGACTTTATGAAAATATGCAACAAGGATAGCTTTGGAAGGACATAACAAAATATGCAATCAACAAAGTCCTTAAAGTCAGTGAATGCACAGCAAATTAGCCTGGAAGCCGAGTATGTTCATATTGACGGGATTCAGTGCCTCTTAAAGGGAATGGGACGCAGTGAACGATATACTAGTATGTTTATAAATAAATGGAATTGCACTAACAGAAAAATGCAATATAAATATTCTAGCTAGGGGTTGACATGAAGAAATACTCGATCGAATAATGACGTCATAGACAACTAAAATAACAGAAAACAAAGCTAATATGTGTAGATTTGACAGAATTATGTGGATTAAAGAAGGGAATTTGACACAACACACAATACATGTTCATCAACATGACATGTTGCCGTAATGGAAAAGGGCAACAACAACAGCTTAACTTGGGGATGACATAAGCATATCTCCGACCGAAAATGGACGTCAATTATAATGAAGATACAGAAAGTTACCGTAAAGGTCCGGTATATATAAATGATCCCTGTATCACTTACAAGGAATGCGACGCAATTGACAATATATGTTTGCAAACAAAATTAAAATAGCTAATGAAAAACAACAACATGCAGCAACAATACTCAAGTTAGGGGTTGGCACAGGGTAATAGCCGGCCAACAACAGACGTCAGAAACAGTAACATTATAGAAAATTACACTAAAAAACTGAATTAAACGACAGACCTATGCGACGCAATAAGCTTAACATATTTGCTAAGAGGAAACATAACCGTCGATGATGACGCCAGAGACAATTAAAATCAAGGAAATCTAAGCTAAAATGTGTTTTCTTGACACAATGAGCCGCAATGAACACCATATATGTAATGGACATGTTGCCGTAATGTAAAAAAACAACAACAACATAAAACCCTAGCTTGGGGATGACATGTCAACTATAGAAAACAGACGTCAATTATAATAAAGACACAGAAAGTTTATTAAAAGTAATTTTATTTGAACGGCTTCTGTGTCCGCTTCAAGGAGTGCGACGCAATAATCTATATATGTCCGTAACCAAAATTTTATTTTAAAAAAATGCGGCAACATTACCTTAGCTAGGAATAACATTATGGGAATATGCGCTCAACTATAGATGTATGTGACAGTTAAAGTGACATTTAAACATCCATGGTAAAAGCCGGAAACAGTTGACCGTGCCTCGTGCCTCTAACATCGAAAATGACGCTAATAACTACATTGTATATATGTTTGTAGAGAAGAAATATTGCCCTAATGACAATGTGCAAACAAAACAAAAAGAAATTCTGCAATTAAAACGGACGTCAAAGACAGTGAAATCGCAAAAATAGGCTGAAAGCCGGGTATATTTGACTGAATCTATACAAAAAAAAATGTGACCCAATGAACGAAATAAAGTCATTAAAAATACTAATTGACTTAAAAGAAGAAAAAAACACTAATACTCTTGCTTGGGTATGACTTAAATAAATATGTGATCGAATATTGACATCAGAGACGGTTAAAATTACGAGAGGGTAAGCAGAAATGTGTATATTTGAGAGAATTATGTGAATTACAAAAGGAAATGTGACGCATTTAATTACATATACATAAGTATTTATAAAGGAGATATGTTAAAAAGAGAACAGCAATATGTACAATAGCATTATCTGTGAATAGAGTAAACATACTGGTTAAATGGAAACATACAGCAACACCGATTGGGGGCGACAAAAAGCGTCTGACTCGATGTTGATGTAAAATGATTAAAATAATAATAACCTAGAAGCTTGTGATGGTTGTGATGGACTCACCGTGCTGTGGGATGGAAGATGCGACATTGAGAATGAGACAAAGAGACAGAAGTACACAGACCTCCAAAAATCATGTGAGGAACAACGATGGAAGACCTGGTTGGCTTTGCCCATTTAAAGTAGGATGCCGTGGATTCCCGCCCAATCTGTGTGGAGAATTTTCAACACGTTGGGATTGTTGGAGCACCTCGGGCAATTAATCTTAGTGTAATAGGTTAGCATAGGAAAACACATGCCTAGATCAATCATTTATTAAATAATATATTGTTTTATACTTCTTTAAATTTTAACGCCAAAATTTAATGTTTAAATCGAAAATAACGACAAGATAACCCCGTTCTCTAGATATCCTATATAGTCGTGTACCTCGTGCAATTAATGTAATAGGTTAACATAGAAAAAACGCACGAAGATAAAATATTTCTTAAATAATGTTTTGTTTTATACCTCTTGTAATTGTTAGACCAGAAAATGCGGTTTACATAGGAAATAACGACTAGAAAACCCGCGTCAGCGTTGTCTCTATATGTTGTCTGTTGGCAGCCTTTTCAAGCACTCGCAAGGTCACTAATTATTGTAATATGTAAGGTAAGCCTAGCCCATGGAAAGTGCACAAATCAGCGGCGTTTTTTTATGTGCTATGTACATATATTATATTCTGCTTTTATTGTTTGGTGTGACAAGATTTAGAGCGAAAATTAAGAAATCACCGCGTCACATTCATTTCTATATATCCTTTATTCGTGAGATTTTCTATACACGCGAAATGATTTTTTCCCTTTTATGTATAGCAAGTTTCTTAATAATAAATCCTTATATCTAAATAATATACACACGGTCGTGTTTTTTTTTTTTAATATTAATGATCAATTTTTGCTTTTGTTGGATTGTTTATGCCAGAAAAAAAATTTAAAGCAAAAAAAATAATCTATATTTATACATTAATCATATCACAACAGCACAATCTACCAGCAATAATTAATAATGTTCAATAAATCCAGTGAAATAAGACGTTCCCTTTCCATCACGGCCGGCGAAGATTCGATTTCTATTGCCATTTCCTTGGCAACACTTACGCAGATCTGTGCCATAATTTTCAACAATTTCAAAAATATTACTCATTTTTGCCAAATAAAACACATAATATATATATACAGTCCAAATAACTGTGTGTATTAAAGCGATTTTAGTTAGACTAAACCATTTCTCCTTACATTCAGAGACCACAGCCCCGTGTCAGCGTTTTCCCTATATGTTCTATATTGTCAGCGTAGCGCGTCAGCGTTTTAGACACACCCGCATTGTGCCGCATTATACACTCGACGATTATCAGAAAATAGAAAAAAATCAACTATAAATAAACAAAAGGTATACACTTATGTGTTTCTTTTCATTGACACGACAACAACAACACATTTTTAAGGAGAACTAAAACCTTTCGGATTACCATTTACTCCTTATGTATAAAATTTATCATTCTATTTATTTTTGCCTCTTCGCGAAAACTGATTACAAGTAAACAACGTCTTTAAGTAAGAAGACTTTCTGTTTATACATGTTTATTATTTAACGATCTCAGCGATAACATAAACATTTACTTAAAAGAAACTTCATTTAATTGTGATCTATTGCTGAATGTAGCATTTAAATTTGTGTCTAACGGTTTGCCTATGTCCCCCAATTTGGGGGATTGTGTATTATTTCTGCATAAAGTCATACATTAGTCAAAAGAAAGATGATTTGGAACACAACCTACATTATAAGACCATACAAATGGCAAAGAATGTCACTCTAAATATTCAGTCTTTCTAAATCTAATATGACCTTAGGCCTTACATACATGACGTTCTGAAAGCTCTATAATTTTTTATAGAGTTTTACGTTATTATAACTATATTATCGGGACAAATCACAAAACCTTTATGTTATTTGTATTAAGAGCTACTTATCATTATCAGATCTTTCTCTGTAAGGATAAAAAACAAACAACACATTATGTGGCATAATAGGTGCCAGTGGCCGAGTAGGTAAAGTTGCCGGCTTGTAACTCCTTTGGCCCCTCTATGTGGATTCCAGTCATGGTCCAGAAAAAAAATGATGTTAGGATTGAGGTATTCCAGCTGACATGTATTGAGCTGGATGCACAAATTAGTAATGTAATTTATATTTGTCTGATGTCAAGCAAAATAGCTGCATGCTGTGGATAATGACCATATTTTTGTAAATAAACCCAACTTAAAAAGGCATCCAGTCTTGCTCATGACAGATGATACATAACCATAATAACTTGTTTTAATATACCGTATTCACTCGTGTAATCGCCGCACTTTTTTACCCGATTTTATCGTTAAGGAGTTGAGGGTGCGGCCATTCTATAGGTGTAAGGCCTTGGAACATTTTTTCTAGAACGATTCTGCCGATTTTTGGGACGCCATGCGTCTAGATTAGCTCTCTAAGTAGGAGGTTGACAGACGATATGAACGAGATAGCGCCGATCTATGCTTTTGTCTAACCAATGTGAACATATTCCATAATTTATAAATGACTTCCTAGTTTTATCTCTTGTATCATTTTTCCGAATGTTTGCATCATCAAACAATTTCACCTAGCTGTCATGTGTACACTACCATGCAGATCAAAGGATTTCATAGTAAAGCCGATAAAACAACACAGCTTTGATACGAGGCGACAATCTCCTTGACGATGTGAAAATGAACAGAAGCGTCGACCAGTCATGCTGTCTCAACAAAAGGGTTAATTGGTAAACTGTGACTGTATTTTTGACACGTTGCGAATGTATCTAGTCTCAGTCGCACTGCTATCCTGTAGCTCGTGGCGGCATGAAATTAATTTCTTTGATCTACGTCACCAAGTCTGGTATGACAGTACACGATATATCGGGGAACAGTGCATGGAGAAATGTAATCAGCAGCTGCTTATAAAAACACATTGTTCACTCCCTCACTGTCAAACTGCTCCGATCGATATCACCTTGACAACAGCTTATCTCAGAGTCAGTCACTTGACCTGTGTAATGAGGCAAGTCTACACAGAAACGCCAAGTAAATTACAGCTTGGTGTATTTAGCAGACTGAAGTTGAAAGTTTGTTTAAGTGTTTACTGACGGATAATAAGCCGTGTTTGCGGTCATTTTGGGGGTGCGGCCATAACATTTAATTAGGATTTTTTCTTCAAATTTTGCGGTCATTTTGGGGGTGCGGCCATTACACGGGTGCGACCATTACACGAGTGAATACGGTATTTACATAAATAACATATAAAGTGACAGTTCAAATCAATATATTTTAGTTACGATATAATGTGACACAGTTTTCCTAAGAAAAAAAATAAAATCATTTTGTTTTATAAGTGTATGTTGAAGATCTTAATCATTGGCAATATCTATGAGAATAACAAACCAAAAATGTTTCATCAAAATTAATTCCAGTGTATTTCTTTGTGAAAAAGTATGCAGTTTGCAGAATGAGATAATATTTATTAGATGTTTGTTTCATTGTTTTTTAATATTAAATGTATATACATTTTAATATTAAAATAATTAAAATATTAAAAGTATACATATGTGATCTGTTTAAATAGATAAATGCATATTGTTTTTATTATCAAAATAATTAAGATCTAGATGAAGCGAGGCAGCAGATATTCTGTTTGAAATTCATAAATATCCCATTTGTGGCAGTGGGTGATCTTGAGTGCTAATACCCAGCATTGAAATAGATAATCACTGGGAATGTCTGGTTTCGAATGATTCCATTTGTGTGACTACAAACAATTAAAGAAACACTATCAAGACATTTTATTCTGTCACTTATAGTTGGGCTAGATTAACAAAAATGACCTAACATTTCCCTTAATAGTCAAATAAGTTAAATCCTGCCCTAGAATGATTGATACATTAATTTTTTTACTAAATTTGTTTACTATTTTCTTAATGATTATTTGTAACATATATTGCAATAACAAAGGTATTGGTGGACTTTCTTATCTGAACCATGTGATTGTGCATTTTTTTTTTAGCTTTTCTTATGTATTGGTAGGTCCTATTGAAATTTAGCAACCCTATCTGCAATGACTCTAGCTATGTAGATGTAATTATTGAAAATAGAAGAACATTATACCCTTCCTTTTTGAAGAAGAGTTATTTCATTTGAATCACTAATTATCTGCTAAAAGATAATCATGTTTGTTAGCAAAAAATAATGATACTTTAATTAAAAAAACACACACCTTCAATTACATTTTACTTAGTAAAAAACAGAAGCAATTTATTTATTATGAAATACTCTTATTTATGCAGTATTTCTTTTGACCTATCAGATAATATTGGCATTTAACTAAAGATATCTAATATGTAATTATTTTTAATTTCACAACAATGAAAATTTCTTTAATTTAAATGAACACTTTAAAGTTAACATGATTTGTGAAGTGTACATAATTCCACTTTTGGTTTACTTACCCACAATTCTATGCCCAACTGGAAATAGCTAGACCAGAAGTTAGGTGGGTCTGATACTTTTCAAGTTCTAGGTATACAGATTTTGAATTGAGTTTTATGTAGTTTTTCTTACATTTTTGTTAGATAACCTGTCAGGCATCCGGCATCAAAAATTTAGCTTAAACTTGGTCAGAATGCCTGTCTGCATGAAATCTTGGATGAGTTCATTATTGGGTCACCTGGGGTCAAAAACTAGAACAAGGGTCAGATTTTAGGAAAACCTTGTGAACATACTAGAGACCACATTCATAGCCCAATCTTCACCGAACTTGGTCAGAATGTTTGTGGATGACGACTGGATTTGTTTACCCTCCCCTTTCACCTATAGGTCGAGCACATTATAACATGAAGATTATAGTAATGGCTTATTGATTTAGTGTTTTGATATCTGGGGGTGTGGGGTTGTAGGTCCTTATATTATTTGGCTTTGCTTATGTTTTCTTAACATATTGTTATTATCCTTATATAAGTTAGTTCCTTATTTCTGATCGAAATAAGGTTCAGTAACTTAAAAAGCTGTTATAAATTGTGTGATCTAAATCACAGCTTAAAAGTTTATTTAGAATGTTTGTCTGCATGGAATCTTGAATTAGTTCATAACTGGGTCACGTGGGGTCAAAAAGTAGGTCACTGGGTCAAATCTTAGAAAAAGCTTGTGAACACACTAGAGGCCACATTTATAGCCCAATCTTCACCAATCTTGGTCAGAAAGCTTGTCTGCATGAAATCTTGGATGAGTTCATTAGTGGGTCACGTGGAGTCAAAAACTAGGACAAGGGTAAAAAAAATTGAAAACCTTGTGAACACGCTAGAGACCACATTTATAGCCCAATCTTCACCAAACTTGGTCAGAATGTTTGTCTGCACGAGATGTAGGATAAGTTCATTATTGGGTCACATGGTGTTAAAAAGTAGGTCACTTTGTCAAATCTTAGAAAACCCTCGTGAACACACTAGAGACCTCCCATATGGCCCAGGGTTGAGTTTGTAACAAGGTCATTTGGGGTAAAAAACTAGGTCACTAGGTCAAATTTTAGAAAAACCTTGTGAAAATGCTAAGAAGCCACATTGATGGCCGGATCTTCATCAAACTTGACCTGAATGTTTGCCAGTATGAAATCTTATATATGTTTTAAAGTGGGTCACATGGATTCAGTAGGTCACTAGGTAAAATTCTAGAAAATGTTATCAGCCCAGTGGCCACACTAATAGTCCAATCTTCACCAAAGATTTCTAAAGTAAATAACTCTTAATTACTTGATGCCAGATATGAGCCTACTAAGTGTCCTCAGATGAGCTATTAAGGGCCGTTACGGCCCTCATGTTTTTTTTCCTTGCTATATACACATTGTCTGTAGGCGGCCTTCATCCTGTATTAGTAAGCACAATAGTGATCTCTGCTAAAAATAGATATTGACATCAGAGCGAATTCCCTGCACTGGATGACAATATAACATAATCTCAAAACTAAGTTGTGTCACATAGTTTCTTTCTCTGCAGCATGGCTTGGTTAGGAAATACCTGTTTTCAATGATGATTGGGGTATTTATGCTTCACAGATCTAGGGAACCAATTAGCAACATTTTGGTATTAAGGTAACAATGACTAAATAAAACTATTCAAAAATTCTTGGGAGAGATTTTGTCTACATTGAAATTTCGTGGTAGAGATTTTGTCCCCCTTGAAAATTTCAAAGGAGGGATTTTATTCACCTTGAAAATTCATGGTAAAGATTTTGTCCCCCTTGGAAAATTCATGGGAGGGATTTTGTGCACCTTGAAAGTTCATGGTAGAGACATTGTCCCCCTTAGAAAATTCTTGGGAGTGATTTTGTCCACCTTGAAAGTTCATGGTAGAGATTTTGTCCACATTGAAAAAATTCACAGGAGGGATTTTGTCCCCATTGGAAAATTCATGGAAGGGATTTTGTGCACCTTGAAAGTTAATGGTAGAGATATTGCCCCCCTTGGAAAATTCATTGGGGGGGGGGGGGGAGGAGATTTTGTGCACCTTGATAGGTCACAGGAGGGATTTTGTGCACCTTGATAGTTCATGGTAGAGATTTCCACCTTGGAAAATTCGTGGCAAGGATTTTGTCCACCTTGAAAATTCATGGTAGAGATTTTGTCCCCCTTGGAAAATTCAAGGGAGGGATTTTGTCCACCTTGAAAGTTTATGGTAAAGATTTTGTCCACCTTGGAAAATTCATGGGAGGGATTTTGTTTACCTTGAAAGTTTGTGGTAGAGATTTTGTCCCCCTTGGAAAATTCATGGGAGGGATTTTGTCCACCTTGAAAGTTTATGGTTGAGATTTTGTCCATTTAAGCCTAAATGACCTGAAGGGATTTTGTCAGGGAGGGATTTTGTCCTACACATATAGGTGTACATTACAATTAGAGACCAAAGGATGCAGTAACAGTTGATCCCAGGTGCCGAAATATACTGATTGGAGGAGTGTATTTGCTTTTGATACGTAGACGGTCTAGATAGCTCATTTAGTAGAACTTCATCATGTAAGCAATGGTTTCTGGGTTTTAGTCCTGTACTGGTCACTGTTTTAGTTTTAAACATTTGCTTATACATGTGATTGATTGAGAAACTGCCCTTTAATTTTATAACATTTTAATCTCTCTTTAAGCTCACTTCTTGGGTAGAACCAGTTAAAATACAATAGGTACTTGGAGCAATCTGCTGTAAATAGTATTCTCAAGAAATTGGTTAGTGGTTTATACCTGGACCCTTAGACCTTAATTTCAATGACTTAACCACTATGTCACAGGCAAAAAATTGTACGAAAAAAAGTCAGGACCGTATTTAAGTTTAATTAACTGTACTACAAACAACCAAATGATTGCAGATTGTTTTCAGGCATGTACAGTCGTGGTGGGGAAGGGCATACCAGAGGATTTGGATTTGGTGGATTCTCAATCAGGAAAACAGATGGAGGGAGTTTAGGTGAGATATATATTTTCTTATTTTTGTGTTTGAAACACGCCACAGTATTAATAAAATAGTCATTATAATGACACCTAGCTCTGATTGGTGGAGGACCAGTCCAAAATAATTCTGAAATGTTTAATGAAACCACCAGCAATGACACTGGTCATATTGAAACTTTCCCTTCATAAGAGTTCCCCATTCTAGATCAGCGCCTACATGTGGGTGGTTGAGAAGTTATAAGTTAGTGACTATACCCACATTATGCAGGTTGTTAATCATTTTTGATTTTCTACAAGTGAAAATGATTGGCTGAAAATATTGAGTCAGGGATAAGCAGTGTTTAGATGACAGATTTGTCTGAAAAGTAAAGGAAATATATTTATATGAACAATCTATATAATTTACAACATACATGAGATAACAAAAAGTTGGTAAGACATAAAATTTTACAAAACTTATTTAAAATATATTTTCAAAATATTTATACAAATATATTTTCAAAATATTACAATAGTCAGATATATAAAAGGTTGAAGAGTATTTTGTCGGCCTTTGGAAAATTGATTGCCCAGAAAAAAATATCTGGGGTATTTAGTCCACTTAGAAAAATAATTAAGGGATATTTTATCCACTAAGACAAAAATAGTCAGGGATGTTTGTCAAGGGTGGGGGGTGGGGTGGGTGTGGGTAATTGGGTAAATCAAAAACAGGTTTTGTAATAGTGGTCTTAAGATAAAATTCTTCCGTGATTCATATCACATTCATTTGCTTGACCCAGGTGGTGATGGATTGTCCAGGATGGGCGGGTCCGGAGGAAGGACCAGTATCCCAGGCCGCACCATGGGATATCATTACAACATAGGGCGCAAACGTGCAACAGATGATGATGAGTGAGTAGCTTCAAGCATGATTTATTCATCTCTATCAATTGTTTGCAGATGTTTTACTGATCTAAAAGTATGTCTTATTTCTACTGGTTGTAACATTGTTTTTGACTTAAGTCAACTAAGCACGAATTGATCAGGTTAAGTTAAATACATGTAGTATACATCCAAATCAGCCGGCTCCAGCTAATAGCTGTCTGTTCAGGGTCTTCACTGTTTGCTTCTAAGTCTATAAATCTGTCTTGTTACCGGACCTGGTAGCACAATCGGTAGAGCGTCAGTTCCAGGTACGGGAGGCCCCGGGTTCAAACCTAGGCCACGAAATACCAAAGTAGTAAAACATGATAGTGGTATAGCTCTCTTGTTAATGCTCATATAAGGGTAGTTCCATGACTAGTTGACCCGGTGTCAGGATAATGTGACTGGATGTGGTATCAATCCATGTTTTCACGGCGTGCTATACACAGTGAAGGCAGTACTATATCTGTTTCAAATGGAAACTGTCTCTAGATAACTGAAATACTGTTGTTGTGACGATAAACCCAACAAACAAACTATCTTGTTACCTTGGCAGTTAGTTGAGAGCAGATCATTGTCTCTGAGTTTAGAGATTTATTAAAGATGCTTTACGTCATCTAAAATGGTTCATTCATATCCCACATGCTCGAATATAATGTGCATTTTATTGGAAATTACTCTTTAAACATATCATTCATAATTACTATCTAGATCGGTATGACCAAAGTTGCTCAAGCATGCTTGGCACATGCTGGTCACAATGGAAGACAACCCAAATTAAGAAGACACAACACTTTATATATTGTTCAAGGTTGTTCTAGGAAGGTGTATTCTGGCAGTGTTTCTGCAATTGTGCATTTTCTGCTTTTTTGATGCAGTGAATTTGTCAGATGCAATCAGAAGAGCATATTGTTTTTATTTTGACACAACCAGCATTAATAAGTTAAAATTGGCCATTCTGCCTCTGAAGTCATCTTTTAGGGCTACAAAACATGGCGCTAAACAAACTGTAAAGATTATAGATAAGGCTGTTTACATTTAAACTTTTTGAGCTTTCGGCTTTTCTTATGAGTAGAAAGTGTAACTTGCAGCTTTTATTCGATTCACACTTGTAACTAGTGCTTTGAACAGTGTTGCGGTACTGTGCTTCCTCATAAAATTTATTTTATTTAGATGATTAGGCGATGAAGAAAATAACAAATGTTACAAAAATAACATTACTGTTGTTTTTCCTGTAAATTACCAAATATTATTAAATGACCGCATTGTAAGGGATAAGTGTTTTTTGTATCTCAGCTGCAGAGATGAAACATATTTTGTCTCTGCTCAGTTAGTTAAATAATGATGATGATTGTTATTATAAATTGATACATGTTTTGTTTAAAATTCCCCAGTTAATTTTGATGATGAGAATCATTGTTATGATAAAAATGATAAAGGTAATAATGTGTTTTGTTTATATTTACCTAGTTACTTTGATGAGGATGATGCTGGTGGTGGTGGTGAGGAGGAGGCAGGGTACCAGCCTGCCCCAGGAAGCCCTGGACAGGGAGCCAAACCTGATGGAGATAGTGACAGTGATGATCCCTTGGATGCCTTCATGGCGGACATAGAGGTGTATATACTGGGAATATCATTTCATAGAACTACAAATCTGACCTAAGGATTTGGTTGCAAACCTATTTGTTTAAAAGTACATTGGAAAGTCCTTCCAACTTATGTTAGTCCCTCTCAACTTCCCTTTTCCTGGGTGGAATCAGTTCTCTATCTGAAGCAATGTGCGACAAGTCATCATACCCAAAGACTAACATCTCATGGTTCATTTGGGGTCAAACTACAGACCCTCCAATCGGAAGTACATTGAAGTACATGGCTTTGTTTAAATTAACACCTTATTAATGCTCTGTATATATTTACTAATTATTAGTTCTTCTTTATTGCATACTAAATTTGCTAAGTGTTAAACATGCTTTAAATTGACATCAAGCATAACCAATCAGCGTTTACTGCTTACTAGCAATAAGATATGATCATGTATTGAAGTATTCATAAGTTTACATAACTGACTGACCTTAACATGCAATCTCATCCTTTCACTGTCAGGTAAAGATCCCCAGTCTGCACATACTATTTTTGACAATAGTCAACATGTTCCCTGGTGATGTAAAAACTAAGTGCAAAATATCTCTCGGACATGCTGCTTGAAATGAGAAGTTATTTAGCAAAAATAAATATTCATTTTTATTTGTATTCCATAATATTACTCTGATAGGACAACCTGAAAGTAGAATATGGTTTAAACAATTGTGTATTATGTCTGTAGACTCAAAAAAGATTAACAAAGTGTTAAACAAGTTTGAACTTGTTACTTATTCAGTTTATAATGAAATCAAAACATGACATTAATGTTACAGGCATGGTGAGAACTTTCATTTGGGGAGTTCTTGACTTGCCATGTGCCATTAGTCTATCCAGTCTACTTTTATTTACCTTAAACAGCAGTATTTCATTATAATGACAACAGTAATGTTGCACATGATTCTTCCAATTAAAAAACAAAACCTTCTTTAAAGCTAAATCTGTTGGCGTTGTTAACATGTATCTGTTGTTTGTTTTTCTTGTCTGAACAGAAAGAAGTGCAAGAAGAAAGTCATCCAAAGAAAAAAGACAGCAAAAGCAAGCAGGAGGAAAAGTAGGTGTTGTTTTTTCCATTAGCATGTATTGTCAGTGTAAGAAATTATTTTTGTATGTGTTGTTATTTCTACTGTTCCAAGGTCTCTGACTTTAACCCATCAGAAAGCAGCAATTCATTTACCCCTTAAAAAGAGCTCACAAACGATTGAGAATAATTTAAAAAAAAGCAATCTCCAGTGTGTGAAGTATACTCGGCTTTTAACAGCTTGATACTAAAGACACAGTTCAAAATATCCATCTTAATGAGTACAAAATCAATACCTAAATGTTAATAGGGTTGCCCATATTTAATACTGACTAGAATACTTTTTATACCGGAAGAAAAAAGTGTTTACTCACTCTCCAATGTTGATGTACAGGTGTAGTTTGCAAACTAATTAAATGTAGCTTGTGAGCAGATAGCAACAGTAATTTAGGACTTGGAAGGTTTATTCTGGTAGTGTTTCTGCGATTGTGCAATTTCTGCATTTTTGACGTAGTGAATTTGTCTCTTATGCAGTCAGAAGGGCATATTATATTTTTTGTTGACACAAACATCATTAATACATTAAAATTGGCCATTTCTGCTACTTAAGTCATCTTTCCGGGGCTACAAAACATGGCGCTAAACAGACTCTAAAGATTACTGATAAGGCTGTTTACATTTGAACTTTTGGAGCTTTAAGCTATTGTGAAGAGTAAAAATGTAAATCTACCATTACGGCTTTGATTTTTCTGGATAATTTAATCTGAACTTGTAACTAGTGCTTTGAACAATGTTGCGGAACTGTGCTCACTTGTCAAGTTTAATTGATTCAGATGATTATGCGATGAAGAAAATAACAAATGTTACAAAAAGAACATTACTGTTTTCTTCTGTAAATTATCACTTATTATTTACATGATCATAGTTTCAATGTTAGCCCACAGATTATTACCAAAAATTGTGGAAAATTTACAAACTGTTCTCCCTCCTTAACATAACTTAGGCAATAATTAAAATGTTGAAAGTCATTGGTATTCATTTCTGGCCATGCCACAGATCCAAATAACTTTTTTTCTATTGTTAATCACAAACATATTTATCTTGCTGATTTTTAAATAAAACCACAGATGTTTTGGGGCCAATATTAGACATATGTAACCATATTACTTCCCTCATTGATTGTTGAACTTTATAGGTTATGGATAATGACTTGACACATCACCATCTCATGTAATGTTGTAATGCATATTGTAAGGCTGTAGCTGTTTAACAAATCATTTTATTTAAGAAAACAAAAAACTTACTAAGTCAAAGTTAATATCTGTATAATGGAATCAACATGCTGACAGCCAATATTCTTAAATTTCTAAATCCGAAACTTGCAATGATAGCAGTTTTGCTCTTTTGCAGACAGAAATAATAGAAAACACATTAACAGAGTTTGTATTCCATTTTATAATCTTTTAAAATATACATACATTTAAACATGTTGTTTAAGGTTCTGGAACTGTAATGGTGACCTTCCACAATCCTTATAATGATACTGTTTCTTGAATCTATGCTATAAAACACATCTTATGGTGAATTTTTAAGGAAGTTTACCGTTTGTAACTTAAGTTATGTGCATTTTTATAAAGTGACTCTTGATTTTCAAAAACACCGTAAATTGTGCTGGGACAAAAAATGAAAAAGTACTATTTTTTCAAATTCTACTGTTCTATATTCAAATTTTAACCAATTTTCCTGTTACACAATCATGTCATGATAAATCAAAACAAAAAGATTACACTTTGGACAAATACTTATAAAAATACAGAGCTTTGCATACATGTACCCCCAAGCAAAAATCGAGTTTTTTGGGGAGTATTTAAAAATATCTCAAGTTTGAAGCTAGTTAGACACATACAACTAGTTTTTAAATTTTCTGCAATATGAACTGCCCATAATATGAGATTTTAAAGGCATTTTACCGTTCCTAATAAAATTTATAAGAATTTGTAAAGGTTACTATAATGAAACTGCAAGAGAATTTATAGCTAAAAAATATCGTCAAAATGGTCAATTACAGATTATACTTCTTTATACAAAAAAAATCACCTGCAGTTTGTATTGGAGATAGAAATATGTATGTAAAACTCTGCATTATCACATGAAAACCTTCTCTTTACTGATTTTGGCAGGCTTGAGGGAAATATTTGAAATTAACCACTTTACACGTTTTTCGTAAAAAAATTCTGACAGTTTAGGAATAACTGAGTCAATCACTCATTGGTATTAGTGACAATTGGTTGTCACTCACAGTTTTGATCCCTGAACACATTTAAAAGTCCATCCTGGCCATCCCGAGAAAATATCAGATGAAGGTGAGCGAGCGTCAAACCTGATCCGGCGATGTTTTCTGCAGTTGTCATTTTGCATACACCGTTTGCCACCAGAGTGTGTAATGTTGGCATTTTTTGAGCCTTGGCTTTCAAATAACGCTGACTATTGTATATAGCCTTTGCACAAAAAGAGTGTTCCATTAGTTTCACTGACGACAAGTTACAAGCAATATACAAAGACCTCAATGCTTGGAGAAATGGGTAACCTAATGACATCATGGAAAATCCCTATAACATGGTGAAAAATTACTAAAAATAGCAAATATGAAACTTGACGACGAATGCTATTAAAATAAAACCAGATCATACAGAGTGCCGATGTTTACCAAAGTTGGTTACAGTTGCAGAACCTTAAGTACCACGTCATATCTCAATTATTTGAGTCACAAATGACCCCCATAAATATGGAGTTTTCAGCAACACTGTCCTGGGTGTGGAAAAGATGTTAGACTTTAAATGTGTCACAACTGAAATTTATATTTTGGTTGATACAATAAGGAAGGCAAAAAACTTCCTCACATTATTTTTTCAAAATGAAAAATGTCTCATTTTTAAAAATGACTTGACTTATGTCAAAATTTATGTTTTACAAAAAAATAAGTAGAAGAAAATTTGCGGAGATTAAGGGTCTTTTTACTATTTTAACTTAATTATTGAGAGATGAAAGCCTTGTTGTAAGAAATGTTGTAAACTTTAATGCAGTTGATAAGAAGAAACCAAAAATTTAAGTCTGTGAACATCATGTTGATGCTTAGACAGTTAAGGCATGTAATGAATTTCTTAAAGCAGTCCAAAAATGTCAGTTAAACAAAAATAGTCAGAAGTGAATACATTAAAACCTCACAAGTGGACCACCCTGGAACGCAAGGCACCTCGCTACCCGGATCATGTTAACAAACTGATACAGGATCGTCATTTGTTTTCTTTTATCATTTACATGTAGCAGTAAATTTTTGTGTATGTAATTGATGTTACTATTTTACATTAGGTTATACATTAACAAGTAGTCAATGTCAAGTTTGTTGAGTAAGAAGCTTTCCCTGTAAATTGTTCACCAGATTAAACTGCCATCAAATTAAGATGGAGTCGTCAAAGAAATCCTGTGAAAGAACTTTCTCTCACGGAAAAGGTTTTCTAAACAGATTTGAAATAAAATAATGGTAAATAAATGTCTGCTTTATTTTTATTAGTATTGTTTTATCTGCTGCAAAATAATAACAGCTAAATAAATATATAATGCAGTTTCACATTCAACTATTAAACATAACACAATGATACAATATAATATAAACTATTATATAAAAAGTATAAGTTCATGTACATATACATGTAATATTCAAATAGAAAACCCTCACTAAGTGGACCACCTCGCTAAGTGGGACACTTTTAAAAAGAACCACAGGTGGCCAGCTTAGCGAGGTTTTACTGTACTTCGAATACTTCCTGGTACAGAAAAAAAGATGATTCTCTAACCCTAATCAGTGTGGGCAGGTGTTTTTTTTCCAGACATTTGTCTGCAGACTTCTTGATCAATAAAAGCTAATAATAATAGTCATTGTTAATTAACTTATTCATGTTTTATATTTCAGCATATATGGTAAATTTAACAATGTGTTTTCAGCTGTGCTAGTTGTTTGTGCAAACAATTTTGAATTGGGTATATGCAAATAAATAAGGAATGATATGAAAAACTACAGACTTACAGTGGAAAAGAAGCAGTCTGATTTTTTGATGCAACAGGGCCAAAAGACAGGGCAAGTACAATAATACAGCTTCGACTGGCTGACCCAAAAACATAACATTGCAAGCATGCTTCCTCATTTCCTATATTCTGAGAGTTCATCTTGCTTAAAAGGTTAGTGAATGTCTTCATGATTGTTATATATTGAATAATCTAATAAATTAATATACTAAAACAATAATCTTTGGCTGGGTGAAAATGAAACTAACAAATTATTAACATTACATTTATATTATTTGTAGGGGAGTGCGAGATGACATAGAGCAAGAAGATGTGGAGGAGGCGTATTATCGATATATGGAAGAGAATCCTATGGCTGGGGTACTGGCCGATGAACAGGAGGAACTCAATGTAGAGTATGACAATGAGGGCAACATCATATATGTGGAGAAAAACAAGGTAGGTGAATAGTCTCTTGTAGTGCTGTAGAATTAGTGCTAGTTTCAGATAAGGTAGACTCCTGGTCTTGATCCAGAGTGGTTAAACAAAGAGATATATCTAATTACTTAGCTAAGCTTATAAGGGTATTTCCACAACTGGCCAGCCTGTTGACGGGATGCTTTTTTGGGTGTTTGGGTGTTCATGCTATCACAGTAAAGGAAGCATATACCTGCATTAATAAATATTCTTTGGATAATTTTGCAGTAAATACATGTGCAATATTTGATGAATAACGTTTTTTTCAGGTAATTGATCCACTCCCACCCATTGACCATTCAGACATAGACTACGAACCTTTTGAGAAGAATTTCTACGAGGAACATCCCGAGATATCTAAACTTACAGAAACAGAAGTGGCAGAACTACGAAATAAACTTGGTATAAGGGTAAGAAGGAATTATAGCTCTTTTGTGAATATTTATGTGTTGACCCACAAAGCAGATCTTAGTCTTTTTTGTATTTTTATGTATTTTACATGTAAGTTTCTGTTTATGAGTAGGTTTTTAAAACTAAAATCAATTTACAAGTCAGTATACAATTTATCCGACCTGGAAGTGCAATTGGTAGAGCATTGGCTCCAGGTATGGGAGGCTCCGGGTTCTATCCCGGGCCACGACATACCAAAGTCGTTAAAAATGGTAGTGGTATAGCTCCCTTGCTAACGCTCAAGCAAATATAAGGGTAATTCCTTGACTGGTTGGCCCGGTGTCAGGATAATGTGACTGGGTGTGGTATCATGCCAGGTGTTCATGGCATGCTATTCACAGTGATGGCAGCACTATATCTGCTTCAAGTGAACACCGTCTCCAGATAACTGAAATACTGTTGGTGAGACAATAAACCCAAGAAACATCAATACACAATTCAAGGATTACTTTTCATCAACATCATCAATCAAACTTCGAAACTTCAAAAGAAAATGACTGCAGAGTTAACCATTTAGATGTTCTCTTGCAGACCTTACTAGCTTGCAGGTACTTTTTTAAAATTATATTGTGTCTGTGAAAGCAACGAGAAACCTTATCAAAATCAAGGGGTTGGGGTGCCTTTTGTCAGCATTTTAAAAGCTCTCAACTCCACACTTAGTGGTTCTGAGACCCAATTGGGTTAAAAATTTAATGTATGGAGCTTTTTTCAGCTGGCCTGCCTACATCTCTAATAGCTAGACATCATCATATTGGTGGACATTATTGAGTCAGAGCAATTTGCATAGTATATAATGTATAAATGGAATTAAAAAAATAGGTTACGCAGGTAGTTTGGTAATTGACTACCATTGTGTTATATTTCATGCTCTAGGTCTCTGGTCTCATCCCAGCCAAGCCTGTGTGTAGCTTTGCTCACTTTGGTTTTGACGACAAACTACTGGATGCCATCAGAAAGTCAGAATACACAGCCCCCACCTCCATTCAGGCACAGGTGAGTCGGTACAGGTATTATGTTCATTCAGAGATGGGTAACTGTTTCAAGATAAAGAAAGACAAAATTTATTGTTTTGGAGGACATTTCAAGTTTGTGTCCTTTATTTGGATCTTACACTGACACAGATCCTGTTGAGGGTAATTTTCATAAAAGTAAATACTGAAAAGGAAATAACCAGGTTATAGACATACAAATATATACTGTGCTATTCGCTTATAAGACGGGCTCCCTATTTCACCTGTGAAATTGCAAGTTTCTGCTTCGACCCACTTATAAGACAAGGCAAAAAAATGAATAGGAGCCGTCAACCAGTCATGCTGTCTCAGCAAGAGGGTTAATTGGTAAACAGTGACTGCAATTTTCGCATATTGCGGGATGTATCTTGTCTCAGCTGCACTGCTATTCTGTAGAGCATGGCGGCATAAAATTAGTTTTTTTTTATCTTTGTCACCAAGGTATGACACTACACAATATAACAGGGATCAGTGCACTGTCCTTGTGTACATACCGCCAATCAATAATTTCATGGAGATACGTAATCGGCAGCTGCTTATAAAAACACATCGTTCACTCCCTCACTGTCAAACTTCTCCGATCAATATCACCTTGACAACAGCCTATCTCAGAGTCGGTCAACTTTACTTGTATAATGAGGCAAGTCTGCACAGAAACACCATGTAAATTATAGCTTGGTGTATCTTGCAGACTGAAGTTGAAAGTTTGTTTCAGTGTATACTGACGGATAATAAGCCGTGTTTCATGCAGAACAAAGGGAAATGTATGTGATTAATTGTTGGCTGACAGAATTCAAAGTTCAATTAAGGTAAAATATTGGCGGTCGATAATGACGGCAAGTTGGGTCATTGCATATTCCCGTAGAAGTTTATGTGGTATGTTTTCACCCTAAAACAAAGTGAAAATATTTTACTAGTCGCTAGACCCTGCCTATAAGAAGAGCTACACACTTTGAACATGAAATATTGTAGAAAAATCCCAGTCTTGTAAGTGTGAAAATACAGTATTTATGTAAAAGAATCCATCAAAATGCCGGCTTGCGGATCGGGAGGTCGTGGGTTCGAACCCCGGCCGGGTCTTACCAAAGACTTTAAAGTTGGTAGTAGTGGCTTCACTCCTAACGCTCGGGGCTAAGGGGACAGCATTACGCCTGACTCGTCGGTGTCAGTATAATGGACCGGCCGGGTTCAGTCCCTGGGCACCTCATAAGTGCCCCTGTGCTATAATGATAGAAATGTCGCTGCGCAGTATCGGCAAAAATGCCGGCTAATCCCTAATCCCATCAAAATGCAGAAACTTTCATGTGTGATCTCAAATTGAGACATTCCAAAGTATTGTAATGCCTTGATGTCTAAGCACAGCATTAAAATTAGACAGATAGTATAGCTCCAGATCAGCCAGCTCAAGCTGGGAGCTGTTTTATCTTGATCTCTTTTATTTGCTGCTTAGTCTCTACAGAAAACTTATTGTTACCATCGCATGAAGTTTTCAACAAATATTTAATCATTAGTATGGATTATTAGGAAATGTAGCATGAGAAGGGTTAAAGGGTTACTGGTTGTAGGTTTAGCCTCCCTGGCCTACTCTTAGCTTATCATGGGTTCTTCTATAATCCTCACATCATTCTGTTTTGCTACGATACTTTTATCAGTGTCATCTGGAAAAGTATGTGACCATAGTTAGGATCATGCTTGTACATAATTGTCAGTGTCAGCATAAAAAATATTCCATACAATTAAGATGTAATGAAGTCAAAACATTTTGTTTTTAAAATGTGAACATTCCCCAGACTTTTTTTTTAAAAATGAAATATTTTTGACAACTATTTCAAAATGAGATAATATCCCTCAAATCTGTGTCAGTCTTATGTCAGACTCTATATTTTTTTTTCTTCATAGTGACAAAGGTGTGATATGAGAGGCACGCGACCTTTGATGTGGAGTTGGGGATCATTTTTGGGTTGGTTTGCTCCCAGGTCATTTACCTGTCTGGGTATCATATCACATGCTTACAATTATCCAGACATGCCCCTAGAAGCATTTCAGCCATGTTGCAAGAAATTGCTAGTAAACATAGATAAAATAAAAACTGTATGAGCATGTTGTGACAGATGCCTGCGCAAAGACCAGTGTTTTGGTTTAGTTTATTGAAATTCAGACCAGCATTGCAGAAGTTCTGTTCTCATGATTTGGGATGGCTAGATGCACATCTGGTGAAATCGACAGATAGAATAAATGTCCATCACCATTTTATTATGTGGGCATGCACATCTGATACATAAAAAATTCAGAAGGACTTGCTTAGTATTTATTTAAATATACATGTATTATTTTTTGTTGTCTTTCAGGCCATTCCCGTGGCCCTGTCTGGACGAGACATCATTGGTATAGCCAAAACAGGGAGTGGTAAGACAGCAGCCTTTGTCTGGCCACTTCTGGTCCATATTATTGCACAGGTACACAGTTCTGTCCTTTGTGTTGTTTCTTTTTATTGTCTAGTATTTTTCTTAGTCTAATTAGGATAAGTTAGATAAGTAAGATAAGTAAATAAGATATATTTTAATGTAGTGTTATAACTGTATCTTTCTGTTAAGAAGGTAAGTAAATAATTTTGTTCTTCCATTGTAGAAACAACTAGAGAAAGGAGATGGGCCTATCGGTTTAATTCTTGCTCCCACCAGAGAATTGTCACAACAGGTATCATATATAAGACAGAGTCTTGTTACAAACTTTTCTATAATTCTCCACCAAGCCTTAACCCTGTCATTGTATAAATAAGATTCTTCAACTCATATAAATTTAACAAAAACAGATTTATATATGTGTTTTGTTCTTTTCATTAAGAAATGTTAACGACCATTTATTGGTACAATTGCACAAACTTTGTATGCAGAAGTGTACCAACAAACATTGCAGATACGAACAATTTCCAGAGTGTATGGAACATCTCAATGTTACGTTATATTTTGATATATTTCACCCTCAGATCTACCAAGAGTGCAAGCGGTTTGGCAAGGTTTACAATATAACTACTGTTTGTTGTTACGGAGGTGGGAGTATGTGGGAACAGCAGAAGGCTTGTCAAGAGGGCGCTGATATCATTGTAGCAACACCGGTATGTGATACAGTTGTTTGTTCATTTACTGTTGTTCTTTTCGTTTAGTGGGTATGATGGTGGTGGTGATTATGATGGTGGTATATTAATTGTAGTAGGGGTAGAGAGGATGGTGGTGATGATAATGATGGAGTTGGTCGTAATAGAAAGGATAGTTTTGTATGGAGTGGGAAATAAGTGGGAACAACAGAAGCCATGACAAAGGCTGCCAATATTGTAGCCATACTGGTGTGTATGAGAGTTGTAAGCTAATAGGAATCTCCAAACATCCACTTTATATAGACATGTATTTGGCAGTATGTTGAAACATTGAGTTGTAATTATAAAAATGAATATTTAAAGTTAAGTGTTATTCAAATCTAAATCCTGTTGTTGAATTTCAAATAAAAAATACATTAGTGGTGAATAAGTTGAATAATTATATATTGAAGTGGATTTTAGTAGGTAAAATTAACCACCGATAATTGTCAAGTATCTACTTGTAGGGGGATGTTTAGATGATTAGAATATATGTTGTTGTTGTTTCAATGTGCATATTTGGCCGAAGTTAGATTCACTGTTTTATTATCCCTTTGCTCTTCCCTATTTGTGCTGAAGTTCCTGTCAGTTCTTACAAATGAACAGAGACATCCCAATGACATACAGTGTATCTCTAGCCAGTTATTTCTATACCTTTATGATGCTACACTTGTTTATAACCAATACTATATTCTCAGTGTGTCTCAAGACAGTTATTCTGTACCTGTATGATGCTACACTTGTTTATAACCAATACTATATTCTCAGTGTGTCTTTAGCCAGTTATTTCTATACCTGTATGATGCTACACTTGTTTATAACCAATACTGTATTCTCAGTGTGTCTCTAGCCAGTTATTTCTATACCTGTATGATGCTACACTTGTTTATAACCAATACTGTATTCTCAGTGTGTCTCTAGCCAGTTATTTCTATACCTTTATGATGCCACAGGTGTTTATAATCAATTTTTATATATTCTGTGCTATATCTGCTAACACCTTGCAATTGCAAAAAGATGTACCGATAAAGATGAAGACTAAGTGAAGAACAAAAAGTGAAGATCCTGATCAGACAGCTCCCTTTGGATCTGAATCTGCCTTATATACCTAAACCTGATCAATGTGCATAGAAAGCTACAAGATACCAGTTGGAAGTTTTAAAAACTACCATAACTTTCTCAATGTCTATGGGGATTGAAGTTTTATTAAGATTCAGTAACTTAAGTCCAATTATTAGGTACTGGTGTAGATGTTTTATCGTATGGAAATAAAAGGCAAAGGTTTAGTGCCATCTAATATATTAACTTTATATTTATTGCATCAGTAATAAAAGATATGAATTTGTCTAAAACCTCATGTAAATTGCTGAATAGATGGTAAACAACAGATCTCAGTTGAAGAATGATGTATTTTTGGTTTGGTAAGTTATGACCCTGTGAGCCTAGAGTAATTAGAGATTGTAGTTTTATTGTCTGTTTTAGGGTCGATTGATAGATCTTGTAAAAAAGAAGTCTACCAATTTACGGCGTGTAACATATCTGGTATATGATGAAGCAGATAGAATGTTTGACATGGGCTTTGGTGAGTTGATTGTTGTAGCTAGTTGTTTAATATAATAAAGGTTACTGTTTTACTTTGTTTCTCACAGATTTAAGGAATGTGAAAAGACAGAATAAAAATTAAATAGTTGTAACTAAAATATTCAATATACTGAAACTGTTATGGTAGAGATGTCTGATGTTTTTGTTGTTGTTGTTACTTAAGCCCTTTGCTTCTTAGATTTTTTGGTATTGTTGTAAAGGACTTGTTGTTATAATTGATTAAACTGGGTGTGAATGACATATATTGCCAATTTAAGTGACGATTGTAAAGTAAGTAGAATAATGGATGTGAAATATTACAATCATGTGCCCTGTTTTATTGTTTGCAGAGCCCCAAGTTAGATCTATAGCCAATCATGTGAGGCCAGAAAGACAGAGTGAGTAGTTGTTTTACAGCCATCTGTACTTTGTCAGTATTAGATTAATTATTTTTATTGTACATTTCTTATAATAATAATGATGATGTTGGTGGTGATGGTGGTGGTGATAATGTTGATGATGACTATTGTGGTGATGATGAAGATGGTGTTAGTGTTGGTTTATGGATGATGGTAATGATGATGATAATGATAGTGATGCTAAGTATGGTTAGGATAATGGTTGGATAAGGTGAATTTGAAGGAGCCATATTTGGTATTAACAAATAAGATAAACAAAACTTATACATATATACAATTTGAATAAAGTTTAAAGCATTAACTTTTTTCTTGCCTTTTTTATTTTTGTTTTCACATGTGCTTCCAGCCCTCCTATTTAGTGCTACATTCCGTCGGAAGGTGGAGAAGTTAGCCAGAGACATATTAGCTGACCCTGTCAGAGTGGTACAGGGAGAGGCAGGGGAGGTGAGTGATGATGTGGTTTCTATTGGATTTGTTTTTTATCCATTGAAGTATGTTGCTACAATATCATTGGTCAGTGACAACATTTTGCTATAATTAGATGATTTAGATATCAGATAAACATCAGGGTAGAACCACTGTAGGTCACTAGAAGATATCCTCTTGGTTAATATTTACTGATTTCATCTCAAACCCACCACTTCTATATTGGCCGCAGATGCAGAAGATAGCATTTTAAAAAGTAATAATTGATTTTTTTTTACTTTGGTTTTAACATGCTTCAGACGCATTATTTAACTGATTTAATCAGTTGATCAAAGACCATTAACTGATATGTCCATTTCCTTTTTTATACTTTTTATTTATTTAATATGTTCTTTATATTTTTAGTTTGTTGAATAGATTGTTGATTGATTGACACATTGGTTAGATTTGTTATTGTTTATTCATTTACCAGGCCAACGAAGATGTGACACAGTTAGTAGAGGTCCTACCCCTAGGCCCAGCAAAATGGACCTGGCTGGTGAAGAGATTGGTCGAAATGACAACATGTACGTAGCAAACGTGTTTTTGTTTTTAAAGTTTCAGAAATATATACTTGTATATGGATATTTCATAAAATGGGATTTTAACATTGAGGGATTTGTTGAAAATTGCGAAGATTTTTCATTGGTTTTTAGAAAAAATATCCCTGAACCTTCATTGTTTAATTATTATCAGTTGCCATTCTAAGTTACTTGCTTGCATCTACATGCAAAGAAGACATAGTGTAAAAAAAACTTAGCAGCTAGCCTATTTGTCTAAGCCTTTATTAAGTCAGGATGAGCACGTTATAATTCTACTGCTTATTTATGAAAAATAATGCAATAAGTAGAAAGATTCGCAGAAATCACCTCATAGTGTTGTTTGTTTTCTTTTTGCCATATTTTTTTATAACTTTAATGGCTCTGTTAATTAGTTTGTAGTGAATCATGGATGGCCAGTGTGGCATAAAGTGGTGAAATTAAAAGCTTAAGAGCATGAAACCAAGTAGTGTGAATATATCATTTTGAAACTTCCAGCTGATGTTCATTTGGTCAATGCTTCTGATATTCCACAAAAATCTTTAAAATACAATTAAGATTATCTGGTTCTGAAATCATAATGTTTCTAGATAGTGTAGTACAGTCCAGTCACTTTATTATGAATCTCTACTTCAACAGCAAAATATTTGGTTAAGTCATAGACATGTATCAGCCACTGATAAACAGAAAATGATTATTTCATTGTCATAATGGTAGAACTATGATGTTATTATTCAGTTAAAATGAAAATAAATGCAAAACAACATATGTTAAAGTCAATTATTTTTTTAAATTCTGAAGTTAATGGAAATACTTTTAAACCCCCTATTTAATGTGCCTAATGTGAGTCTGCTAGACTTACATCGTAACCGAATTTACTTAAAGTCAAGACAACTAGACATACTTGCTGTTAGAGGCAATATATGATTAAAGTGTTGATCAAAGGAAAAAAGGGTCCAGAATATCATGTAATAATTCTGACTTGTGAAGCATCATAATCTGAATAATCGCATCATTTTATATAAGTGAGTTAACTTCATTAAATGGCGATCTGAAGTATTACAGTTTGACTGAGTATTAATTTTGCATTGTGTATCATGTATTATTCTTTGTTGCAGTTCCTTATACATATGTTTTATCCATGTTGTATATTTTCTCTATTTTCCAGTGGGCAGTGTGCTAATATTTGTGACAAGAAAGGCAAATTCTGAGGAACTGGCAGCTAACTTGAGGTCTAGAGACTTTAAAGGTATCTACTATATTCTTAAACATTTGAGAACAAAATTTTTTCATAGATTTTATCTATTAATTTTATCAGTTAATCTCTATTTTCTCTGAGGTTTTGTATTTTTCCTAAGGTTACAGACATTTTTTTACTTAAATTTATAAATATTAAATAATTTAAATTTAAGTATCAAATTTTACTAAGGTTTTATCAACAAACAAAAAATAAAATCATTATTTGTTTATTACTTCTTACATCATTTTTTTTACTGTTGACCTATGCACTTAATATCATAGGCATTTGGTGATAAAATGCTCCTCATAAATATTTTTTTTTAAATTAAAAAGATATCAAAAGTGTATTTATTTTCAAGTGGGACTTCTCCATGGTGACATGAGTCAGCAGGAGCGAAATGAGGTGATCACATCATTCAAAAAGAAGGAAATCCCCATTCTTGTTGCCACAGATGTTGCTGGTGAGTATCTGATGAATTGTCAAAAATAACATTCAACACTTTTCTTTCATGAATTAATTATTTTCTTACTGACATGCTTTCTAAAATATGTTTTATCACCACAGTGTTGTTTTAACACTAAGGATAAACAAAATTGATGTTTGTTTAACAGACTATTTTCCTAAAAATCCAGTGCAGGAATAAGTTTCCGACGGAACACTAGTCATGGTCTTTCTCAAGCAAAGATACTTTGTTGCCATAGCGATGGTCAGTGCACTGATATCAAAATCTTTGCCAAATACAACTCCCCAGGACTATGATTTGTCAAAGTTTTTGTTCAGATGAGCAATTGTAAAATGGAAAGTTTTTACACCTGACATGTTGCATGTTATGAATTCTACCCAGACATTTGTCTGGTTTTATCCTTCTCTAATATTAGATGCATGTCAACATAATGACCATATATCATTTGTGGATAACTGACCCTTATGGATCCCTAAACAAACCTACCAAAATGACCACCCACATTTGCATTGCAATGTATATGTTTCAACAAAACAAACTAATTTCTAAGACCATATCTCTTGTCTCCCTTCAGCCCGTGGTCTTGACATCCCCTCCATTAAGACTGTGGTAAACTTTGATGTGGCCCGGGATATTGACACCCACACACACAGGATTGGTAGGACCGGTCGAGCTGGTAAGTCACAGGCTGGGTATTTTAATTGTTTTAGGATACATATTTTCAGAAAGCAGTTTGTTAAAAAATTCCTTACACATGTGATGTACAGGTATACAGTTAAGTAGTTACTTGTAGATCTTGCTGGTACCACATTTTGTATCAGATGTTTAAACTTTTGTAATAGCCTTTCATCCGTTGTGCAACATAGGGTGTCAACAAAATGCTTGAGATCTCTCTTGAGACTGCAGTTTTGATCCTATCCTCAGCAAACTTAGTTGGAATGTTTGTCTGTATGAAATCTTAACTTACTTTAAAACTGGGCCATGTGGGGTCAGAAAGTAGGTCAAAGGGTCAAATGGTAGAAAAACTATGTGATCAATTTAGATGCCAACGCTGTATTTATGGCCTAATCTTCATCAATCAGTGTCTTCATGAAATTTCGGATTAGTTTGGTATTAGATTTCAATTGTGATAAGATTTTTTTAAAGCATTCTGAAGGTCATGGTCCATCATGGCCATCTTGTTACAATATGAGTGCAGCTGGTAAGGTGTCTGCTCCAGGTTAGCCATGTCTTGGTTCAGTCCTGAGATATGTTCCAAGCACATCATACAAGAGTTGACGTATAGCTCTGTTGCTTATACTTAGCTTATAAAGACCAGCTTCATGACTGACTGATCTGGTGTCATATATGTGTGACATTCATCAGGAGGTGTGGTTTCATGTCACATGCTCTTTGCATGCTTTTACATTTGAGTTAGCAAAAGTTATTATCTAAACTACAAAGTTATCCCCAAGTTACCCTCTAAAAAACTAAAAATAGCAATCAATCTCATTATTTCTATTTCTCATTGACAGATCATTATCCATTTTCACAAGAAAAATGCTTACTTAAATTAATTGGCACATAGAGGTTATCAAACACATCAATGAAGGATGTTTTAACTAGTATCATTATTTATTTACACTTACATGATAAACAATGAGTAACATCACTTTAAAAAAAAAACATACTTGAATACAACTTTATCTTTCTTCTTTGTAAGGATATAAAACATGCCTACTTATATAAATCTACCAGACCTTGACAAATAACTTAGGTCTAGATCAGCTCCATATTCACTGTATGCCTTAATATGGTCAATTCTTGCTTATCAAGCTAAGAGATCAATATATGTAGACTCTGTCCTACTTGATATTCATACCCAGTAACCCTGTTTATTTTCAGGTGAGAAGGGTTTTGCATTCACGCTGATCACAGAGAAAGACAAGGATTTTGCTGGAGCCCTTGTAAGGAACCTTGAGGGAGCCAATCAGCATGTTCCTCAACCCCTACTGGATCTTGCCATGCAGGTATTCCCTTATTTTTATTGGAAAGAAATGTGTTAGTTATCATTCTTGTAGAAAGATATTTTTGTTTTATAAACCCCTTTAGAAATATTCTCCTAATCATTGTTAATTTTTATCAAATTACTCATGCTTCGCCTGATTGCTCATTATTTTTGTCATTTTACAACATCTACAGTCATGTTGTAGTCGGAAGTATTTTAAAAACATGTTTGTATATGTTTCAGTGTTCATGGTTCAAAAACACTCGCTACAAACAGAACAAGGGGAAGAGAGCCAGCATGTTGGCTGGGGCTGCAACACAGCGGGAGAGACCAGGCCTAGGGGCAGAAAATGTGAGTAACCAATTATTGCTTAAATACACTTACTCTTAGGTTTAAATTCTAAGCTTAGCTTCGATCCGAATCAACAAGCTCAACTAAATGAAAATGTCTAAGTTACTTTTATCTGTAAATTTCATCAAGCAACTAAGATTTTTTTCATAAACAAATGCAGTAGGACAAGAGATTCATTAACACCTAATGGACACTGTAGGTGTGTAATAATTGTTACAAACCTATTATTCTCAGTCCCTTGCCTTTTAGAACAGAGTTCTAATCGGAGATAAAAACATTCAGTGAGAAGACTTTTTTTTTCATCTGACGTACAGTATGTCAGTGGATATTCCCTGATGTTTGACAGCTCTTCCACCTGTAGTAGCTAATGAATAACTTCTTAACAATTTTTTTGTAGAAAAAGCAATGGTTTATGTGTAATTCTTGAAAAAGGCATTTTGCTAAAAATTTGAGTTCGAGCTAATAAAAGAAAATATAATTAAAAAAACAAAAAAAAAACACAGAAAATTAAGGTACTATGTTCTCCTTTTTTTTCTCAAAGATCTTCACAATTAGTGTTCATTTACATTTAGAATAGTTTATCAGATATTTAACCTTAGAAATAATGCTAAACTGTTGGTGTTACATGACGTTTGAAAACTTAAAATTACAAAAGTTCTAGAACTTTATACTCAGTAATGAACATATACACCAAAACATGAATTTTATTGTCAAATCAAAGATGCAAATTTTAAAATCATAATTTGTTTTTTCCTTTATTCATTTAAGGTAAGTTTTTAATTTCTGATATCGCTTCTTCCAACATCTGTCGTGCAGCGTCAACATTTTAGCTTGTGAACACACTAAAGGCCACAGTTTTTATCCAATCTTTATCAGACTTGGTCAGAATGTTGGTCTGCATGAAAACTTGGATTGGTTTGTTATTTGGTCACGTGGGGTCAAAAAGTAGGTCAATAGGTCAAATTTTTAAAAAAGCTTGTGAATACACTAAAGGGCCCCATTTATGGCGCAATCTTCACCAAATTTTGATCAGAATGTTTGCCTGCATGAAATCTTGTATGAGTTCATAAATGGGTCATGTTGGGTCAAAAGGTAGGTCACAAGGTCAAATCTTACAAAAAGCTTGTGAACAAACTAAAGGCCACATTTACGAGCCAATCTTCATCAAACTTTGTCAAAATGTTTGTCTGCATGAAATCTTGGACGAGTTCGTTTTTGGATCATGTAGGGTCAAAAAAGAGGTCACTAGGTCAAGACTTACAAAAAGCATGTGAATTCAATAGAGGCCACATTCATAGCCCCTTCTTCACCAAACTTGATCAGATTGTTTGTCTACATGAAATTTTGGATGAGTGTATTATAAGGTCACGTTGGGGGCAAAAAGTAGGTAATTTTTTAGAAAAACCTTATGAAAACACTTAGAGGCTGCATTGATGGCCCAATCTTCACCAAACTTAGCGTGAATTTTTGCGAGTATGAAATCTTACATATGTTTTGAAGTGGGTCATGTGGATTCAGAAGGTTACTAAGTAAAATTCTAGAAAATATTATCAACACAGTGGCCACACTAATGGTCTAATCTTTACCAAAGATTTCTAAAGTAAATAACTTCTATTTTCTTAATGCCAGATATGAGCCTACTAAAAGCCTGTGTCCTCAGGTGAGCAATTAAGGACGATCATGGCCCACTTGTTAAAAATGTCTATTTCTTCCACAGAGCACACGGGTGCAAGACTCAATGAGTTTCACAAGTTACAGAGCGGGCACATCCCTTGGAAGAGGACCACAGACAGACCGAGTATCTGCTATGAAGTCAGCCTTCACGGTACGCACAGATCGCTTTTATTTTAGCTTTGTTAGCTTTAATTCTTAAGGAAAAAAAACTATTTTGGTTGCCACATCAGTATTCAGATCTCATTCGAACTATTAAGAAAGCTTAATTATAAGAGAATATTACCAGATATGTAATCTCTATTGTTGCTACATCTGTTTTCATAAGAATCTCCAATCAAAATGCCTTGGATAATTTGTGTATCATCTCTTGGATATATGACTTAGATACTCTTGGGAAAAGGTAGCAACCATGTAATCAAAGCAACAAAACATCTAATAAAATGTAAAATGTAAAGAAAACAATCTTATAAACTACACTCACAATTTTTTCAGAAGATCTATTCTATAAGTGTTTGAATGTGTCATTGCTTCAAGATTCAGAGATGAAAAGTGAACTACTTTCAGCCTTTTTTCTTAAATCTGCACGTCAGTATGTATTCAGTGCATGTAGGCAGTCCATTGTTTTATTTCTCCTGTTGTGTATGTTTCCAGGCACAGTACAAATCAAACTTTGTGGCAGCTGTTGACTCGGCACCAAAAGTGATCCCTACCGGAGTAATGGAACCTGAAAATCCTGGACCCCACCAGCATGGTGAACCAAAGCGGCGGAAAAAATCAAGATGGGACTGAAATTGTTTATATTGTTACTTAAATTATCTCAGAGTTTTCGCAAAACATGGTGGTTTATACAAATCTTTAGAAAGGCATGAAGTTATTTTCCTACTTTTTGTGAAATGGCCTGAAAGTGTACCTTTTAGCACTGGTGCCATAATCTGGAATTTTGATGACCTTATCAATTGCACACACTAGATTTTATTGCCGTGTATGATGCAAGCCAGATTATTAATTACTTATCCCAGCATCTGCTTCTACAGGTAAGAATGATGCAGTCGCAGAGCTTCTAACAGACGAGCTGACTGCCGACAAGGATTTAGTTACTGTGGATAGTATAGAAAGTAATGCAATATCTTTAAAAGCAGAAATGTTTGGTGCCTACTGGTTGCTACTTGGAGCTTAAATGTTTGTGTAAATTAGTTTTTAAATGTGGCATCTGACAGTTTATCGATATCAAATGTATGTAACATGTTATTCATGATTTCTGGGAACTCCGGCACCATTTCTGCATATTCTTATATTTGAATCTAAGAATACGCAATTTTGAGCACTACCCATATTGTAAAACAGTACAAATTGTGAAAAAAATCACTCAAAATGTTTTTCAAATCGAAATAATACCCATATTCTTTTCTAAACACTATATGGACATTATTTTTCGATGACGTCACTACTTTCGTCAAAACTTATAGAAAATATCAGCGCTTGGACATTTTGTATTTAATCGATCATTTTTCTTATCATTGCTTGCATTTGAGAAACTCATCAGGAAGTGCGAGGTTAGAGCTCTGTTAAACCGGTTTAAGCACCCCGGTCGGTCCTGATTGCCGACTGACCATTCCAGGGCGGTAACTGTTGGGTTTGCTCTTTTCGTTAAATGACTCATTACAAATTTGTTCTTACTTTTCGCTTGGCTTACATGTGAAATACCTTTGTTCTGTGCCTTTTCGGAGTTTGGTATATGTTGCAATGCTCATAGGACTTTGTCATATATTCTTTTCCAAATCTATAAATAAGCATGATGGCAATCTCTGCTAAAATAGATACAGATGTCAGCGTGAACTACCCGGAATGACGATATAAAACGATTTCAAAAGTTGTGCTTAAGTTTAAAAATAGCTATCTCTGCATTGTGGCTCTGATAGGAAATATCTGTTTGCAATGACGAGTAAGGATTTATAACTGTTTCACAAATCTGGGGCATCAATGAACAGCATTTTGCAGGACCTTTTCAGGTTAAAATGACTAGTTATTTAAGAAAAATTATTTGGCCTTAACTGTCGGATACCACCTTTAACATCGTCTAATAAGTTTTTACTTCTGCCTGTTCATAATCTGCTTCTGTTCAAAATTATCAATATCAATTCTATTATACATTGTTTAACACCAGTAAATACTTGATCAAATGGTATCTGTACTTGTTTACATGTAACGTGGATTTTAATCTTGTTAATTCAGGAGAAGCGAGGCATTTTAAGCAATTTGTGATACCAAGTTCAACCTCCAACTACACTTGCACAAAGATGACCTTTGTATTTTAATCACAATATAATGATTCAATAACATTGCACCTGTGGCAATGTGCTTAGTTGTAAGTCCTCAGCATCTTACTGCATGGATTTAAGTCCCGGTCATGCAACAACTTTTAAATGGGGAGTTTGTCAAGCTAACCTAGAAGGGTTTCTTCTCAGGCATTCCTCCACTAATAATAGCTGGTCGTCTCTATTTTAGCCATAATTTGGCTGGTAAGATGTATTAAAAAATGTTTTAATAAGAATGTAGCAGCAACATTCAAAGCTATGTATAGACAACATGATGATTATTGAATTTATGTGCTGAGTTTTAAAGCACACACAATATATATATATATATATATATATATATATACATGTATATATATATATATAAAATTAAGATATTAAGATTTGATTTCATTATTGTATATAACATTGTAAATATTTCATTCTAAATATAACTTTGCAATCTGATTATGTTCATGAACATTTTTTGCAGCTTCTTGTTTCTTGCAGATTTTTTTCATGTAATTTTAATATCACTAATAAAAATGGCTCTGCTATATTTGACACAATTGTAAGGAATTTGGGGTTTCTTCAAGTATTATCATGTGAAATAAAATTGAAATTTATAATTTTTGTATATTCTTATTTTATGTTTTGTACTCTGAACAAAATAACAGAATGTAGAATCTTTCCAAGAAAAAAATGTTATGTAATGGTCTATAGAAACCAAATAATGGTGAAAGTAATTACATTTGCCTAGTGAAAAGAAAAACAGTTTTACATGTATTTTAAAAAATTCTATGATGAAAACCTGAAAATAAACTTTTTAGCTTGTCTGTTTTATAGATTTTATGAGCAATTTAGTCATGCCAGCACTGCCGTCAACATAACACATGTGCAAGCTTCAAGTTTATGTCAATAACTATAGAGAAGAAAAATACTTCACCTGCCTTCCTAGTAATTCCACCTACTGTTATAATCAAGACTGATAGATCCAGGTAAGGACAGTGTCGAATTCTGAACTTGTTTGCTTCTTGAACGAGATTGGTATTCTTAATAAGTTATAGATTTTTAAACTTTATTAACCAATCGTCATACTTTTTTAAGCCATTTTAATGTGTTGACCTGTTTTCAATTAGTATTTGTTTTTTTACCTGATAGTTTTTTTTTATATTTTTCTATACTTTACATGCGTAGTTTGGTTTTAACCTGATTACGCTCTATTCACATTTAACTTTGTATTTGGCGCCGTATGACCTGTTAAGTGTCGGTGTGCCGTAAAACCCAAATAAATAAATAAAAGATCCAGGTAAGATTGTGAGAAATATAGCCCAGATTGAACTAATCACATTCGGAACATATATCTGCAGAATCAATTAGTGCAAGTTCTAGTAAGCTTACTTCATTCTGTCAATTGTTGAGCGTGCTGTCCTTAGACAAATTTCTGACCTTATACAAGATATAAGATGTGGGTCATACAATTTTATTTTGTTTAGGAAAATGAAGAAATAAACAAAGTGTAACATTTAAATTATATTGCAAACAAGAACAGTGTGCAATGCAAATGTATACATAGCAGACAGTATAAAATATTGAAGTACAAATATATTGCATAAAAACATCCTTTGGTACAAAAGTAGGCAATGAAAGATGATACACAAAACAGATTTTTAATGGATTGAAATCATTAAATGTTATAAAACATGGAATTACAAAAAAAAGCATCTTGAAAATTTATTAGTTGCACAAATGCATAAACAATATGTTATAAAAAATCACTCTATTTTTCGGGGAAAAAAGAGAAAAAACAACTGAAAGCAAAAGATATGATTGTGAAAGAATCACACTTTCAACACTTTGTTTATGTAGGTATGTTTTAGGAAAATAACTTATTGAAAGAACCATTGAAAACTTTCTCATGAAAAAAGAACCTTGCAGCTCTCTTATGTAATGTAGCCCTATGTAGACACATGGAATTATCTTTACATTAGCTTTCTAACCACTAATTGATCAGGGGAAGGCAAAAAATGTTCCAGATCAACCGGCTGCAGCTTGAAGCTTCCATTAGAATCTGCTCAATTTGCTGTTAAGTATGTATCAACACATACTGTTACCTTTGCATGAGGTTGTTAGTGAAACACTAAGAAGTTAGCACACATCCAACAATGGTTACATTATGTTGTACTACAGAAAACACTGTTCTCTTGAAAAACATGTGATCATGGTGGAGATCATGCTTGGGTACTTCAAGATTGGTGTCAATGTACCCAATTCAAAAACAATTCATTTTTAAAGTGTAAACATTCCTAAGACTTTATCATCAGAATAAAACCATAAGGGTTCACTGTTCCATTTAGGATTTTCCTTTTGGGTGGCAGAAGTTACTGTCATCTGAAAGGTACATGACCTCTGACATGGAGTTTAAGAATTTAGTATACATTGTTTAAAAAAATGCAGGTTTATGGTTTACCATTTTCATGCTATATTTTTGTAACAAAATTTCTTTTAAATATCTTTATTTCATGCATAGATAACAAGATGTAGTTGCAAAAAGTGTGTATCCTGATCAAACAATTCCAGATGGCTGACCTGGATCTAAACTATTTGCACAAGCCTGATCAATTCAATGTAAGAAGGCTAAGAATAAAGGGTATGAAATGCACACTTATCCTGCCCAAAACGTTACAAGACATAGCGAGGAATGACAAACAGTCAATCGGATCTCCTCGGGTAATTCCGTCCTCAAACAATCATCCCGCTGATGTATTTGGTGCAATAATACTTAAAGAAATCACGATCGTTTTGTTCGCCGAAAGTCGGAAGAAGAATATGCCTAAGTAGTTCGCACAAAACATAGACGCTGTTTGACAGCTGCGTGTCTGCTGCGCTGGGTAAATTAAAATCGGATGATTTAAATTTGAAGCCGCCGCAAATTGAAGTTTTACTGGCATCATACTATAGTGAGCTGTCATCCGAGCTGCTATCTTTGTGTTGACGTCTGTCAAAAAAGAAGTCCCATTTTGGGATGTGGCCGAGGTAATCCGACTACCTACATACATCCAAGAGATGATTCGTGAATTATCCGAGGTGTTCCGATTGGGCAAACAGTATGTGAGCTAACCAGCACATGAAGTGGCAGTATATATATATACGAAGCAAGATAATGTGAGTATATTGACTTTTTTTGTTAAAATATGAGTTATACGCTGTTTAGGTAAAATGTGAGTATTGCATGATCAGAGAGGTGCACAAAATGGTGTGGAATCTAGCACACTGTTGAAATAGGATGAATATTTATGAACAAGCATGTTATGGTATGATACAAACTTAATGTTCAGATGTATTGCTGCTAAATGTACAACTGAAACAGAATAACCTTACTTGATGGAATGGATATGTCTTTCTTCAACTATGACATAAAATAAAAGATGACATTTTGACTTCAGAAGAGAGAAAAAGGTAAACAAATCATAGCTTGAGTATTCTGCATATAGTTGTATTGAAAGGAAATAATTTACTGGAAACATTTCCTGACATTATTATCACAATTACAAGTAGATACACACAAACTCAGAAGATAAAAATTAAAAAATTGGTCAGTACTAAATATGTTTAGAAATATTACTATAACTACATAATTAAAAAAAAAAAATCAGTTTCGAATAAGAAAAAAATCACAAATATTTTTTAAATTAATCCACCATACATAGCACTTTTTATAAACTGTAAATATGGTATAGCAAATATTAGAAATGGAATGTATTATCAATAGAAATAAATATTTGCTCAAATTATTCCACTTGACTATCAATCACAAAAGACTATAAAATGGTCATAAACAAATGAGATGATTATTAATCCCAAAAATAGTTCACTAACTGGCTTACATATCAACAACACAGAAGCATAAGTGCAATACAAAACAGCAAAAAAAAACTGCATAATTAAAAAGATTCAACAAAAAAAATAACATGAAATATAATAAAAAATGCTGAACCTACTGAATCAACTTCAGTATCTATGTAATATTAAAATTCAGTGCAACATTTTGCTTGTAGTCACTAATAAGTCCCCTTGCAACACATTTAATACTAACAAAAAGGTTAGAAGATGATTAAATGTCATGTTTATCAATTATTATAATGACATTTTATTAAAATATAAAGCAGCCTTAAAATGAAAAAAAAGAAAGAATTAAAAACAAACATTTCGATAATCAATACAATCAATAAAGAAAATCAAAATAATTTTAATTATTCTCAATAATAACATAATAAAAAGCAATAGATAAAATTCTATTTGAAATTTAAAAAAAACCCACTACAAAACAAATAATGGAAAATATAATTAACACATAACATTAATTTGTTCAGATAACTGCATGAGGAAGGGCCTAGTATTTCTACTATAGGCTCATATATGAAAATGTTTTTTTATTTTGTCAAGTATGCTTTCATAACAACTGATTCAGTGAACTTATGATCAAACTTGCTGATATATCAGCCTCGACTTAATTGAGTGAATTTTATTAACTGCAAACTTACAAAGCATGCACATCAAATAAAAACAACAAAACAATGGCCGTTTTGTACCATTCTCTTACAGAATTTAAAGTGCTCCCCTTCCAGACATCAGTAGCCGAGACTTTCAATAAGATATAATGCTTACATCATTACCCTTTGTATTTTTTACCCCAAGAAAAGCAATTATATAAATAATACAAAGAATATTCATGGCACAACCTTTTATGTAACCCCATCCTGTCACAGCACCAAAGTGTTTGCAAAAATTCAAAAACATATATCAAATATTCTCCCAACATGGGATGTTTACAGTGATGTAGAGAAAATTCAGATTTTACTAAAAGCACATTAGATATGGAATTCTTCATTAGCTTTAAACTGAAGTGATCCCAGTTCTAAAAACTTACAAGAACACTGTATGTTTATTTTTTTAAGTTCAAGATACTTTTCATATAGCATCATAAAACAAATTTACTATGCTGATAGTTGATTTTCTTTATGTTCATTAAGTCTTTTGGCAAGCCTACAATTATATTTACATTGCTGTAATACTACAGATGGAACACATTTTTGTTAAGGGAGGTAATTGCAATAAAACTACTGTCTACCTTGGATCTGATAGAAGAAAATAAAGGTGCATGTTAAAGATAAGGCACACATTTAAGGAATGCAACATTGTGAGATCAATTTTTTGTAATCAAGGCAACAAATATGAAAGATTGGTGAAAAAATGTACTTCAGTATGCCAAACACCTAAATGTCAGTAATGAAACCTTTCAGGCTTCGAAATCTTTTTGGACTATTTGTACATCCTAACCCTTTATAGAAAAATACAGAAATTTGGGCTTTTGCTAAAAATATAAATGTAGGTGGCAACATAAGACTTGCCAATGTTTAAGTAAACATTAAATAAACATTGCTTTTATTCACGTTTTTTGTTTATGCTTACACTAAAAGCATGCAGTAGTATTCAACTGAATATGAACACATGCGAACTCTCCCGCTTTTGGAGGGAGACTCCCTTTAAAGGTTCAAAATTACTTGAAACTTGAAAATGGGGGGTGCCTCAGAAAAAGTTCATATGTATGAATATGTACATGCTATCTGTAAATTGTATGTTTTGAAGTTACTTTCCTAGAGTACATAATTATCTTTTAAAAAGAAGTCAGTATTTTATCATTCTTAAAACAATTATATTTGATATTGAATCCCTTATTCAAACTATTAAATACTTATGTCAATATGAAATATACACAGAGGTTGTCCAGCAGAAATAATTATCACTATTATTTTTTTTTTAAGACTTAACAATGATTTTTTTTTTTGGGACAACACACATAAAAACACAAATATATAAATGCAGTGAAAACAATGTTATAAACACTACAAGTACATTTGCTGTTGATCACATAACTTCAAGCATTGGATGCTTCCAGACAGATTTTCTGATAATCACGTAACTTCAAGCACTGGATGCTTCCAAGCATATTTGCTGATGATCACATAACTTGAAGCACTGGATCCTTTCAAGTACATTTGCTGTCTATGACATAACTTCAAGCACTGGATGCTTCCAGACAGATTTTCTGACAATCAAGTAACTTCAAGCACTGGATGCTTCCAAGCATATTTGCTGATGATCACATAACTTGAAGCACTGGATCCTTTCAAGTACATTTGCTGTCTATGACATAACTTCAAGCACTGGATGCTTCCAGACAGATTTTTTGACACTCAAGTAACTTCAAGCACTGGATGCTTCCAAGCATATTTGCTGATGATCACATAACTTGAAGCACTGGATCCTTTCAAGTACATTTGCTGTCTATGACATAACTTCAAGCACTGGATGCTTCCAGACAGATTTTTTGACACTCAAGTAACTTCAAGCACTGGATGCTTCCAAGCATATTTGCTGATGATCACATAACTTGAAGCACTGGATCCTTTCAAGTACATTTGCTGTCTATGACATAACTTCAAGCACTGGATGCTTCCAGACAGATTTTCTGACAATCAAGTAACTTCAATCACTGGATGTTGAACACCCATTACTCCCCCTATATCCACTTCGTGAAACAAAACTGCAGAGATCAATTGTCAATTTGTACATGTTCTCAATTTTAAAAACAAATTCTATTACTTTTATTCAACTATCGCTATATTCTTGCCAGATCCATACACACATTTTCAATCACATAAAATTTAATCCTCCTTTTTATTTTATTTGGTTAATAACATTTTATAATTTTAAGCTTTTGGCAAACAACCATGAATGTGTAAATGTAGACATATACACAAAGACTCAGTAGCAAACGGTGCAGATCCTGATGTCACAGCTTCCAGCTGTCTTTGCTATTTGACAGAAGTTGTTTTTTTTTCTACATAATTAAGGTTCTTGAATTAAGGCACTTCTTACCTTTTCCAATTCTTCACATATCTATCAATAAACCAAGTTATCTTTTCAATAAACCAGCAACTTTACCTCTGTAAAGATAACATAATCAGCAACATCTGCATTATCCCCACAGAATTCCTACAGGATGAAACCTATATCAACATGTAGATTAAATAAGCATCCACTGAAAGACATTAAAAAGTGTAGATATGAGAGACCAATTAGAATTGTCATTTCGGTTATTCTTGTATTCTTAAAATATTTAGGTAGGGTACGCCCACAACAACTACTTCACTTTTAAGCTGATTAAATTACCATTCCATCTATGTAACTTCTTGCCCACTTGTAAAGCAGTGAAGTTTTTGTATTACAACCAGAAAATGTCTAAAATAAATGTTATTTTTGTCACCTTTCTGGACAAAAATTGCTTAAGGGTATTAATTTTTGAAACAATTTGCAACAGGTTTATCAATGGTATATTTTAATGAAAGTTATATTTTCAGATATAGAAAAGGTAAATTTTTGTATTGGCGCCTGAATAAAAATGGTTGATTTGAGATCAGACATGCATTATGGCATTAACATTGAAATCACTTGTTTTTTTTAAACTTAGAATTAAAAAAGAAATCTTTCAAGCAGCATATGTTACATGTATCGTCTCTAAAGAACGATGTAAGTAACAAGAAAACAGGAGCAGTTCTAACCTATAGCATTTGCTTTTGAAATCTAGACTTCACACTTTTAACTATCATGTTAGCATCATTTACAAAAAAAAGTACTTTAAGTATGACATCATTTTCAGTGCCATCAATCTGATGAAATTCTAATGTCATTTTACTCAAAATGTGTCTATTTTTCTGTAAAATTAGAGAATTGAATTTAGGCATAACTTCCTGTATGCGATGAGATATTTTCAAAAATCAAACTGTTTCGAGTTTTGAGATGTAAACGAGATCTAGCATATGGTATATATTAATATACAATTCATAAATGTTTAAAACATAACCTGTGGATGCTAATTAAATCTATCCTCATATATATATGCTAAATATAACATACAAGTTCTTTTCACTTAAGTTAGTATCATCTGTATGTTTTCAGCACTTTATAAATCTTCAGGTAAGACATATGTGAAGCATCTCACACCACAAGTCACTTCACAAGCTCTGAAAGGAAGGGCAATTATTTCAATCATCAAACACTCTTAGTTCTTATTTAAGGCAGTTACTGTTGTATTGTCTGAGCTTAAACAAAAGGCACAACCAACTCGCAACTTTAAGCCTAGTAACTCTTAACATAGTTGAGATGGTGTAGACTATATACATGAATGCAAAATGTGTTTTTTCCAATCTTTTTCAACCACTTAGCAATGCACTCTTTTAGCTCTCTATTGTGAAAAAGTTCACAACTAACAACAAGCTATTTTTCACACTTCTCCTTATAAAAAATACTGCACTATAGCATGAGTATCCAAACTGAAATCCAAACCCTGAAAGAAAGGCGCTCATGACACAGTTTCTCTGAAACTTTTCTGGAAATGTGTACCACAAATAGGGACAGTGTACACTGTTTTACAACTTTCTTCAACACATGTGTGACAGGGAAAAAACAGTATGTCAACTTTTGGCGAACTTCTATCTTTTATATATATAAAAACTATCCGCCCCAAACTCCTGTCTTAACAGTGAACTTGATTCCTTGAATTGTGTTGCCACAACAATTTACCAACATTTTCTTTCAAAGTGTATCCTGGACTTGATTAGACTTGTGATGATTCACTGGACTGGGTTGCCATGACAACAGCTTGTTGACTGTCATCTGATGAGTTGGATGATGAACTGGACGGAGTCACCCGACAATCGGGAGACAAACTAAAACTTGCTTCTTGTAATACCTGAAATAGATATGGAAATGGTACTGAAAAAAGTCAAATCTGGTAAATATTAATTTATAAATCATATTAAACGTCTTCAAATTAATAGTTTTTGTAATTTTTTTTTATACAAGTCTCAATCTATCTTTTTCAAGTTTATACTATTTATGTAAAAGTGGAGGATATTAAGTGAACTTAAAGTAAAACTTTCTAATCACTCAAGTTAAGTGTCTTATCTGGAAGTAAATACCCCAAAATGGGCAAACTTAGATAAAAAGCAGGGATGATCTTTTTTTTAAAGAAGAAGTTATCGGAGAGTTACTGTAGTGTATAAAGTTATGATGTTATCAAATAATCAATAGACATAAGGCCATACAGAGATTCCCTGTATAAAGGCAGCAGCAGATCAATCCAAAATGTAGATATAAAATGTTTCTCAGCATATATGTGCTGTATTAGTGAACCTCTTGCATGTGTACCTTTCTACCCTACAGCGCATGTGTCAGTTGTTCCAGCCACATATTTTTTTACCTTACCAGTAGTTATGCTCATTTTCAACCAAGTAAACTTTATTTCCAAATAATATTTAAAACCCAACAGAAAATTAGGTAGTACCCCAGTCTGCAAGTATAATAACATTGTATGCATTCAGTATGCTTTTGGTCAGTTGTAACCACATTTCTTTCTTTTGTACAATGTTACAATCATGGGTGGCCAGTAAGTGTAAATGATAGTCTCTGAAGTTGTGAATTCTGTGGCATCACTAATCTCTCTACTTAAATTAGTATGGATCATAAAAAAAATATAGGAGGCTAGGACCCTGGGCAGACTAATCTTATCCTGCAGTCTACACTAATGCAAGGCTCCACACTCTTGACAGGGCCACATGGGTACTTTGGGTGAAGGAATCAACACACACACCCATGCACACGAACACACTCGCGCACACACACAAACACAAAATCCCTTTTGTTCATTTTAGCATAGGTGGACAAAATGCCTCCTGGTAATTTTCCAAAGTTGACAAAATCCCTGTTATCTCTGTTTACTAAACTATATCAGCTCCCAGCAGAGAGCTAGTGTAGATCCTGATCAGACTGCTCCCAGTTGAGCTAGTGTAGATCCTGATAAGACTGCTCCCAGTTGAGCTAGTGTAGATCCTGATCAGACTGCTCCCAGTTGAGCTAGTGTAGATCCTGATCAGACTGCTCCCAGTTGAGCTAGTGTAGATCCTGATAAGACTGCTCCCAGTTGAGCTAGTGTAGATCCTGATAAGACAGCTCCCAGCAGAGCCAGTGTAGATTCTAATCAGACAGCTCCCAGCAGAGAGCTAGTGTAGATCCTGATCAGACAGCTCCCAGCAGAGAGCTAGTGTAGATCCTGATCAGACAGTTCCAGCAGAGAGCTAGTGTAGATCCTGATCAGACAGCTCCCAGCAGAGAGCTAGTGTAGATCCTGATCAGACAGCTCCCAGCAGAGAGCTAGTGTAGATGATGATCAGACAGCTCCCAGCAGAGAGCTAGTGTAGATCCTGATCAGGCAGCTCCAAGCAGAGAGCTAGTGTAGATCCTGATCAGACAGCTCCCAGCAGAGAGCTAATGTAGATCCTGATCAGACAGCTCCCAGCAGAGAGCTAGTGTAGATCCTGATCAGACAGCTCCTAGCAGAGAGCTAGTGTAGAGTCTAATCAGACAGCTCCCAGCAGAGAGCTAGTGTAGATCCTGAGCAGACAGCTCCCAGCAGAGAGCTAGTGTAGATCCTGATCAGACAGCTTCCAGCAGAGAGCTAGTGTAGATCCTGATCAGACAGCTCCCAGCAAAGAGCTAGTGTAGATCCTGCTCAGACAGCTCCCAGCAGAGAGCTAGTGTAGATCATGATCAGACAGCTCCCAGCAGAGAGATAGTGTAGATCCTGATCAGACAGCTCCCAGCAGAGAAATAGTGTAGATGATGATCAGACAGCTCCCAGCAGAGAGCTAGTGTAGATCCTGATCAGACAGCTCCCAGCAGAGAGCTAGTGTAGATCCTGATCAGACAGCTCCCAGCAGAGAGCTAGTGTAGATCCTGATCAGACAGCTTCCAGCAGAGAGCTAGTGTAGATCCTGATCAGACAGCTCCCAGCAGAGAGCTAATATAGATCCTGATCAGACACAGCTCCCAGCAGAGAGCTAGTGTAGATCCTGATCAGACACAGCTCCCAGCAGAGAGCTAGTATAGATCCTGATCAGACAGATCCCAGCAGAGAGATAGTGTAGATCCTGATCAGACAGCTCCCAGCAGAGAGATAGTGTAGATGATGATCAGACAGCTCCCAGCAGAGAGATAGTGTAGATGATGATCAGACAGCTCCCAGCAAAGAGCTAGATAATCAGGACTTACACTATCTGTATAAGCCATACAAATGTATAAACTTGCTAAATTTTGAATACAGTAGTATGTATCAATTAAGCTAACTTCACCTTTCTGTATGATTGTCATACCTACAGGTACTTTATATAAACATATCACCATAAAACTATTTTTCACTGTGTTAAGTGTGCAATTTTACTTAATGGGGTAACTATATCCCCATTAAATTGTACAGAAGGATGCCTTCAACTTAAATTTTAATATCTTTATTTGCATAATAAACATTGTCATCTTATCAAAAATTTGTTTTATAAGACTGAATATTCCACTATCTTTTTCAAACAAAGACTACTTTTACTTGAAGCAGATCAAATTCTACCTTCAATGTGAAAGATGGTACGGGAACTTTATATGATAAGCTAGCACTCTATCAGCTTGTTTATTAGGTTTATCGTCCCATCAACAGTATTTCAGTTATCTGGAGATGGTATTTACTTGAAGCAGATATAATGCTGCCTTCACTGTGTAAAGCATGCTGTGAACACCTTGCATGACCACACCCAGTCACATTATCCTGACATTGGGTAAAATCAGTCATGGAACTACCATTTTCTACTAATAGTATGTCAAGGATGGGCATAGAACCCAGGACCTCCTATGCCAGGAGCTGATGGTCTACCAATTGCGCTACCAGGTCTTGTAGCTCTATCAGTCACATTTTCCTTAATAACTGTATGTCAGTCCTGGCAGATCCCATTTGTTCTATTTTACAGCCATTTTGCAACATATTAATGATGGAAAAAAGTGTACTTCCCCACCCCAATTTTTTCCTTGAAAATTCTCAATTGGAACATATAAGAGCTGTCCCAGGACATCATACTAGACTATTTAAGTACTTGATAATATGATGTGAGATAGATCATCCTTGCACCCAAAACCATAACCTGCATATATGTATATTATATATATATACATGTATATATAAATATATATATTATATATATATATATATATATATATATATATATATATATATATATATATATATATATATATATATATATATACACACACACACACAACATTCTTAAGCAAACTAGGGTAATATTTTCTTACAAAATCCAACATAAAACTATACAACCTGAATATATCAGTATGTATGATCTCTAGGTAGACAATTGTGGACATTTATCCTGATCTTTACACTATTTATTAATACAACATTGACATTACTTAATTTATCTATAAATTTCTTATTTAAAAAAACAACAATTGAAATTTTACATAAATTCAAGCCAGGCAATATCATTTAAAATTGAAGGTTTCAGGAATGGGAATGTGTGTTAAAATTTTCAATCCAATATGGGCCCTGGTTGCTGAGATAGATGCTTTGAAGCAGCTTGAAGCCAAGAGTTCTTTAAAAAAAGGTTGTTATTTGAAAAAATTAAAGCAAATTGAGAAAACTCTTGCATAAAATTGATAGCTAATAGGCGTATATATGCTCATTAATAAAGAAATATAGTCCTGGATGCAAAACCTTTTTTCAATTTGGCAAAAACAGTGACATTTTTTCCACAATTCCCGATGTTCCACAATTCCTGATGTCATCTTTTGGGTCATTTTCCCAATTCAGTGAAAACAAGCGACCGTCAAGGTAGCTACTCGACTCTTACGCACGACAAATTGTCTTGATATGACAATCATTTCTGTCAAATAATTTTAAAATGCGATTTCAAATAACAAGGTTATGGGCCAGACACGAATGCGGGAGTGATGGACAGACAGACGGATGCATGGACTGATGGACGGACAATGCAGCGACTATATGCTTGCCCAAATTTTCATTCAGGGAGCATATAAAGCATAGCATGGTACAATCTTGATTAAAAAAGTTAAACAATTCAATATATTGCTTAGACACTCACAATAAACAACAATCAGTTATATTTTGTTCTTTTAAAAGAACCACAAAATCGAACAAGTATCAGCTAAGTCCTACTTTGATCAGTTCTGAACAGATAGAAAGCAAACCAAATAAGGAAGTGATTACATTGACATTCTCCCTTCCCACACTGACCTAAATGTATTTATGTATGATCACAACATAGCAGATAATAAGGTCACTAATGTTTGCCAAGATAACGATCAGTTGACTTGCCAATGTTTGATAACATTGCTTACCCTGGACAGTATGGGGTCATCTCTTAGCCTGCTTCACTTGTTAAATAAACAAGTAATTATAAGGATAAGGCAAATAGTAAAGATCCAGTTCAGCCATCAACCTACTAGGAGCTTCCTGATCAGGACCTGCACTATTTGCTGAAAAGTCTATGAAAATGTGTTTTTTGTTTAATTAAGTAATAATCAAAAATTAACATTTTATTAACTCATTAAGCAAGGTAAGGGTCAATGAAACTCTCAGCTATCTTTCAGCCACAGACAACATGCATATGTACTGAGTGACATTGACAGAACCTTAGCCGCAAATAATGTAGATCCTGATCAGACATCCCAGCGGTAGCTGGTTGACCTGGATCTTCAATTTTTGCTAAAAATATACCAATTTGAGCTTACCAGGCAGAGAAATAATGTATGCACACACATTATTTGGCCTAAATCTTTCACTCAAGGACTAGCACATCAGAAATCAAATATGCAAATTTACTTGACATACTTGGTCCAGATGACCACATATTGACACAGTTTTAAAGACTTTATATAGTAAAAACATTCAAGCACCACTCCAAAATAGTTTCAATTTCAGGAAAGTTATAATAAGCAAGTTAACCTTATATATTTTGTACTCTTGGTCAATATGCTTATTGTTGCTTTAGATGAAGTATACTAATAATGTTGTTGTTTTTTTGTTGATGTTGGCTTTTTTTCCTATAACATCTATCTAATCTATTTATTCAATATGCTCATCTATTTTTGTTAAATGATGAATAAATTTATGAATATGTAATGAATTACAAAATGAATATTTACAGCTACAGCTAAGGTGTCCATTTTGCTATGATAGGCCTCAAAACTAGGCCATATGTTTACAATGTTAGATCTCAATTGCAGAAACATCTGACCTTCCACGTGTAAGAGGTCCTATCCAGGTATCATCTTTCTTCATCAATAAAAGCATGACAGAACCAATATGTGTCAGTATGATGTAACCAAAAAACAAACAAAACTCAGTTAATGAGATTTTATCAACCAGGACAAATTTTGTATGAGACTTTGTTGTGAAATATTTTGTGTTTGAGATGTTATGTTGGCGATTTTATAGAGGAGTTTATGTGAAACATTTTGTGCGAGAGATTTTATGTGTGGGGGTTTGTGTAGGAAATTTTGTGTGAGAGATTTTGACTGGCTGACCTGGAGCTATCTTTCAATGCCCGAGCTAGGTGCCCCAATTTGGTTTTCCTAAGCTGTCAAAGGTAGGTATTCCTGTTGTATACTGAGGCTCTACCATAACAGGATTGTCTGAGAAAATTGAAAAATGTGGCCTCAATCCAAAAGTAATGACATACCCTAAGATGGTCTTCCACATCTGCCAGAGCCTGGTCAATCCAGTCAAGGTTCCCCGACAACTTACATGCATGCTTCGTCACCAGCACCAGATGACTCACAGACAGCACCAGGGCTGTGCACCTGAAAGGGCAGGAAAGTGTTTGAATATTGTAAATATTGTAATATTAAATATAAACTGATTAAACATGATCTGTTGCAGACAGCAGCAGGGCTGTGCACCTAGGCCTGTATTTATAATGTGAATATTGTAATATCAAATATTAACTGATATAACATGAGATGTCATAGACAGCACCAGGGCTGTGCAAATGCAGAAGGAGTATTTATAAAGTGAATATTGTAATAGTAAATATTGATATAACAAGAAATTAAACAAGATACTGCTTTGATTATTCAAGGTCTTGATAGTATGATTTTTAGCTTGAACGTATTTGCATATACAAATATCATAGTGCAACATTAACCAAAGTTGCCTCAGACCAATAACAGCTATATCTCTTATAAAATCCAATACTGAACTACCAAGAATGATTATATCAGTGGTCAGACATAAGAATTTTCCTAGTTATGCACTGGTTAGTGGATAAAAGATCAATAGTACTTTCATGCAAAACTTAAACCTACTGGAGTGACCAGAATATCTCTATTAATTCATAGAATAGCTGACTTGAAATGGGAAAAAATAATAGAAGCTAATAAAATTAAAAACAAGAGGGCCATGATGGCCCTTAATCGCTCATATAATGACACAGGCTTTTAGTAGGTTTAAATCTGGCATCAAGTAATTAAGTATTTTACTTTAGAAATTTTGGTGAAGATTGGACCATTAGTATGGCCACTGGGTTGATAACATTTTCTAGAATTTTACCAGGTTATCTACTGAATCTACATGACTCACTTCAAAACATATGTAAGATTTCATACCGGCAAACATGCTGGCAAGTTTGGTGAAGATTGGGACATCAATGTGGCCTCCTAAGTGTTTTCACAAGGTTTTTCTAAAATGTGACCTACTTTTTGAACCCACGTGACCCAATAATGAACTGATCCAAGATTTCATGCAGACAAACATTTTGATCAAATTTTGGCAAAGATTGGACTTTAAATGTGGTCTCAAGTGTGTTCACAAGCTTTCTCTAAAATTTGACCGAGTGACCTACTTTTTGACCCCACATGACCCAGTTATGATCTCGTCCAAGATTCATGCAGACAAACATTTTGACCAAGTTTGATGAAGTTTGGCTTGTAAATGTGGCCTCTTGTGTGTTCACAAGCTTTTTGTAAGATGTGACCTTGTGACCTACCTTTTGACCCAACATGACCCAGTTATGAACTCATTCAAGATTTCATGCAGACAAAAATTCTGACCAAGTTTGGTGAAGATTGGGCTATAAATGTGGTCTCAAGTGTGTTCACAAGCTTTTTCTAAAATTTGACCTAGTGACCTTCTTTTTGACCCCAGGTGACCCAATAATGAACTACTCCAAGATTTCATGTAGACAAACATTCTGACCAAGTTTGATGAAGATTGGCTAATAAATTTGGCCTCTAATGTGTTCACAAGCTTTTTCTAAGATTTGACCTAGTGACCTACTTTTTGACCCCACGTGACAGACGAAGCAGTATCACAAAAGCTCCCCTTGAGCACAACATGCTCAGGTGAGCTGTCCGACGGACGAAGCAGTATCACAAAAGCTCCCCTTAAGCACATTGTGCTCAGGTGAGCTAAAAACTGCAGAATTTGAAACTTGCGAGGCAGCCCAGGCGGCAGGGTTTGCTTTATTTTGCATTACGCATCGTTACAGTTTTGTAGTAACCTTTACAACTGACTGGCATGTGAATACCGTTGTACTGTGCTTTTTAAAAATTTTAATTCATGTACTCATAGGACTTTTGCATGTTTTCTTATTGTGAAATGTACCATCATCATATTAAAATCTATTTAAATCTATAAAGTGCCCACTGTCCAGAGAAATTGTTAAGACTATCTCTTCACTTTACTGTCTTACACAGATCCTATAACTCTACAGGCTGTGTAAATATAAAACAGAATTTGTTGTTCCTGTTCTGTGAGAGGATACTTAAGTCTTTGAAATCCATGTCCCACCATACCTACATACCTTGCCTCCAAGAGTCGTGGATCCAGGGGTGGGTACATTGACTGCACCACCTCATCCACTCGTGGGTTTATCCGCTTGGCCACTGTGATGATGTCTGTCAACATCTCTTGGGTGCGGATCTTCTCTGAGTTGCTCATTGTCATAGCAACCAGCCGCTCGGTGAGATGGTGGCATGTCTTCAGTATGGATATACAGTGAGGCACCAGACCCCTGGAATAGAAAAGTGGTGCAATTTTATAACCAGGGATTGCTGTAAAAATGGAAATATTTGAAAAGGGGAACATAATGTGCAGTTTTATCATTAAGCCTTTTAAAATATTTCTTTTTTTCTTAGATCTTAGTGGTGAAATATATGGATGGTCAAGTGTGTTTACATAAAAGGTTAACCCAATCAGTACAAGTGTAAACCAATTGGCTGACATACTTAAAAGCAAACAGCACATTCTGTTAGTTTGGGATACAATTTGTTAGCACTTGACCAAGGTATAAATAGAAATTGTCAAAAGTGGGAGCAGTGACATACAAGTTGCTGATATGGTCCATTTTTGTTTTTTATCATGATGTTAACTAAACATAGCACAAGCAGTCCACATACGTGATATCGTCGACCCATCTGTCATCCTGCAGGATCTCATCCAGTTTTGGATTGTGTATCTCTACCTCATCCAACTCTACATCAGACCTGGACCTCTGCGGTTCCTCCTCCTCTATCAGCTGAACATCAGGCCTGCAAGGGGAACCAGCAACAAAGTTTCATATGACAGACTTAACATATGATCAAAATTTTGACTACAAGTACTTAAGGTAGGCCAAAACCCATGGCCAATGCCTGGATAGAAACACCATCTTCATTGCAGGTCAACTGTAAGTCCTTCTTATACGGAAGGTTTTGCTCTCACTAGGACCTATGTGCTAAGCAGTATAAAACTGGCTATGCTACCGGTAACCACGTAGTCATGGATGTCCCCTTAAGTCCTAGGATTTTTTGTTACAATATTTTGCCAAACAATACTAAAGGATCGGACATACTCTAAAAAGTATAAGACATGTTTAATTTAACTCAATAATACATAACAGTGTTTATTATTATTTAATTATATCTTTAAAGTGAAGAATAAAATAAGTTCTCTGCAATTATAAATGAGTACAGATGCCTTTTAAAGGGTTAGGAACATAAGATACAGAAATAATGACATTGAAAAAACATACATCCAGAAGTAGAACTAACTAAAATGTTTGTTGTGTGAAAATAATAGAGAAAATTACCTGGTATGCCTATGCTGCTGTGAAATGAGATCCTCTCGCTTGCAGAATTTTTGTCGACACACGAAGATAAGACCCACCAGAGACGCTAGAAACACTGTGGAAAGGATACCAATAGCAACCGCAACCACCGTCTCCATCTCCGCCATTAATCTCCAAGGTTACCACGGTCAGGTTAGGGTCAATGTTCCTGTTTCCATGGCAACTGTACAAGGTCAGGCATTATGTCCAGTTCATTGATGAACTGTAGTTGACAAGAACAGACTAAAATGGGTATATTCCTCTGTCTGTTGAGTGTACAGTTGATGAAGTGGTATAAATCTGAAAAAGATGAAAAATACAAAATAAAAATCTTATTTTGTTTTCTTTTTTACAGAACATATGATCCTGTTTATTCCAATAAAGTTGTCTGCATTTACAATGTAAACATGTTACAACCTACCTGAGGCTACCCTAATATTTAACACAATATTAAATTCTAAATGAAACATTTACTGTCTCAAATTTGATGAGTATCAAATATCATTTTTTCCAACATGCAACGCCAATGTAATCTATACAATATATCCACTTATTTAACATGCAGCCAGTCTTGATAGACCACTTGTCAACATGCTGTGAAGGAACCAAACTGTTGGAAATCTTAGCTCCTACTCTATTTCTTCTCAATACATCCCCAATTGTCCTCAAGCATGTCTCAAATATATTCTAAACTACATCTCAACTGCATCTACAATCTCAAATGGCTCCTATAAGGACCTCCAATATGTCTCAAATATCTCACAAGACAGTGAAGTGTCCCACCTCAGCTACTTAGCAATGAATTAATGAGGTAACACCAGCATAGAATATTCAAACAATTATCACTTCAATTTATTTGCTTTTTCCATCTGACTTCTATCTCTAGTTAACAAGCAATGGGTATCAAATACCATGACTATAAAAGGTGGGATATAATCTACAACAATTTTCAGTGAGCAGACAGTCTAGCTGTGGCTTAATCTGTATGAAATACCCATACACTTATTTGAACTTTTAAAATGGCTTGGACACACGTTTATACTACAGGAAATACTCATACCCTAATTAAATTCTATTTCACATAAGATGCTAAATACAGCTCTGTCATTGCCTGCCAAGGCCTTCCAGTAAGTATAATGTTTTCTCAAAGGCCCTGTTCGATCATAAAAAGGTTATTTTAAGATAATTTGCTGAAAAAATAAAGAACAAAAAAGACTGCTCTCAGGTCATATATTTCAAGGGGGTCAATTTATAGTTTAGGAAATGAAAATTATTTACACCTGAAATAATGATAAACTGATTATTATTGTTAAAAAATCAAAACAGACAAGGATTACTGCAACATATACAAACCATTTATCCAACTTCACTTTGCAACCCCACACCCATAAAATTTTTTTAATGATTTTGAGTTTTCCATTCTAAGGACCACAGAATCTTTTTAAGAACATGGTATCAATTAGTTGTAACAACTAGTCATAACTTAATATAATATTAATTGGGGCTATATAGACTTTGACTTTGTTGTGACAAGGTAAAAGATAAAAATGTATACTAGACAATGTCTGTCCACATTCACCATTATCAGGCTACAATTTGTAACACATACCTGGTAGTTTATTCATAGTTATCTTTTCACATGGACATGCAAAGGAGCCTAGACATATGACTTGTCTTCACCACTAATAAATTATCACTGACTTAAATGTAACAATTGCTGTGATACAAGCACTTTTTTAAATTCTCTTCTATTTTAAAAATTTGACCATCATACCGTACCTTTAAAAAACAAAAACTCCATTTTATAAAAAAAAAACCTCTTTAACTTTTAACCTTTTTTTAATTATAGCCCATTGCTATTAAATGTACTTTATGTAAAGATGACATCTAAAACCAACGTCAAACTATACAGTTACAGTGCATTCATTATCCCTTATCATGCTACATTTCATACATAACTCTTACTTATTCTTCGTCATCTTCTCACATCTTTATGTTAAGGTTGCTAGACTCAGCTACAAATAGTGCCAAACCTGATAAGGCAGCACACAGCAGGAGCTGACGCTGGCAGCGCTCTGATCTGGATCTTAACTATTTGCACTAGCCACGACAATTCATGTTAAGCATGCTAAGAGTTAGGAATATTAATTATACTATATTTATGGGCACCAAGGGTTCTAACCAGCCATGGGGTGGATGTGTATACAGTCAACTGACAGCTGTAGGATGGAAGTCAATACTATTTGGTTGGTATTGCAATATTGTAATACAGTAATTAAACCCAAACAATCCATGCTGCATAAAATATAGAACATGAAAAGTGCATTTGACGTCCAACTCTTAAAGGTGTTGTCTGACAGTAAGGGCCATTTTTGTTCTCTCAAACTAACAAATAAATTTTTCTTGCCTGAACAGGTGCCTCGAAATGCTTATTATTGATGTCCTACATCAATGGCCAAATGAACGTAAAAGTCCACTTGTCATCACAAACATGTTTCCTATCTGAAGCACGCTGCACAGGTAGCTATTCTTAAACCTTGTAACCACTTACCTTTGAGAAACTTTATATCCCCAGTTATGTTATCCACACTGACGTTAGTGTCCATATTTAGCAAAAATCTGCTTGTTTGTAGATTTGAAAAGAATGGACATTTAAAGTGATATATTTCACAATTTGTACTATCTTTCAAATAGGGTAATGTAAGAAAAATGGTCTTTTCTTAGACTTAAGTTTGGGTTTGTGCAGAAGTAACATGTATGCTTCAGCTTCCACAAACAATGGTAACATTGTCACATGTGTTACTAACACCATTAGATCAAGGAAAACTGTTGGATAACACAGTTAAAGGTTCATTTCAAATGTTTATCAATATCAACTAGTCAACTACAGGAAACAAGATCATTTTTGTGTTTTGGTTTTAGAATAATTTTTATCCTTATGCACATTCTTGCCTTTAACTAAGATAAAGTTTATTACTTCTTCAATGGATAGACAGTACAGACCATAAACAGTTTGATTTGATAACTATTTCAACGTACTCTTTTACACACTAAGAATTTGTTATATTTATAGATATTGAATAAGATGTACGATCCTTTAGTTGTTTTTTTAGACACATTCTTGGTATACATTCATCAAGCACTGTGTTTCTATTTTAATAATCCTGGTAAAATATCATTTTACCCAAGCCTTTGTAATCCCCTGATGCATTCATTGCATGTGTTCTAAATGGTTCTAAAATAGCTAATTATGATGTGTATGCAAAGTGCATTTACCCTAGAAACTGTATGTTGTGTTAAATAGAAACTTCCTCATAGGACATCAACAAGCAGATTTTAGCTGAGACTTTAAAGTAAATCACATCTATTTTGCCTTAATATGATGTTCTTTATTTTCTGATACAAGGTCAATAAATGATTGTTTTTTTGTAATGTCACACTGACACCATTATTTTCATATTGGCATTCAAGTCAATTATAGGCTCCATGTACGGAAGGCCCTTGATTCGATCCCGGGCCGGAACATACCAAAGTCTTTAAAAATGGTAGTGGCATAGCTACCTTGCTTACGCTCAAGCAAATATGAGGGTAGTTCCATGAATGGTTGCCCGGTGTCAGGATAATGTGACTGGGTGTTCACTGCATGCTATACACAGTGAAGGCAGCACTATATCTACTTCAAGAGGACACCATCTCCAGAAAACTGAAATACTGTTGGTGGGATGATAAACCCAATAAACAAACATGTCAATTATTGGAGTAGAAAGACAACAGACATGTCTGGGTAGAACCACAGCTTCACAAATGGTCAGCTGGGAGACATCCCCACTTGAAGGTTCTTGCCCCAATTAGGATGCAAACCACTTGATTATCACCATAAATAATTAAAGGTGTAACATAGCTTGGTCAGGTTTACATCTATTTTACTGAATTTGTTTCAGTCAAACAATTAAGCCCTTAGGTAAATTCTAAAAACAGCCAACATCCATGTCAAGAAAACAAAATTTAGCCAACACAAGCATAAACTGAACCACAGATTTGGAAAAGCGTAAAGAAACTCTTGTTAATGTCCAAATGGTGACATGAAAATCTGGCCAGCATCTGTGTGGTGACAAGAGCATCTGCCTAACATCTATGTGGTGACAAGACAATCTGGCCACATACATACGGTGACCAAAAAATTTTGCTTACATTCGTGTGATGACAAGAGAATCTGGCTAACATCTATGTGGTGACATGAAATTTTGCTATCATCTATGTGATGACATGAAAATCTGGCTAACTTCCATGTGGTTACAAGAAAATCTGGCTAACTTCATGTGGTGACATGAAAATCTGGCTTACTTCATGTGGTTACAAGAAAATCTGGCTTACTTCATGTGGTTACAAGAAAATCTGGCTAACTTCATGTGGTGACATAAAAATCTGGCTTACTTCATGTGGTGACATGAAAATCTGGCTAACATCCATGTGGTGACATGAAAATCTGGCTAACATCCATGTGGTGACATGAACATCTGGCTAACATCCATGTGGTGACATGAAAATCTGGCTACCTTCATGTGGTGACATGAAAATCTGGCTAACATCCATTTGGTGACATGAAAATCTGGCTACCTTCATGTGGTGACATGAAAATCTGGCTAACATCCATTTGGTGACATGAAAATCTGGCTACCTTCATGTGGTGACATGAAAATCTGGCTAACATCCATGTGGTGACATGAAAATCTGGCTAACATCCATGTGGCGACATGAAAATCTGGCTACCTTCATGTGGTGACATGAAAATCTGGCATCCATGTGGTGACATGAAAATCTGGCTACCTTCATGTGGTTACAAGAAAATCTGGCTACCTTCATGTGGTGACATGAAAATCTGGCTAACATCCATGTGGTGACATGAAAATCTGGCTAACATCCATGTGGTGACATGAAAATCTGGCTAACATCCATGTGGTGACATGAAAATCTGGCTAACATCCATGTGGTGACATGAAAATCTGGCTAACATCCATGTGGTGACATGAAAATCTGGCTACCTTCATGTGGTGACATGAAAATCTGGCTAACATCCATTTGGTGACATGAAAATCTGGCTACCTTCATGTGGTGACATGAAAATCTGGCTAACATCCATTTGGTGACATAAAAATCTGGCTACCTTCATGTGGTGACATGAAAATCTAGCTAACATCCATGTGGTGACATGAAAATCTGGCTAACATCCATGTGGTGACATGAAAATCTGGCTAACATCCATGTGGTGACATGAAAATCTGGCTACCTTCATGTGGTGACATGAAAATTTGGCTAACATCCATGTGGTGACATGAAAATCTGGCTAACATCCATGTGGTGACATGAAAATCTGGCTACCTTCATGTGGTGACATGAAAATTTGGCTAACATCCATGTGGTGACATGAAAATTTGGCTAACATCCATGTGGTGACATGAAAATCTGGCTAACATCCATGTGGTGACATGAAAATCTGGCTAACATCCATGTGGTGACATGAAAATCTGGCTAACATCCATGTGGTGACATGAAAATCTGGCTACCTTCATGTGGTGACATGAAAATCTGGCTACCTTCATGTGGTGACATGAAAATCTGGCTAACATCCATGTGGTGACATGAAAATCTGGCTAACATCCATGTGGTGACAAGAGAATCTGGCTGCATCCGTATGCTGACAAAAAAATCTTGTTATCACCCATGTGACATGTAAGTAAAACAAACTTTGATTAGCATCTTTGTGTACAAGGCTAAATTATAACAAAAACACTACTGGGAATAAAAGGTTGGCAAAGACACAATATCCATGTTTTAGCATAATGTCACACTTGTCTGCTCAAATGAAGTAATGTCTGTTGCAACATCGTGTGCTCCTATTCCAAATATGGGGGAAATCCAGCATATTTAATGTTCTTCACAAGGCCTTACGCAGAAATGTTTACAAACAAGAGTGACCACAAGTGAATCCGTCTCTTCACTGTGTACAAACAATAGGTCCACACCAAAGATACGCAGCCCTATTAACCCTTATGCTATATTTATTAATAAGCAATACAAAATCTCTGTTACAGCCAACAACAACTGTATGTAACAAGGCATATAGCTAGATTCAACAATAAATAGTACAGATCCTGATCCTACAGCTTATAGCAGGATCTGATTGGTATGAATCTACACTATTTGCTATTAGATATTGTTAATACTTGCTAAGCAGGTTCAGAGCTGTATCTCCACAAAGTGCTAGTTATCGTCTAATCACTCCAACACTATCAAACTGCTGATGAAGATAGTAGCAAGCTTTATGATCTATCCATATCACCCAGCTTTTATCATAAATGTCATCTTATCTCCTTTAATGATCTGTACAAAGAGGGTATTATGATATTTACAATGCAGTAAAATATACAAGTCTTGAATTTAAATTTGAGTGATAAATGATAAATATCACTGACACTAATATATAACCGAAGTGTAGCCTTTTTATAACTCAAGACCTGCAGATTCAATCAACAAAACTATAAACTATAACAATATATTAATAACATATATAACTTATAATACTATATAAATTATAAACAAAATTAACATAAACTTTAAATTTGACACAATTAACAAGCATTTAATTTGTCCGATTTCGAATCTCATCAAAAATGACCAATACGATGCATGGGAAAATCTCAGTTTAATATCTATAAGCCCTTGCCCTGAATGGGGTTAACAAAATATGTTGTAACAAAAATGTGTGCATGAATGTGTGTATGTATTGTTTGTTTATTGGGTTTATCGTCCCGCCAACAGTATTTCAGTTTTCTGAAGACGGTGTCCACTCAAAACAGATATAGTGCTGCCTTCACTGTGTATATCATGCCATGAACACCTGGCATGATACCACACCCAGTCACATTAGCCTGACACCGGGCCAACCAGTCATGGAACTATCCTCCTATTTGTTTCAGCGTAAGCAAGGAGCTTTGGTATGTTGCAGCCTGGGATCGAACCCAGGGCCTCTCGTACCTGAAGCCAATGCTCTATCAATTGCGTTACCAGGTCCAATGTGAATGTTTTGGGTTGTTCATAAATTTTGAATGTGTATTAGTGAGGTTATTTGCATACACAGTTTGGTTATTATTCTTAAATGTAGGCTAGTGTGTCTGTTTATAATTTATGAATGTGTGCATTTATCTGAAATATGAGAAACATGAAATATGTGTAATCAATTTCAAACAAGAATAGATGGCAAAGTCCTTTGAGCATTGCAACATATATTCAACTCTGAAAAGGCACAGGACAAAGGTATTTCATGTGCAGGCCAAGTGAAAAGTAAGAAGAATTGTTTTTATGATTCTAAAAGAGCAAACCAGACAGTTACCGCCTTGGAACAGTCAGTCGGCAATATGGTCCGACTGGGGTGCTTAAATCGGTAAATACTTTTAATAAAAAATAAAATTTAACTATTATAACTTTGAGCAAAGCAATAAGCAATCAAACGATAATCCATATTCAAGGTATCTCAGTTGCAAAATAATAAACAATTAAATAAGGCTTGAGTTATCTGTTAAATACAAACTCTCATTTACCTGGTTGTAAAATCAGATAAGCTAATTCAAATAAAACAGCCATCATTTATTGAATGCTTGAGTAATGATGCATTGACAAGACGAAACTGTTTTTCTGATAAACATCTTTACTTTACCGGGGGTTTCATATTTTACCAGTATAACAATGTGTGTACAATCTGTTAAAAACAATGTTTCAGGTCATACTGAACAAGTGAAATAAATACATGTATGATGTTTACTGATAAAAAAATAATAAACTTGGGATGCTACATTTACTGAGCTAAACACATTTTCTATAGTTTCAGCAGTGTAGATCCAGATCAGACAGCTTCCAGTAAAAGACAGCTGGTCAAGACCTTCACCATTGCCCAAGTCTGATCAATAGATAGTTTCCACATCAGTGAAAATACCTTATCTTGGCAGCCATCTTTGATGGTAACTTCAAGGGATTTTCATATGAATTGTAAAGAAGGGTAAATTTTATTTTCTTGTAATTTCTTCATTTGTGGTCCGAAAATTAAAAGCTATACATCATTGGAAAGCTCTTGAAATTCATATTTTTAGAATACAATATTTTAACAATTGATAAATGCACACAGAATTAATACACAGAATCACTTAAAGTTATTAATGACAACTTCACTTAATTTAATTGAAAATGAAATGTTTGGGTGAAGTATCATGAAACCGTATAATTTCAGATGACAAACATTGTCATAGTATCGATAATTGTGATTCATTTTTCTGGCAATAACCAGCTCAAGTCTGATCATTCGTGATGACTAATTTTAAGGGCAGACATGTGAATTTTATTAAGTTTGTCGCCCAATGGGCAAGTGTTTTTTTCTGGATCTTGAAAGTGGGTTCAGAATGTTAAGTTGGATTTTGCACATATATTAATTTCATCATTTTAAGACTTTCTGCTTACATACATAGTCTAACTGATATAAAAATATAATTTAAATTTGTTTATAATCTGGAGGTGGGGTTGCCACAGTTTGTTTTCTTAAAATATCCTATCTTGAGACTTTTATAATGTTTGCTTTTTACAATTTTAACTTTAATTTTCAAGAAACTTGAAAGTAAATTTTAGTGGTACGAAGACCTTTCAGAAATAATCTAGATTAAAGGCATATAACTTAACCCAATAATATTTTGGTATAAAGAGTGCACTAGTCTTCTATCATTGCATTATTATATTAATGTTGATTGTACCATAAAAAAATAACAAAAACCAGTCTCTAGTACATTTTTTCTATAAATTCAATTTTGAAACAGGTTAATTTGTATTTTAAAAACCCATTTCAATCAATTTCTTCATTTTATGATCCCTGCAAGGATTGGTATTTGTCAGTGCTGGGCACAATACAAGATATCATGAGAAGGTGGCCCCTAACTTGGTTACCCGTACAAAGGGTCCACTGGCCCTTGTGACAAAATCACAACTGGGTACCATGGCACAGCTTGGTATAACAATCATTTGTAGTCACCCAACTGAACCCTAGCCATGTTTAGCTATTTGTTATTTCTGAGCCTGCCCCATTTGCTAATAACTAATTAAATTAAAGCTCCTTGTTAACAGCTACTTGAAAAGGCTATAAGATATACTGGTTAAGACCCTACATCAAATAGTGCAGATGCTGATCAGACAGGCATCAGTGGATGTTGGCTGATATGGATCTATATCATTTACTAAAGTTATATTTGGCGCCGTATGACCTATCAAGTGTTGGTGTGCCGTAAAACCCAAAAAACAAAAACATAAAGTTATATCATGCATGTTTAAGAGGTTAATGGTGAAAAGATTCAGGTAGAGGAGTCAGAGATGTGGGATGGGGATGGAAATTTAGTCCAAATTTCACATAAGCCCTTGACTGTCGGTAGTTATCACATTGTTACATTGGGATGAAGAATATGGGTACCAGCAATACTTGCTAAAGAGAAAAAGAAAATAGAAGAAGTGAGCTAAGAAGAACATAAGCACTTGGTTACAATAACTGCCATTCTTGCCCTAAAGTCCATTCTTAATTGTCAGTTTTTATTTCAATCAATAAATAAGGCCTTTAGAAATCCATGTAAAAAATCTTCATTTATCTGCCTCTTAGCCTCTCTTTGATCAAGCTCTCTCTACCCTTCTGTTAATAGCCCAAATCACATGTATCTTACTCCTTCCTAAATTACAGTCTCTCCTTCCTTTCTTTGTCCCTTTCTCTCTTCTTTCATTCCCTTACCTTAACCAAGGTAGTCTAAGGTTACATCCAAACCTCAGTAACACTAACACAAAAAAATCCTCAACATAAATAGATCCTGCCAGGACACAGAAACTAGTTTCATATTTTACAAGACACCCACATCTTTGACAAAAGACTTATTTCAGTTTTTACATCAGAACTAAGTAAAAAAAACAGGTGTTACAATCCTTTGAATGAGGTTAAATCAACAGAGGTAGTGGTATCAAGCGTAGACCACACAATACAACATTCTACCCAGGATATCAATAATCATCCATGTTCCACTTCACTGACGACAGCAAACACCTAAATCCAACGGTGCTCTCAGAAAAGTTAACCCTTAGCTTGCTACATTTGTTAATTACACAAACTAATTCTTACGTCATCTTACATCACCATGCAAAGGTGCCTGGAAATATTTCTACTCAGCTGCAAATACTGCAGATCATAACATGACACTTCCCAGCAGGGAGAATGCTACTCTGGATCTACACTATTAGCCAAGGCAATATCAATACATGATTAGCCAACTAAGGGTTAAAGTCAACAATTGTTCAACCCCAGATATTTTTTTATAACTCTTAACCCGCTACACATATCCACCAGGCTTAGGTAAATAGTGTACATCCAGATCAGACATCTACCATACCAAGCTGTCTTGCTAACAAGAGTTAGCATGTCTGATGTCATGTGCCTTTCTCTTTTAGAGCACATGTCTGAGGACTTTAAACTAAAGAATAAAATATAATTGTTTTCACTTGGATTGTTCTGTTTTCCTTTCACTTTTTGTCTGAGAAACTCCTCAAGAAGTGTTAGTTTAGAATTCTGAAAACCTGTTTGAAGGAGGTATCTGACAGTTTGCCTTTACCGAATACCATGGTCTCAAATGTAAATGGCCATGTGTCTTCTTAGTTTAGCAAATTTTGCAGCATGGATGAAACAGAAAATACATGTTTGTAATGCCGACTAGGGTGTTATCTTCACTTTTGATGCAGAACAGCATTTTGCATGATCTTTTAGGTAACAATAATTCACATTGTTGTGTGAGGGGGGGAAAAAACTGGTCATAACTTTTGAACACAATCTTTAAGCACCCAGTTGGCCCTTTTGTGAAAGACAGTTACAGGTGATAATTATTAATTAATGTGCCCTATTTTTTAGATCATTTCTTGTCTCCATTGTCACTTTTGACTAGCATATTTATACCTTTGTCTTATTCCTTTTCATATCCGAATATACCCAGTATGTGGCAAGAAAGTGTAATCATAGGACCTTGTAATATTTTCATATTAATCATATTAATATTATTAGATTTAAATTAGGCTGAACATATTTTTATTGCCACCATTTTTTATGTATGACCCACATTATGATCCCATGGCTTTTTAGAGATGGCAGTGGTTACTGTTGCATAGCAAAGCAAAATGTAACCTTATGATGAGTGTGACTGAGGTAGACGGGAAGTAGCAATGAATGAGTCAGTCAACCAACTTTTTAAGTCAGTGGCACGGCACGCTACTCAATCTCTACCTGTCATGGAGCAGAAGGAAGAATGGAGTCAACCTCACAAGCAGACAGTTTCTCATTTTACCTTACCATGCTACGTTCTGGTAACAACACATATTAATTCTTACTTATCTTCTGATATCTAAAGGCCAAGTTGCCTGGACATATTGATAAAGACTTGGCAGCAAGTAGTGCAGATCCCGATCAGACCACTCCCAGATGGAGCAGAAAAATCTCTATGTACATTTTACATAAGTGTGATCAACTTGTGCTTAGCAGGTTAAGAGTAAAAAAAAACTCACAAAGACCTGTATGTTTTAAGGACAGCATAGCTTGAAGGTTGAGTGGCAAATAAATTAATTTATTGATTAACGTTGTAAAATTGTTACCGATATTAGCTTTCAAATGCAAGTAATTTTCAGAAGGGCCAAGATCAAAGAATATCAGGCTTAACTAAGGCACTAGATATGCACTATAAATAAAACTGTTTTATGACGCTGTAAATATGTTTTTTAACCAAAGAATCTTTTTTACCCAAGTGAAGTGTTCAAACTACACCAGTCATAAAAAAGATCAAGAGCTGTCAGTCAGTTCTGGAGAGAAGGTTATCTGTTACCTACCATAACAAAAACTTAACTAACATGGAAAGTTCCAAGTCAAACAAGCGCTGCCTGAAGACAGCCTGCTCCACTTTTCTTAGTGCTGGATAGTTTCATTTAAGCTGTTAAACTTTACCAAAACACACAGATATCCTACTGTTACAAAATGATTTTAGGGTTACCTTGCCCTAACGAAATTGAATCTGCTTCTGATAGTAAACCTGTATTTCAAATTTGGACCTTTACAACAAATGTAATCAACATAGAAAATAGTTATTCCAAAAAAGCAATATAACTCTGTAAAAATGAGCTTTACAGTTACCTTTCCTTTTGAAATATATTTGTCTTTTTATGATGAACAAGTATTTTTGACAATTTTCAAGAAATAGATCTTGACATGGCGGGTTAACCTATGCCAACACCAAAAGTCATGACAATAGCTATGAAAATATGGAGCCAAAAACTGTGCCAATATAAAAGCCAGGGTGTCCCTTTTGATAGTGAAAAGTTTCAGTTAAAAGAAAAACAGTTTTCAAGGATAACCAATACCGATGTGCAAGGTCATGACTATCGCTTCACTTTTTTTTTTAATTGAGCTAAAAATCCTAACTGTCATTCCATAACCAATATTAAAAAATGCTCAAAGGAGACTTCCCTAACTTTGTCAAAGTAAAGTGTGTGGCAATAAAAAAAAACCTGTCAGTGAAGGGCATAAGGCTGTCAAAATTACTGTCAGTTGATGCTACCTTTCAATCACAGTTATATAATAACCATAATCTGATATGACTAGGACACTTTGACAGAGGAACAGCAAACTTCCACAGTTCCAACTAAGCAAAGAGACTTTAGCTAAGTGTTTATCATTGCAGTGAGTTATATTAAAATGATGCAAGTAGCAAAGCGAAATCAAAGAGTTCTGAAAAACAAGCAACTATGGCTATGTTTACAGCACTACAAAACAAAAAAATTCTGTAAGTCAGAAATATTTAATATGAACCGCATACCAAACGTCCTTTATAAGAAAGCCCATTTCGTTATGTCATAAGTGATGCGAAAGTCATGTGCTAAAAATGTTAGATTATATCGAAAAACACTGGTCTTGAAACATGTACGCATTAACTACGATGATTCTGTAATTCTGACTGAAATATGTACAGTCGTCTTTCGAAGTACCGAGTAAAAATAAAACACTGCAGGTTCAAAATGGTATCTTGGTTTTCTTCTCTCATTAGGTTAACATTTATATTTTTAGGCACTTAAGTACATGTCGTACTCCCCATCTCAGATGTGGGCAGCCGTGAACCTAATTAGAGACTATGAGGATGGAAATCATGTCCGTTGCCCAAGAGTTTGGCCTGAAACGTCGGTGAGACACAAGTTAAGTAGGATGGTTGACACAAAAACAATGAGTTCAGGACCAGCCAAACCAAGAGTGGGAAACTATCTCGAGTACTCAGCCATGTACTTCAGAACAAGATTCCAAAGCAAAAACTAAGGAACTGCCGATCCTTAGAGTGCCAGTTGAAACTGACATTTAGGAGGATGAAAAAAATTAAACTAAATTTTGTTGTGTTTGTAGGTTACATACACCAGAGGATGTATGCTTGAGTACATCTCTTGTGTTTGTTAAATGGGTTACATGCGATACATGTAAACACTGGGTCTATTTGACCTTACGTATCTGCTGTGAAAGTAATCGGAAGCGGAAATGTAGTCAAGTGTCCACATTGTGTTCTTGATATAATTTTACATGAATGAATGCTGAACATTAAGACTAAATGTACAACGCGTTACTTCTTCCCAAGTGTTAAATTACTACAAACGAGAACTGCCAATCAAAGGCGTCGTTTCTAGTGTCTCTCAAAACGTAATGGCGGCTGGCTGCTATTTGTAAACAATTGGTATCATGAACGAAAACCTTAAAAACAAGCGTTAAAAAGAGATACTAGTTGATAGATAAGGGCTTACTTGACATCTTTATGACAGTTAGTTTCTAATTCAATCAAGTTCACCGTGCAAGAAAATATATAAATGGCTTAAGGGCGTCAAAAATAGTGACGCTAGGATCATTAATGGAAATATATTGCTAAACAAAAATATATGTATTTTATGATTAAAGGAACTTTTAATTGGTAAGAAAAGGAAATAAATTCATTTTCAATAACTTGATAAACGTAGAATAAATTTTAAAACGCAACAGTACATGCTTTGGAATGATTATATCTTACCCCACCCACATAATTTTAGAGGCATGTGGAGTCAGGTTTCAGCCAATTAACTAATTATCACTTGTCTTCCAAATTTTGCCATGTGCATTTTCTCTTACATAAAGATGAAATATATTGCTTACCAAAATCTATAGAAGATGACAAGAGTGTCCTTCCGAGCAATCGATAAGGATGTTTACCTGGACTAACAAACAAAAACAAAACAAGAATAATACCGATTTTCTACAGTTGCATTAAATTCGTACATATCAACTGCCACACCGGTGTAAACATAGAAATATTCACGATGAAATTGATCGTATATCGGTATGGACAGTAACATAAGGCCACAGAACTCTGTGGTTTGTGAAACTCTGTGGTTTATGAGGGTTTATTTATATCTCTTATTTCACATACCATATGTACAGCTTACATACAACTGCAACTAGTTATATACACCCTAATTACAAAACGTAATCTGAATGCATTTAACAAATAAAAATAAATAAATATAAGCATTTGACAATTAAAAAAAAAACAACACTACAAAAGAATAGTTATCAGTTAATACAATGTTATCGTTAGCACAGCTTAATATATCATCATCATCAACAACAACAACATTTTTACGGCTTTAAGCAACTCATTGCGCTTTAAGCACAACAATACAAATAATACATAATGACACGGAGCGACATGGTTCACAGTAGAAAAAGCTTTGTAACTTACAAAATAAATTACAATCTAAATATATTAAATTGCAATAACACCCCCCCCCCCCCCACACACACACACACACACACAAGATTACTAATTACAAATGCAATATAATTAATGTATTATGAGGAAATATAAGTTAACACTAATTGAAAACAATTTGATATACATCATAAAACATTGTTTAAACAAATAAATAACAATTATGGGTTTGTTGTGATTCTCAACATTTTAATTCGTGTCTTAGCTCACCTGGTATGTCTGTTCACATTATTGGATTTAACATTTTGGCGGGAGAGACATTTTGCATCTAGTAGAAGAGGGTGGTTGCCAAGAATGCAAATACAGCTCTTTCTTTAAATATTGTAAAGAAAGTTGTTTGTCTTGTGAGTTAATTCAAACCCAGACTTTTTAGGTGCTTATAATTTCATGTTTTATTCCACGAGTTTGCAATACGAGTTTGCATATTTGCCAGATTTGATCACAGGTCTTTACAAAAATATATACTTTATGTTTCCATCTGCATTCGCCAGTTTTATATAAACACAACAATTATACCGGTAAATGTTTTTGTATGTTGAATTACTATAACTGGCTTCCCGCTTTTTATTAAAGTGATTATTGAAGTTAAGTTAAGTGAAGTTATCGACATAACAATGCTTTCCACTGTCAAATATCAAATCTGTGTAGTATAAAATATCGTCAAAAATAACATGGCCTTACAGCCGACCTGCGGTTCGCCGGTGGTCCTACATAGACATCTGTCTGAAGTCTTCCTCCACCAAGATATCTGGACATCGCTATATGGACCAAAATTGGTCATGCGATGTATTTCTAAAATATAATAACATACATCTACGAAAACTTTGGTGTGCAGCGAAAATTTGCAATAACTATTTTATGGACTAAGAAACACAACATTAACAACTTAAAACAATAATATTCACGGGTTATTTCCCATTACGCAAGGGTATGTAGAAAACTTTCATCGTTCATTAAATTAACAATGACATAATTCCACTTACGATGATTGTTACACCCCTAACATTGATTTTTTATAGTACCATATCCATACTTTTTTGTCATTCAGAGGCTGCCGGGTGTGCTGTAAAGTACACAGGCTGTATCTCAATCCGTCCTGCTGTCAGTATATGACCAGGTTGTTCTTTGTTGACATTCTTGACCTTTCGCACATTCTTTGCTGGTAAGTAGGATGACGAACATTTAACAGTAAAGTTCCATTGTGTCCATTTAATATCATTTTTAAAGGACTTCTAGTCATGAGGTTGGGAGAATCAAAACATTTAAAAACAGATTTTAAGATATATTTTATTACACATTAAAACCGCGCAGCTTTGGAAGCCGCTTAAACAACGTCGCTATAGAGTTAAACCAGCAGCGAGGCTGGTTTGTAGTGCTTATAAGTCTACCACTGTAACCGTTACACATGTACACCAAATAGTCCAAAAGTGATACACTATATAAATGGTGTGAATGTGTCATTCGCATATAGATAATTTCCATGTGATGTCATGCACTGATAAGACAGTTTAAGGAAGCCATCTTTGAAGGCAGAAGCTAATGCAGGCCGAAATCTGGAAATATGTGCCGTATTAAACTCATTACTGTGTTTTTATTTTTCAGTCTTTTTTACTGAATTTTATATCAAATTTAACAGCTTTTATGAATTATTTTAAATATCAAAACTACATTTTGATAGTTCAAAAGTTAAAAAAAAATACAACAAAAAAGATACACTGTTTATTTTGTTTAAGGATGAGCCAATAATTTTATTTATTTCGGTGTATTCTTTGTGCATTTATCAATTTTAAAAAAATATTATATTCTCAAAATATAAATTTTAAGAGCTTTCCAATGGCATATAGCTTTTAATTTTTGGGCCACAAATGAAGAAATTACAAGAAAATATAAAATTTACGCTTCTATAAAATTCATCTGAAAATTCCTTGAAGTTGCGTCAAAGATGGCTGCCAAGATAAGGGATCTTCACTGATGTGGAAACTATCTATATTTGCCAAATTAACAATTATTCACAACATCTAACAGGCCTTTGCTCATTGTTACTTTCCACAAAATATAAGATGGGGAATCTCCATAATAACTCATATATGTTATGGTCAACCCCTGGCAGAAAAATAAGGGGCTGTCTGATAATAATAATAATCTATTCTATTTGCGGCTTAAGTCTAACATGTCGTGTACAGATATATCACTATACCACTCATTCAATTAAGTGCAACCTACATCTGAAGCTACTGTGACTTGCATGTACTGTGACTTGCATGTGAACAAGTGAAATAACAGTTGTAGACCAATTCCATAGATGCTTTTTTTCTTCTTCAAAATCTTACATGCACCCCCCCCCCCCATGCCCCCCACCGCCCCTCCTCCCCCTAGATATTTTAGCATGTAGGTCACACGGCTTTATAAAATCAGATTTGTAAAAAAAATAGCTCAATGGTTAATCAACATAAATCAGTTTGTCAATATATTTTTACAAAGCAAACGCATAGACTTATATAGAAGGGGGTGGACGTACGTTGCACTGCATCCGAAGATAGTTAAGGGAGGACAATGTTGCATTGGGATAGAAATGGTGGCTTAGGTGGTCATTTTGTTTAAAAATGGATATATTTGCAAGGTAAGTGCCTTCATACAATCTTTAATTTAAAGTCCACCTGTGCATTCTGTCACCACATGCATAAGGTACCCTCGACACTTTGTTTCAGGAACGCAGTTTTGGTAACAAAAAGGTTTTTGAAATTTATCCAGGTAATGCCAAAAAGGGAATGTCTCTATCCTCGAATACCAGATGATGGCATGCCCTGTTTTCTTTCGAGTATGGGGGGTTGCTAATTAGGAGCGAGCCAAGTAGACAAAAGAATATGTTGTTGTTTTTTTTGACCTGATAAAATGCTAAAACCCAACATGGTAGTGCCCAGCTGTCAAAGATCTGCCGAAAAGTACCATAGTATTTTGGCGTGTTTACATTACTAAACTGTATAAAACCGTCAATAACGTACTCGTGATGTGTCCATCTTCTGCCTCTTCTTCACAAATGTTATTGTGGTTGGTGATTTCTCTCTCTTTTCTTTTCTGCATCCTCTCTTTCTGTCAATTTAAAACGACAGCTTTAACCTGGTCATGATGCCAACATTACCTTTTCAAGCAGACAAGATGTGACATGTCTCAATAAAGCCATAAAGCCATGTATAAATGTATATAGCGTGAAAATATTAATCAAATGGGATTATGCAACAATACCCTAACTAGTAGCAAAGAAATTTGCAATCAAAACAAGTGTTAGAGACTGAAAAAAAAATCACAGAAAATAAAAAGATAGCCGGTTATATAAGAGATGGCGTGGCTCCGTGTCTCTTACATGGAATGAGCCATACTTTTTTTTTAAAGAAGACATGCTGACGAAATGAAAGAAATGCTACTCCAGTATTCCAGGATAGGGATGGCCTAAAGAAATCTGCTATCCAAAACATGCCTACATCACATAAAGTTGCATTTTTCTATTTCTTTACATACCTCTTTCACAACAAGACACAGAGAAAATTAATGTAAAAGTCATTAAATAATAGTAGTTCCGTATTGTACACGAACCAAGTCCGTATTTAGCATACTGCTGATAAGCTGCTTTGGTATTTACAGGAAATACCTATACATTTTTAAAACTTTAAGCATTAAGATGTTTCTTAAAATGCTCAGATGAAGTGAACGTATTTTTACTTTACTTTCTCTTACATTCTCTTATTTGCGTTTGTCTACGAAGTACATTATTTACTCTTTTTGTACTTTATATTAATTATTCTTAATAATCTTTTTTTGCTCACCACCATATAACTGTCCGTGTTTGACAGAATAATGTATCGACGTAGAATCTAGATTAAAATGTGGAACAGGGACGGAAATACCCGATGAGATCCGATTGACAAGGTGAAGCCTGAGATGTTGCGAACACCGCCCCGTAACCGCCATTTGTTGGAAGCCGCATTTCAAACTATGTAGATATTAACTTCCGGTGAAATTGTTGTCAAGATTTTGTCAACAAATCTGCAGATTTAATCGACGGCTTCATTTGGCAATGCTGGTAAGATTTATATGAGTTCATTACCACCTACTTCAAAATTCCATGACTTTAATCAGGTAGGTTGTAACCGGCTGAATAGCTCAGTGGTAGAGCGTCCGCATGCAGATCGGGAGGCCGCGGGTTCAATTCCCGGTCGGTTGGCACGAAACACCCAAATCTTACCCAAATGTACCCAACTCTTATAAAAATAAACCCAAATCTTATCAAACTCTACCTTAATCACTGTCTTTTATTTGTGATATACCTAAATTTAGCACATATTTATTTATTATCTCAAAATTATGTAAAAACTTGTGTAATTGTAATATCCTAGCGTCACTAGTTTCAACGCCATTAAGCCATTTATATATTTTCTTGCGAAGTGAACTGTATTGAATGCGAAATTAACTGTCAGAAACATGTCAAGTAAACCCTTATTTATCAAGTAGTATCACTTTTTAACGCCTGTGTTTAATGTTTTTATTCATGATACCAATTGTTTACAAATAGCAGCCAGCCGCCATTACGTTTTGACAGACACCAGAAACGATGCTTTTGATTGGCTGTTCTCGTTTTTAGTAATTTAACACTTGGGAAGAAGTAACACGATGTGCATTTAGTCTTAGTTGTTTCGCATATGGAATAGCAATATATAAATGTTGGAAAACATAAGAAAAACGGCATGTTTCATATTTTTATTTACATTTTACAAATAAATGTTCTGCATTCATTTATATAAAATCATATCAAGAATGCAATGTGGACACTTGACTACATTTACAATTCAGATTACTTTCACAGCAGATGCATAGGGCCAAATAGACCCAGTGTTTACATGTATCGCATGCAACCCATTTAACAAAGACAAGCGACGTATTCAAGCATACATCCTCTAGTATAAACAACCCACAAACACAACAAAATTCAGTTTAATTTTCTTCATTCTCCTAAATGTCTTTTTCAACTGGCACTGAAAGGATTGGCAGTTCCTCAGTTTATGGTTTGGAAACTTGTCCTGAAGTACATGGCTGAGTACTCGAAATAATTTCCTACTTTTGGTTTGGCTGGTAGTGATCTCATTGCTTCTGTGTCAACAATCCTACTTAACTTGTGTCTCACCGACGTTTCAGACCAAACTCTCTGGCAACAGACAGGATTTGCATCCTCATAGATTCTTATTAGGTTCATGGCTGCCCACATCTGAGATGGGGAGTACAACAAGTACTTCTTAAGTGCCAGAAAATATAAATAATAACCTAATGAGTGAAGAAAACCAAGTTACCATTTTGAACCTGCAATGTCTAACTTTATTCGGTGCTTCCTTTCGAAGTTGTACAGTTGTACACGTTTCAGTTAGAATTACAGAATCATCCTAATAAACGCGTACATCTTAGAAGACCAGTTTTTCTCGATATAGTCTAACATTTTTAGCACATGACTTTAAGGTGACTTATGACATGATGAAATGGGCTTTCTTACAGAAGGATGATTGGTATGCGGTTCATATTAAATATCATTGATAACAACCTGCAAACTTTCACTATTATGAAAATAAGAAAAGTCGGTGAATTAATGTGAGTAAATCTGAATTTGAGATATCCTTACCTTGGAATCTCGGATTTGCCTCATTGTTCTGCATGAGCTGTCAAAATATGTGTTTGTCAATAAATGTCACAAGAATTTACGTCAGAGGAAATACATCACGGAGTTTGACATAAAAATAAAAAATGGCGTCGAAATAGGTGAGCGTCAAATTAGGTTACTTGATGATAATTCTCTTTGCAAGTGTCACAATGTCAAGATCAAGTTATTCCAATATAAACAAAATATCTGTACAAAGTATGCTTGGTTACCCTAATCTAAGCCACGACTTTATGGGAATGCCACAAATTTATGAGAACTGACCATAATAAGAGTATGTTAATCATTTAGGAAGACAAACTACAAACTGTCTTTAAAAATATATATTTTCAACAATACATTTCAAATAAAACTAAAATGTCAACATAATAAGTAGTGAGACATTGATATAATATTTAAAGTATAACAATTACCTTGCAGTATAAATTTTAATAAGCACCAATTGTACTCAGTGTTAACTATTAACATTTCAGTGTTCCATTTCATAAAAGCTAAGTGGATATCAACAACATTACATAATAAGAATATGTTCTTAATAAATATTTTTTAAATACCTATTTAAAAAAAAAAGAAAGAACTTTACCTTAATTTGGAAACAATGATACACTTCTTCAAATAATAATACATACCAAAGATAAACTATATTTGCAAAAAGATAAAAACAACAATAAGTATTCAACAAATCTGTTCAAGTCATGTGTTGTTACTATCATATTAAGAACTGACAACTTTTCTCTGTCCTAACCAACTGTCACAAATTTCACAGATGTACATAATGTGATAAATATGCAAATCAGGAGGTAAAATATCAAGATATACTTCATATTACAAATAATGTTTAAATACTTTATATAAATTAAGGACATTTGACTCACATAGTGAGTTGTGCTATCCTGGAGTGAGAACATCAATAACACACTGATTAAAATTTTTGGGATATTGCTTTGCCTTTACATTCTCTTGATAATGAAAAAAGATGCGAGAAGAGCCATATTTTTAACATTATAAATCTTAATTAATTATACATTTTTACAACCATTAAAACAAGGCCATACACCTTGGCCTAACATAAACAAATTTATAAAAATTATGTCTCATACTAATAAATTTAAATAGTTATACTTGTCAAGATTCTTAATGCATGCTTTTGAAATTAGAAATAATGTTCTAAATAAAGCTTAAGTACATTGTTGTCAGTTCAAAATCATTTTAATAATATACATTCCAATGGTTAAAATACATGATGTGTTTTGGTAAGAGTCTAGTAATACCCTTTCATTAATAACTGTTTCTATTATCATTTCCTTTCTTTAATATCTGTTCTTTGTTATATGTTTTGTACTTGTAAATACATCTTTGCCATGATCTCTACCTTGTAAATGGCCGAAGACTTCAAAGTAATTAAAATGTCATGGAAGTGGGATGGGGAGGGGTAGTGGTTGGGGTGGGGGCTAGCCTGATCGGGTGCAGGGTGACAGGTTCTGATTGGCAACATGATGTCTTCTGCTGCATGTTGTGATCTCTGTGTTGTCAGTCAAATAACCATAATTTCTTGTATAAACATGAATGATTAGGACATGATAGTCTGGAGCAAATAAAAATATCTTGGTGGGTATTTCTAAGACATGTAGGCAAGCTTATAGACCTGAAATATGTTGGGGGGAATTTGGAGTCAAATCAGCAAGGGTCACATCAAAGCTTATAAATAGAGAACTTGGCAGAGTTTCCCAACATTATATTAAGCTGACTTTAGCTTTAGCTTTTTTAAGAGGAGTAAAAATAGTTTCTTTACTTTACAATAGTGTTTCTCTTTGATACAAAAATTTGTCTTCTTCATGCAAATGTAAATTTATCATCATAGTAAATGGTTTTCGTCACAGTTGATACCATCTCATTTTGTGCATGAATAGTAAATAAAATGCCAACCATATACACTTTTAAATTATATTTTCATTTCAACTTGTTCAAACAAGTTTACATCATTTATGTTATAAGATGATACATTGTCAAAAGATGAATTCATTAATTAATGGCAAATAATTTGAGCTTTTTATTGCATTAGCATGCGACTTCTATATGTAAATAACAAACAGCAAATCTGGACAGTTATCCATCTACTACTTTGTCACAGCAAAACACTTGTTTTCTATTTATTCTTGATTAGTATAATGTCTTTATGTATTCTTAATTTAAAATTAACTTTAATTTGTTTTGGGGAGTAATGATATCAAAGTGTTTACCACTAATATTTTATAATTATCAAAACTTTTTTGTCACTAACTTGCAAATTAAATAAACTATTTTTATGCTTGCATACTCATTATTTCAAATTTAACATCGTAATAAGTACATAAATATATTTGAATTTGATGGTAGAGTTCATAAATATATTTGAATTTGATGGAAGAATATATTTAGATCACGTTGGAAACCTTTTTTCAATTCATTAGTAAGTGCTGTTGAACCTTGACTTGTTTACACCATGTTTGGCTGTTGTTGTTTTTGTATGCCACAAGCTTAAAACCAAAGCATGCAATTTACGTCTAGATAGTAAACTAAAATATGTTTGATATATTCCAAAATTCATTGAAAAATATTGTAAAGGAAAATTTTATCCCTAAAATTACTATGATTATTAATAAAAAAGCCAAAAAATACTGTTTTACAAATAGAAATAAGCCACATAGTCAATTTAACACGCATTAATGGAAATCTCCCTCCCTGGCATCCCAATCTCCCTCTCTGGGAGCCTAAGTCTCCCTCTTTGGGACCAAGGAAAGATCACATGTCTGGAAACAGTTCTATGATAAAATGAAATGCAAACAAAATGTACGAGAAACATGGTTAAGAGAATTGGAATGGGCCACAGTAAGTGAGGATGAAGTGTGGTATTTGTTGCCAATATCCATCAATTGTGGATACAAAATCTAGTCTTTTTAATTGAATTCAGGAGAATTACAAGAAAGAAAGTTTGTGTTTTCATGATACAAGTTTAAAACATTAACTCAGTGTAGAAAAAGAAGGTGTTGTCAACAGTCCAAGTACATCTGCCATGTTGAAATGTGTTAAAAAATTTGATGAATAAAACTAAAAGAATTATGAAAAACTCATGACTACAGCTTATTATGTGGCCCAGGTATGTCACTCTCTAATTTGAAGGCTGTACTCTCCAGGGAAAAATGGCCTTGACATAGGAAAGAATTACAGGAATATGTAAAGATGGGAGAACTTTATTAGTGGCATAAGTGACAGTTTGAAATGTCAGAAAGAAAATGATTTTGATCAGGCCAGATTTGTTGGAATCCTTTCTGGTGGGGCAACAATAAAAGATGTGTTTTTACTGCATGTTGCACAGTTAAAATAAACAGTCAACAGTGAATTTTGTTTTTATCAAAATTTAGTTTAGTCAAGTTAAATAACATACAAAAGCTATTAATATAATAACATTAAGTATAAGGGCGAGTAGATATTTTATAAGGGTGAGTGCAAATTTTAATGTTCTGGTCCTACAGGACTAGTGACTTTTTGAGAAAATTTCAACCCCTGACCCTGAGCTCAGCTGGTGGGGCACCTGATGCTGGAGCAGGAGGACGTGGGTTTAAACCCTATCCTGGGTAAATGGTTTTGCAGCTTGCAATTTGGTGTGTAGGTTAGCTCCAGTAACAAGCTAGAAACTGCCGGTTCTGTCCAGCTGATGCCTGGCTCCATAAAAGTTAAAGAGGGGAGTAATGTTGTAAATATGCACTCCCCAGAGCTGTCTGCAGGGTTAGCTCAGCTGGTAGAGCACCTGACTCTGAAGTAGGAGGTTGTGGGTTCAAACCCCATCCTGGTTAAATGGTTATTAGACCTTGGTTCACAAAAGTGTTTTAACACTACACATTGGCTATATATCGATAGATCAAACAATACCGGTACATGTACATCATACTTGTTGTCAGGAATTAGAACTTAAACCTGTTAAGGGATGCTCACACCCTTGGATGACATAGAATATGGACTCTTGTTATTGACTCTAATAAGAGAGTAACTGGCAGATAAGACTAGAACTTATAAAGTGACATCATTCTAATTGTTGCTATCAGGCAATGATGTCATCACATCAGGTACATAATCATCAATACACCAGGGCACCAGGCATTCATCCCAGCTCCTCTATGATAATCTAACTTATTAATTGCCGCCTAATATTTGTAGCAACAAACCTAAAAAGAATATTTTGTGTTTTGAATTTTTGTCTTTGAGAATGGACTAGAAATAGCTAAACTTGAAGTTAAGTAGGGGAAATATTTTCAAAGTTCAAGGTATTCGGGTTTGTAATTCGAGTTTATTTCTTATACCTACCTTTTATGCTTGTCTGTTTACAGATGGCCTTTGTCTGGTTGTCATTGTACAAGAGAGCAATTAACCATATGAATTTAGACTAAGTTCAGCAGCCGATAAAAACAGTTGTAAAACTAGTCAGTCTACGGTATCCTACCATTTTTAATGTTCTTCATACTGAATTTGCTACTTGTCTTAATTATAAACTCTAAAGTAATTGGTTTCCATAACCAGTCGTAAACTGACAGATTGAGTGAAAGTCAACCCCTGTGGTATATATAGGGCCTTAGGCATGAATAGTTAACTTAAATACAAAGAAGAAAATTGAATAGGTCTAAAAAAGTATTTTGGTTTTTGTATGTTTCAGACATTGTACATGGACCTGTGAACATGGCAGTACATTTACTTGTGGATATAATAAAAGGATACTAAAGCTGAACGTGTCATCTGAAGTAAATCCACCTTAATAAGATTTGTTGAATAATTAAGAGATACTACATGTACAGTGGCAGTTATGGAATATTCAGTAAACATAAATGGACAAATGGCTGCCAGGCCTAGTGCAGTTGACAGAAGTGATGGGAATACCATTATACCAGATTTAGCCAAGCTTAATGGTCTTCAGAAAGATGATAAGACAGAAAATGCTATGTTACGATCAAGAATTGATGAACAGTCCCAGCTGATTATGATTCTTAAAGGTCGCGCTGATGAAGCAATCACACGTACACAGACTCTTGAAAGAATCATCAAGGAACATGAAGAGTTCCGTGAAAATGCACAGGAACAACTGGCACATGAAATAAGAAAATTTAATCTATTAGATGGTCGTTTCAATGACTTGGCTTCAAATCATGAGGAGATAATCAAGTATAAGGATGAGTATAAGCGAGTAAATGCTGAACTTAGAGCAGAAAATGAGCGACTTAGAGAGGATAATGAGAAGCTGTTCTCCAAGGCAATACAGGACAGAGACGAGACCATCCACAACCTGGAGGGAAAACTCACCTTGGCGAAGGACCAATGTGCAGCACTAGACACAAAATATAGGTAATGTTGGGGAAAAAACTGCCTTAAACATGGCAGAATTTACAATGAAAATATTTTTAAAACATCTTTAAACAGTAGGATTGTGTTCAGACCCAGTCAAGTCCTACAATATTTGAGTCCTATCATTGCTATGTTTAGTATTAACAAATGAAATTTAAAACTCACTGGACTTTTCACCAAGCTACAAAAACGGTGCATTAATTTTAAGTAAGTAATTTTACTGTATGAGATTTTTGCTTTTCTGCAAAATACAGTCAATTTGTCAATAATCTGAAGTTTCCAAAAAGAAACGCTACAATATCCTCTCATTTAGATTTGTTAACAGTGCACAGGAACCGGTTATCACCTCAGACTGGGTCAACTACCATAACTGATTTTTCTGTAGCACAATCAGTAGAGCACTGGCAGCAATTATGGGGGGCCCTATTGACATTTGGCTGCAACACAAAAGGTGGTAATGACATAGTTCTCTTGTTTATAATCTATCAAATATAAGGGGAGTTTCAGGACTAGTTGGCCCTGTATCATGATGTGACAGGTTGTGGTCACATGTCAGATAATCATAGCATGCTGAGTTAATATGCTTAGGGTTTTGTTTTAGACACTCTGTCCAGGATGGCCGGGCCAAAGAGGAAGCACTGAGAGGTGAGATAAGATCCCTTCAAGAGAAGCTCAAGATGGAGGTAAAGAACTTGCAACAGAAGCTCAGTGATACAGAAGAGAGACTTAAAGGTGAATAGGGTATTCATGGATTCTGTAATTTGTTTTACAATGGCGTCTGATTATAATCTACAATTTACTGAGAGCCAAGAGCAAGTTTAGTGGAATTAGTGCTGTTTTGAAATTATTCTCTTAATAATGCAAAACTTAAGATTTTACATAAATGATAATGTAGATACAAATGCTGGTTTAAAAAATTGACATATTTGCTTCAAAAATGTATTGACAATCAGATATCCATGCATTTATTTATATATATTTATATTGTATGTAACTTTTTTATGAAAAATTAATTATTTGTGAAATTATGAATGACTGTAAAACTTACTAATTGGTTGAATATGTGTATGTCTTTTTAAAAATCTCCAAGAATTACTGTGTACAAACACAAACTTCCTCGCATACAGGGTCCATTTCCAACCAAATACCTTCACTGAGATATGACTAACTTCCATGCTTACACTTGAGTCTTGCTGCTGTCAGAATAACATGACTAGATTTGGTATTCTGTCAGGTGCTACGTCCCTATGAAAGAAACAGTAAATCTGCTTCAGGTGACTGCCATGTTTGGACCACTATTTTTATGCGCCGTTCCACGGATTATACCTAATTCCACCCCTTATTAATATTTGGACAGTTTTAGTTCCTGTCTACTTCAAATGGACCGTCCGCAATAGCTCAGGTGGTAGAGCGTTGGCTTGCAGATCGGGAGGTCGTGGGTTCAAATCCCGGCCGGGTCTAACCAAAGACTTTAAAGTTGGTAGTAGTGGCTTCCCTCCTAACGCTCGGGGCCAAGGGGACAGCATTACGTCTGACGCGTCGGTGTCAGTATAATGGACCGGCCGGGTTCAGTCCCTGGGCACCTCATAAGTGCCCCTGTTCTATAATGATAGAAATGTTGCTGCACAGTATTGGCAGAAATGCTGGCTAATCCCATCCCATCCCTACTTCAAATGCTCACAAATAGTATCACAAACAAAATGCACATGTTCTTTTGTATAAGGAAGGCCAACCATTCACATCGTGGTTTACACTTAAAGTGGTTGGATATGCCAGTTTATGTAAACAGGTTTCACTGACTGCTTTGGAAACTGTCCATTGATAAGACAAACATAAACAATACCTATTCTTCTTTTCAAACAACTAATGCGTTCTCAAGGTTATTGTTTGTATGATTCTCTAGCGGCCAACTACAAGCTTCAGAACCAGATTGACTGTCGTCAGAATGCTGACACAGAGGCTCAAGCAAAGATCATGCAACTGACAAAGGAAAAGGATGAACTGCTAGACCTGGCTATGCAGAGAGGCAAAATCATACAGGTACCTTTGACTGTACATCTAAGTGTTGCTGTTTTTATCTTAACTATTCCATGAAAAAGGGAAGCTGTTTTAGCCACCTGATCATCAGCTTGAAAGTTTAGCATGCAGGTTCTATCAAGCTTATATCCCACTTATCAATGCATAGATTCGAATAAAGCATCACATGTCTTCCTAAATAACAAACTTACTTTTAGTTGGATTTTATGTGAAGTATGGCCCTGTGTTGACTTAGACCTTTGTGCATATACATACTGGATAAAGTTTTTTTAATGTTTTACAAAAAGGCATGAAGTAACTGTATAATATGCAGTGATTGATGAAAATTATTAAATAAGCAAGGTAAATTAAAAAATCAAATATTAAATTTTCAATTGAATAAATATTTAGACCAAAGAAGATTACACTGAGCAATTTGACAAGTTACAGTGTTCTGCTATAACACAGAGTAAGTGGTGCAAAAGAAAAAAAGGGCTCAATGACTCAATGAGTTTGAAATAAATCTCTAATTTTTCACATTTAAGCAAAAACAGTACATCACTTATATACATGACCCAACAACAGTCTAATGTTTAAGATCAATGAATTGTACTCCTTCATATTGATGACTTTATGACCCATACAGTTGTGTAATTATTTTCTTTTTCTTAGAAAGAACAGACTGACAATAAACAACTGAAGAAAAGAATTGATGAGATGGAGAAGACAGTTCGGAACATGGAAGAGAAGTTTGAGTAAGTTTTCTCTGTCTGTTAGGCAGAGTGGATCAGCCTTAGGTTAATACTAAATGGTATAGATCTCTGTCTGTTAGGCAGAGTGGATCAGCCTTAGGTTAATACTAAATGGTATAGATCTCTGTCTGTTAGGCAGAGTGGATCAGCCTTAGGTTAATACTAAATGGTATAGATCTCTGTCTGTTAGGCAGAGTGGATCAGCCTTAGGTTAATACTAAATGCTATAGATCCAGGTAATCCTGACCCAGCTGAGAGCTGTCTGATAACGATACAGTATCAATACTTTTTGTTACTCAGACTCTAAAAAAAAGGTCCAAATACCAATGCATGAAGTTGGGAACAAATAGCTAAGAAATCACTATTGGGTGTCCAAAAATGTAGCATAACAGTGACAGTAAGCACCATGTTTCACATGAACTTGTTGCATGGGTGAAATCATTCAACACACATGACCACTTGTTGTGTTATTGCTTAGATATGAAATAGATAATATTTTACTTCACGAATGATCATAGACAAATATATTTTCATGAGTGAAAGAAGTTAACATTTTCTATGACCCAGAGTGAAAATGATAATCCTATCATTTCACTGGTAGTTCTTGCTCTTTTATTCAAAAGCATGAAATAATGTCTTTAACAATATGGACTAACACCCTAACCATCAGCAATAACAGTCCCAAAAAACAATCTGGGAAAAAAAATGGTCTCAAAACTAAGAGGTATGAAAAAGAAATGTAAAAAATGGGGTGTCCCAAAACATAGAGTGTGATAGTCTGTGTCCCATTACATAAAGTGATTACGGTAATATATAGGTATACTGAGCAGAGAAATATTGTTGCTGATAATAAAGGTAATGAATGGATGATCTTATTAAAGATGATAATGAGGAGGAGGATGGGGCAGATTAATGATAATGATTAGGATGATAATATGTAATGAAGATGGTGATGATAATTTCAGGAGAGAGGCTGCATCAGTCAATGCTAACCGCCAAGTTGTCAAGCTGAGAGACGAGTTGAAGGAAGCAGAGTCGCGGCTCACTGAAACAGCAAAGGTATGTAGTCTCATACAAGGACATTAATAAGTCTTTAAGAATTTTACTATTCAAATTATTGTCATAAATATTCTAAAGTATAGATGTCTATAAATATGTATAAAAGTGCAGCCTGTGGGTAAGAGGTAGAGACTCTGATTTGTACCCCTGACTGCTTAGCCTGTCACCACATGGGTTCGAGTCCCATTCTGAGCCGGGAGGTCTTTTCCAGCTGACCTATGGTGCACATGTGGTTCTACCTAGACATATGTCTGGGATATTGCTCCATCAAAATAGCTGGATGTTGCTGTAATAATCAGAATTGGTTGTTGCAATGTATTTAAAAAACAAACAAAACCAACATATGTATAAGATTAACTATTACTGATCTTTAGGTTGTTTTTGTGTTTGTTAACAAAGTATTTATATAACTACATACTTATGTTAAACTCATAATAATAGTTCAATATGTATTTTATTGCACAGGAAATGTATAGAAAGTACATAAGAGGTTAGCTTATTGTGTGTAAACAGCACCAGCTATAAGCTCTTCACAGTATTACATTGTATTAACATGAATGCTGCGTATCGTTTGTCAGTCAATCAGTGTTGTATGATAATGGTCTTCAATTAGCTTAAATGATCAGGTTTATGTTAACTTTCACATTTAATATAATGTTCTTCCTATTACTTTAAAACAAGTATGTTCAGTATTTTTTTCTGGTTTTCTTTAAAAAATTATTTGTAATAACAATTAAGCAGCACTGATTACGGTTAATTTTAAACTGTAAACTTGTACTTAACTTATGTTTTAGTTATTGCAAGATAAGATATAAATGGGAAACACTTCAGACTTAATCTTTTAATTATTTACTTAAAACACTCTTCATTGTTGTTGACTTTTTTCTCTTTCCCTAACAATTGTTCAGTTATAGTTGTCAGACAGTGTCCATTTGTACAACAGATATGGTGTTGCCTTCACTGTGTAAAGCATGCCATGTACACCTGGCATGATACCACATCCAGTCTCATTATCCAGACACTGGGCAGACCAGCCATGGAACTTCTCGTATATTTTTGGTTTAAAGTAATCACAAGAGAACATATTAGTACCATTTTTAACAAATTAAAGTGTTCACAACAGAATTGTTTCTTGTTGTTCTTTAAGTCTGCACATATATTATATTATTTTTCAGTTGTATTTTTTCTTTTATTCACAAAGCTGCTGACATTGGCAATGTTTTTATTGTGTTTGTACTCTCACAATGATTCTTTGTTTCTAGTTATGGATGCTTTTATTATCAACACTTTCAATGGTTACACCAACTACTTTACAAAGAAATGAAATGTTTTTTCTGACTTTACTGGTTAAGACATTTTGCAAGTTTATTAGATAATTTTGTTTGCATCTGAATTTAGATTTGTATTTTTTAGAAATGTTCAACAATTGAAAAAGAAGTCACAATGTAAAAATATGTTTCTTTAATAACCTCAAATAACCTTATGAACCTTAAATAACTTTACATCTTAAATAGAAAGCTCTTATTTGACCATAAACAGGTGGAAGTAGATATATAGGCATAATTGGGTGTGTGTGTTTTAATCTATGGGTATATAATGCTTGAAAATAGTGCAGGTACAGTTTACCTAGTGATTCCAGAGTCATGCTTCCTTGGAGAAATCGCTGCTTAAATGTTCTGGCACATTTTCAAGCAGTATTTTATAAGAAATGGAGGGTGTGTGTTTTTTTCATCCATAAAAAAAACGTTCACAGACGTTACTGTATTTATCTGCCAACACAAAAGTTAATGCATGAAAGTTATATTCATCTGCAATTCTTGAAACCATATTTAGTTTTTTCTCTGCATTTAAGACAAAAAGATTTTAAACATAAATATTGCCTTGTTATCTTTTTGGTGTTCTATTAAATATTTGCCAGAATTAAGTGTTATGAAATATTGCAGCATATTTTATTAATGTATTCTCATTCTCAAGTCAAATTGATATCAAATGCTAAGTAATATGCCATTTAAAAGTACGACTTTGGTCTCAGACTGCTAAAGATGAATTTATCAAGCTTTGGCAAGCAATGTAGATCCAGATCAGGTAATTCCAACTGAGAGCTGTCTGATCAGGATTTTCTCTGTTTGCTGCTATTCCCTATGAATATTTAATGATACTTAAATATGATAATAACTAAGAATTTAAGATGGGCTGTTCACTAATGAAACCAGTTAAGGGTATATGTATACAATCACAGTATGTCAATAGGTAACATACTGCTTGACTATTACAGGAGTTTGACGCCTACAAGAAGCACACTTCAGCCCTGCTGAAGAAAGAGAAGGAATTGAATGAAAGATTACGCCACCTCTGTGGGTAGATTGTCCAACCATCATTGTCATATTATCTTTATCACTCTGTCCTGCTTTTGTATCATTGACATGTGCAGTAGCATCAGCAGCAACAGTTGTGATAAGAAATTCTTCAGAATGAGACTTTCATTTTTTCATTCATTATGTTACATCACATTACTTATAGTTTGTAGGCATTTCTATAAGATGATCATTTGTGACTTAATAAGCCGACAATAATTCAAACTTTTAAACCTTATTAAAGTTGATTATCTTGTCTAGAGCCTATTTAAACAATAACTGAATTTCCTTTCCTTATTTTTAATGATATGATGAATTACTGCATTACTTGTATATGTTTAAAGTGTTTGCAACTTTCTTTTTAACCATTTGACAAGAGGCTGAAAACAATATGCCTGCTGTGTTGCTTGGTTCTTTTGTTTTAAAAATTACCCTTAGCAATTTAATTAAAAAATTAAATCAAAATTGTTTGACCATTAATCTGCTTTCAGTAGTTTACCATGCTAAGAATGAATTGAACAACTACTGTAAATCTAGATCAGTATCTGTACAATGCTACATCTTAAACAACATTAACAAGGAGCATGTTACGAGTTTAACAAATATTTTAGAATTACAATTTTTTATTTCCCCTCTCCTCTAGCTGTCAGAGCAGCATCTCCTTCCCCTACAATGGACCTTCCATTGCATTTAGATGTTTGTAGTTTCCTCTTATCTAGTCTAGGGTTTTCAAGGCTCAGTCCAAATCCCTTAAGTTGCCAATTTTATGATGGTATTCCATGTGTCTTTCTGCCTGCCTCAAGGTCTTTTTACAAATTGTTCAGGGATACCTGGATGCTTTTATGGCGTATGTACTTTCTGGTAGTCTAATTATATCTCCTGGCTATTTTATTCTCCTCTCCTATATTTTTATACTCCTTTCAATTTCTTTTCTTTCTGTGCAACTTACTCATGTTACTTTAAAATATAGCAGTTTAAAGGTTACAGGATCATTCAGTACACATGCACATTCCAACATGGCTGATCTGGATCCACACTGTTTGCCTTAGATTGATAAATTCTTGCTTGGCAGGTTTGGAGTCATACATATTCTTATTTGTATTTTGCAGGTTCTTAAGCTCTACCTTACAACCCTTGTCAACTTAAATTTTTTAACCATCCTTTGTATTGTGATTTATTTATTTTATTGTTAAAAGATGATTTAGTGTTTCTGTTGTTCATTTTCATGTGATTTTTCTGACTTCTTTTTTTGTCTTACATGTTACTTTATATACATTCTAGTTTGTGCTGAGTCTAAGCAAGAGTGATATTAAAATACAATGCTACTTGCTTTTTAATGGTTAACCATACTACAAAAAACAAAACTATGCCAAAATCAATTTTCTACCCTCCTATTGAATGTTGTTATCATTGTTAATGCTTACCATCCTATAATTGTTAACCTTAGTTTAAACCTGTTGATAGTCAAGGCAAACAAGTCCCTATATTATAAATCCCTCTCAACTGCCCACTTTCTGGGTAGAACCAGTACTCAGGTGCTGAGTTCCTGAAACAGTTTGCAGTTAATAGTTTTAATCAAGGACTTAATGGTCAGCATGGTCCAAGAACCTCTGATACAGAGATATTAGATGGGAGTCCTTAACGTCCGAGCCATTAGACCATGGACGCTCACATATTTAACCTTAAGCACATAGTATTGCACATTGTTTTTTTTATAAAAACTATAAGTACAAATAGTCATCTTGTCACAGACTCCCTCAGCAAAGTCTGTAGATCCTGATCAGACATCTCATAAGTCAATTTGGCTGATCTAGATCTACATTTTCTGCCAATATCAAATCATGTTTTGAGCTTAGCCTGGATACAATAAACATGTATGAAAATTGTTCTGTTTTTTTTCTGTTTAAAATACTTTGGTTCTTGAAGATAAACATTGAATTAACAGTTGTATAGTTCAAGTCTACATATTCACTAGCATCATTAAATAAAAATACTTTAAATGTTTATTTATTGAGATCATTTTGGCCGTACAGCTTTTTCTTCGACATTTTTTTCTGATAGTTTTTGTATAAAGGAGGTAGATATGTTTTTATTATTATTTGTGTATTGTTAATGAGGTAGAATTGTTGCTTATTTCTTGTGCCAACTCAAGTAGAAAGGCATTTTTGTCTTCATGCTATTTTTGACCACTCCAAAATAAATAATATTTTTACAGATTTTATAACTATCTTAAGGACTGTCCAGCAGATAAAACAACATTTTATATCTTCATTCGCTTAAATATGCAACCATTAATTCCTTGCAAAGGTGCATTTAGAACTGCATAGTTCTTTGTGCTATATCACTTAAGTATAACTTTTATACACTTTCTTTCACTTGTAAGCTCCTTATGTTTCTTTTTTTCATACATCATTCATATTGTTGTGTCATGGCATGTATGCTCATGTGTTTTAGTGGTATACTGTTATTTACTTTCAACAAGATTCCCTCCAAAATTTGTGATAGGTTGTCCATCTACATTACTGTGATTATAGTCAACATGTTTTGTGATGTATATAAGATACAAGTTCAGTTGTATTTTACAAAGTTTTTCATTGATTTTTTGTGCTTCTAGTTACATTCCATAGTTAATCTATTTAATTATTATATTAATTACGAAATAAATACAATTTTATGATATATTGGTTGAATTTATTTAATTTCTGTTCCATATATTTAATTTTCTGTTACAGATGCCCTTAAAATGTCAAAACAATTTACATGGAATAAAAAAGTCCCATCTACAATAAATCAATGACATTACAATATTGTGCAATATTAAAGACTTTTTAAATTGTAATAATGGAATTAACTTGAACATCTGATCACTATAGTGTAGGTGGATATAATGTTCTTCAAAATATTGTATTGTCATTGGAATAATGAAAAGCATTGCAACACTTTTCAACTTTTATTTACCAATATTTGTTCAATAACATAATCATGTGTATTTGTCAGTCATAAGCAATACGCTGACTGACTAGATAGGGACACAAAAAATGAATTGCGGATTGTTTGGTTTATTGTTCTTTGTACCTACCCAAAAATATGACCCAGCAGGTGTTTAAACATAACCCAGCTACTTACCTTGATAACCTCTTATTAAGTTTTACTAAGATTGGCCATAACAATTAAAGTTTCATCTTTTTACAGGATGCACATTAAACATACCTTGTCAAATAAGAAAATATTATTTAATGAAAACCTTTCTCGTCCCATTATGAATTTAAGAAGGAATGTATAAAAATCAAACTTTACAATAGTTGATAAAAATATTGTTTTCCCATCCCTCAATGTCTATCGATCGAGTACCTGTCCGATATTCGTTTACATCGCCAGTTAACAATAATAAGAATATATGACAAAGTTCTATGAGCATTGCAATATATACCAAACTTCGAAAAGCAGAGAACAAAGGTATTTCACATGCAAGCAAAGTGAAAAGTAAGAACAAATTTGTGATGAGTCATTTAACGAAAAGAGCAAACCCGACAGTTACCGCCTTGGAACGGTCAGTCGGCAATATGGACCGACTGGGGTGCTTAAACCGATTTTACAGAGCTCTAACCTCGCACTTACTGACGAGTTTCTAAAATGCAAGCAATGAAAAGAAAAACGATCTATTTGAATACAAAATATCCAAGCGCTGATATTTTCTATAAGACATGCAGCAAATAGAGAAGAATCTGTGTAGACCATCTTGAAAATGTATTCTTTCTGTGTATCATTTACATTTAAATGTTGGTATCCAGTGCTTTGTGTCAGATAAAGGCATAATAAAAGGCATAATATATGGTTTAATTGAAAGTGTAGCTATAACAGCTGTCTGAAGAGGACCTTAATTTGTATTTAACACCAAAAGCATTATTTCCACTGGGTGAACCCATCCTTTGTTACAGTATCACAACTCTTTTCTGTAGAATCAACTGACAAATGTTTCTTATCAGGTAATCTATAGCCACGTGGCTTAAGTAATCTCTTCCTATTGTCAGAGTAAACATATCAGTTGAAAACAATAAGGCAAAATTATAAGGAGTTCGTCTTAGAAGAGAAAACAATATTTACGTATCAGTCAGTAACTATATAGCAGAAATCCTCGTGTGTAAACAAAGAAAGAAAAGAAAAGGGAGAAAAGTCAGAAAATGACCCCCAAAAACACCAGCAGAACTAGGTAATATGTTAATAGATATGCATTTGATATAGAGAATATATCCACACTTTTAATACAGGAGGTCAAATAATTATAAAACATTAATTGATATCCATGGATGCAGCACATAAATAATGGCACCAGTTTAATGAACAAGTTCTATGTTTTGAACACCAAATCTAATCTCTCAGGCGTAGTCTATGTAAGTTTATGTAGTGTAGTGGAGGATAAGTTTCCTGGAAAGACATACGTGCACACATTTAGACCTTTGAGGCCAAATATGAAAATGTAATGGAAAGATTGTTTTGTATCTATGGCAAAAACTAACCAAAACGGAATAAACCGGTCAAACTTCTGCATAATTTACGAAATAAGTTGATAACATTTTAAATTGAAAGTTTGATAATATATAACGCGACACATAGAAAATCTATATTTCGTTGCTGTATTTCTGCCTGCTTGACGATGATACATAATACTATATATAGTGTAGATTCGGTGCCTGTGCATCCTAAACAGCTACTAAGCTCAAATAGAAGTTTAAATAAATAAATATTTCAAATAGGACACGCAGACATATAGTGCAATCCCTGGTTATACCGACCGAACGAACGTAATGTGTATACCATAGACATAGTGTATACCTAGCTGATGTATAGATAATGGTTGTATGCTTCAGGTAGTCCAGTTACACCGTGTTCACGATTCTGTATGGACTTCTATATAAAATATTATACTTTAATACAAGTAAGTTTCTTCAGCAGGTGAGCATGATCTGCTTATGTTTTAAGGCATACTAATGAAACAAGTAATTAACTTGCAGTGGTAGTTTATTGGTGTTTGAATTCGGATATACATGCATTACATGTAGATTGTAGTACATGTGTACATCTTCGAAAGTGAAAGTTATCGTTCAGCTGATTTCTTTTAAGAAATCCTCAGCCAGACATATATACTTAATCATGGGAATGTAATGAGTAGCAACCACGTAATAAACAATTAGAAAGGGGTTTCCGTTTGACATTTATGATACAGGTCAAAAAGGGGAACGAGTAGCATCAAAGCACTGATTACGCTGAATAGTATTCTTTTTGCAGTGGTTACGTCCCTTTATGCGTATTGGCAGAGTGGCAACTCTGCCTACGTATGGCAATGACTTTCAACACAATAGTATAATAAAACGGCAGACTTTTGTAGAACTTTTTATTTCTTTCTTTTTTACCACAGTTTGTCATGCGGAGAGGGGATCGAGTCCATCAATGGTTAACTTTCATAATATTAAGAAGATTATTTTGTTTCCATATACAGCAGGCGCATATCTATGTTGCATTAACGAAACAGTAAGAAAAAACATGTTTGGCCTTAGTATCGAGAATTTAAATTATAAATATAAATTCATGAAAGTTCATTGTATAATATCTCAAATATTTCATAATAAACACTGACATTTAGCGAGTGTATAGGTATCTGGATCATTCCGAAATGTGAGATGTGAAAATTGCGCCAAACTAAATGTCTGAATACTTTTCAGATCTCCGTAAACAGCAATGGAGGAAATGTTCAACATGACGGTCCCGTGGTGTCTAATTTTTCTCACCGTACCTGTTATATACTACATTTTGTTGACTTTACTCCGACAATTCAGAGTTGGTTACTATGACAACCGATACATTTTTATCACTGGATGTGATACCGGGTTTGGTTACATGCTGGCGCGACGTTTGGACAAGCTAGGATGCCACGTGATCGCCGGCTGTTTGACTGAAGATGGTTTTAAGTCACTAAAGGTACGGTGGTTCTATTTTCACTCTGATTTGCAAGTTGATACTGGATTGTTGATTGTTCTTATTGAACAATGGCCGTTTATGTGTGTTCTATACAACCGCATCGGGGCATACAAACATTCTTATATCTTTAGGAATAACTTCTTTATTGAAGCAAACACGAAGAGGAAAGAACAATGCAATTCAAAGTGAACAAAGTGGGTGGATCGCATGTACCGGGGAATACAACTATATGTTGCAACAGTATGCATAACAACATATAAAACACAACCAATACTGTGGCGTCATCTCATATTTGATTAGGTACCAGGGCAGATTTCTCATTTTTCACTAAAATTGCAACACTTTTACTTAAAACAGCACCCACTTACTCTCTATACCTAACTCAATCCATGTGGAAAATGAATGGTAAGTACATGTTCTTGACATCGGAATTCCTTACTTTGTTAACCAACACTTTAGAGAAAATCGTAGAAATGTAACGTTTGATATTTTAAATTTATTTTGTTTATTGTTTATTTATTTACTTCTTGCTGTACCTGTATATAAAGCGCACATTTATATCTGTCTTTGTTCTCAGAAGGAGTGCAGCAACAGGTTACAGACATTAACGGTTGACGTTACCAAAGAAGCAAGCATTGTCCGGGCAAAACAGATCGTGGAGCGGTGTCTTCCACGTGATAAAGGTTAGATTTAGATTTAACACAGAAGGCGATGTCGTTGTGAAAGCAGTTCAGATAAGAGTGTTTGGTAAATGCGACTTAGTCCGGCCTGTCTACTGCATGGCTCACCGACACCATCTGCGTTACGGGTTATTACAAAGTATAGAAATCGTCACATTTATTAAGAGTAATTGAATTGCTGTGTTAAGATAAGAGTAGGCTTGGAATAAAGATAAAGACTGGATACAAATAAAATCAAAGCTCTTTAAGTGATTTGTTAAATTAAAAAAACAACAGATTTCAAAGAACGCATATTAATTTATTATAGGCATCTTCCACTTCGGAAGAAAACTAAATACTCCTCTCTAAATTTAAGTTATTATTCCTGATTTTCATTTGAATGGACCATATTCCCAAACTTCACCGCACGAGTGTAGGTCACAAGATACATGTATAACACTATACTTCACTGAAACCGGGCTAGTGTTATTTTCGCGAACATTTAAATCATTAAACCTTACTACGTGTAGCTCTGTGTTATACGAGTGAAATGTTTGTGCAATCATTTTAGTAATGCTACTTTTGCAAACTTAATTTAGATGTATTTTTGTTTGTTTGTTGTTGTTTTAAATCATCAATAACCATCGTTGCGACTTAACCCATACGCATCTAGCCGCTGAGAGTTAGAAAACAGCGACTGTTTTAACTGGGTTCTGTTTAAAATATACTTTCCTTGTCAATACCAAGCAGCTAAGCATTCTATTAATGGACATTCGTCACACGATTTAAGTCACCTCTATACTTTGACGCTTCATAAGCAGCCGATTATCAGGGATTTGTGCTTCCGCCTTGTATAATAGTTCCATGTATAAATAAAAATGAAAGGAATACTTGTATATTTTTTTTTACAAATTAATGTTATAAATAGCATTTAAAGTGTCTTTAATATACACACTGCTACCCCTCGTTTTTTGTGTACAACGTTTAATTGTCAGCAATATTTGATAGTAGTCTTTGTCCATAATCATTTGAGCGCATTCACACAGACTGTCCTGAAGATGGATTCCTCTTAATACGTATAACTATAATGCACCAAGAGTATACCTAATGTTTGTTTGTACATTTGATCTGTACGTATCGATAGGGTTGTGGGCTGTGGTCAACAATGCGGGTGTACCAGGGACAGTTGCCCCTCTGGAATGGACTCCGATAGAAGAATTCAACCTGGTCATGTCCGTCAATCTCACAGGCGTTGTTATGGTAACAAAAGCCTTCCTCCCATTGGTCCGAAAGGAGAGTGGACGTGTTGTGAACATGGCAAGCATGTGCGGTCGTCTTGCCATAGCAACAGCGGCTTACAACGCCTCGAAATTTGCTGTCGAGGGTTTTTCCGATTCAATAAGGTATGGATGGAGGCACAAATTTATACGTTTTTTTTTAAAATTTCGTATAGTGTGTAATTCACACGTGATTTTTCACGTTTTCTTGACATATTTGTTTCTGTTCTCTCTGCATTTTGTACTTACTGTCATCGATCATTGCTATGGTAGCAAATATGTACTCATGTCTGGCAATTACTTGTAATTTTATAATAATATAATTTGGTTGCATGCAGTTGTTATTTCTGAAAAAAAGAAGAAAACAGGTATGTTCTTAACGTGATTTTGTTTTAATTTTTATTAGTTATAAAACCGTTCTGGGTGCTAAGATTAAAATAAGAAACGATGTGGAATTATTTTGCCCCAAATCGCAAACTTTATTTAAATGTTTATTTTTAAAATTTAAAATGTTACTGCACGATGTCGGGATTCAAGACAACTAAGTCAACATGCAATTATAATTCAGTATAACCAAAACAGAAAGTTAACCGTTTCAACCCCTTATAAGTTTATTAAATATTGAGCTAAATTGGTGAAACCCAATTAGAACAATACATGCTAAAGTTTTTATTACGCCAACATTTACACGCTAAAATTTGTACATAATGTCGTAAAGGAAATCAGCAGTTATAACACGTTCGCCCTATCGATTCTACACTGCCATATAGTTCCTACTTATGACAGGTGGTTTAATTACATTTTGACACTGCTTAGCCTCCCACCGTTTGGGTGAGCCGTTTGTTCTACCCAGACATTTGTCAGGGGTCTTCCTTCACCATAACAGCTGGATGTCCAATATTGATCATAACTGGTCGCTGCGATGTATCACAAGAACAAAACAAACCATTTTTACATGGATATAGATAAACCTGCTGGGAGTGGCTAAAATTAAATTTTTGAAATATGTCCTTATTAAATTGCCTTTAGTGGTCATTGAATCGCGGTCACTGATGCCGCTTTACCACATGATCGTGACAGAAATATATTGAAAAAAACTATTAGAGGACACAGACCACATGTTTTTAATAAACAGATGCATGACAATGATGAACATCCCGTAAAAAGAACCTAGCGATGAATACTAATGAGCTGGAAAAGTGTTCGAACTATTGGCCTTCGTATATGACATTGGCATTAAGCGTGGCTCAGTTAGGAAATACCTGTCTGCAATGTCGAGTGATGATTTATGCTCGACTGTTAACGCAGATCTAGGACATCAATGAACAGCATTTTGCAACTTTACAGATAACAATGACTTACTTGTTTTTTTTGAGAAAATAAATTGTGGTCCAAACTGTAGAATACAAAGTTTACGTATTGCAGGTCACCACACTTATAAATTTTGTCCAACATAAGTCTATGTAATTCATTACGGAATATAGAAAGGTGTTAAACTCACACAACGGACAAATGAACACCAATCTTTTAACCCTCGAATCACTAATTTTTTAATAATAACCGAATAACTGTTACAGTTAACACTGTAAAGACCGACACAGACCAACAAGGACCGACAGTCCGTAATATTCTGTTTTATTCTCTGTTGTATTTGAATGTTAACTTTGATGCAAGAAAGCGTAATGATTATAGCAAAAAAATCACTACACCTTAATCATCATTTCGAAAGCATTTATTACAACATACGTGTATCCATAATGGTTTTAATACTTTTAATTATTATGATATTTTCTTCGAGATAATATTGTGTTCGTATTAAGCTGATTTGTCATATAAATATGTGAAAACATTACTAAACTATGGAGTTTTCTCTTGTTGCTTGCTCTTTTCACTGCATTCTATTTTGTAATTTTTATGACTTTAATGCTCCTTTTCTTATGCTTATTATACTTCAGGCGAGAACTGTACACAACAGGGGTAAGCGTACACATAATCGAGCCTGGCTTCTTCAGTACTGGTATTGTAAGCGAGGAAACCATCCAAGCTGGGTTGGAGCGGAACTTCCAGCAGTCCTCACCGGAAGTTCGGCAGTATTACGGTGAAGCGTACAAAGACACATGTGAGTAGATAATCTGCCGCTTTACACCAGTGTAAATCAATCAAAAGATACTTGGAAAGTATATACCTTAAAAAGTATTAAAATTATTTAACAGCAGTCCTTAACCCAACATCTGGGTAAAATGTGTAGCGGTAGATAGAAATCATAGTTAATATTATTCTTTATGCATTACGCGTTTGGGAAAATGTATATCCATAAAAATAAAATTCCGGTAATCCGAATATTAGTAAAAGTGAAAATGAACCATTGACATTGTTGAAGAAAACCTTCGACTTTACACTACATTTACCCCGATGACTTAACATACGCGCTGTCAAGCCCTCGCGAATTTTTTTTTACACAGTTATCACCGAATAGAATAGTTCCAATTGGTCGTTTGCGATTGGTCTCCTGGGTAAAAAGCGGAGTTCCTCTAAGATGTAAACTTCACAGTCGTAGCAACAGTAACTAATAGCGATTAGGTCTCGTGGCTTCCTCTGACATGTTACCTAGAGATGCATAACAACAGTAACAAAAGGCATTAGGTCTCCTGACTTCCGTTTAAATATTAGTTGGATATGCATAGCAACAATGAACATGATGTGTGCGTCGTTTGAACTCCCTTTGGGTGTCATCTCAAGAGCCTAGGAAATAGTAAACATGGACAATCAGGTCATCTGACTTTCTCCCAAGATGTAAGCTTGAGATGCATGTCAGGAGTAACCATAGGCGGTCACTGGTGGACAATACATTGCTAGGCATGCCCATACATGAGATCATTCTTGAGACTTCAGAGAATTTTTTTCATAGTACAATGTAGTTTCGATGATCAGTTTAACCATGATGACATAGGCTGCTGTAAAAGGTCAGAGTTGAAAATAAATGTATTAATATTTATATTTCCATGTTATAGTTTAAGCCGCATATGCTTTGCTGCGTCTATAATATTTGATATCTAACTGCTCTAAATGTTTCTTGGTTCAAGACCATGTTTTATTCAAATCTGAAATTTTTGCAATTACATTTGGTTTAACATACAAGGAAATGAGACATATAATGTTCTTGTCACCATTACCGCATTTTTTTCTTATCTTGGTCATGTTAACATTTGGTTATTAGAACAAAGACAAATAAATTACTAACAAAGCACATCTTTTCATTTATTATTTATTTGATAACTATTATAAAAATTAAAGATATGATTTTATAATATCATAATTGAACAACAACTGAAAACAAACGAAATATAAGTAAAATGTACAAAAAATCTATAAGAAAATCTTTAAAAGCAGGCACTATATTATTTACAAAAAAATCACTGCTAATAGAAGAATATAGCAATAAAGGAACAATTTGCGATATTTTAGAAACATTTTTTTTTATCAAATCAGACATTTTAATTACAAACAATATTGAACAAACCATATTGAACAAGTAAATTGGTTCATATTTTTATTATAATTTTTTGAAAATTCTTATAAATGTCAGTCAACACTTAATGTGTAAAATGATTTGGAAAAGTTTATTATTTGGAAAAGTTTATTCAAAATATTTTATTATTTATAACATTATCAAAAAAGAATTCACCCTATGTAAAATTAAACCATTACAGATAAATAACAATGTTTTGTCTTTAATCACAATATCACACACGTACTATCACAGGGTTTTAAACTGTTTTAAATTAGTATATTAAATTAGTCTTGCTATTTGTCACCTATCCTTATCATGTTACATTGTGTTTTTATCCTGTATTACTTATTGGTCATCTTCCTACATTTTCATGCAATGGTATCAAGATGTTCTGTTAGAGACTCAGCTGCAAGTTGTTAAACATGTTCTAAAAATGTCACGTTAAGTTTTTATTCTGAGGAGCACTTACATTTTGGTAAACATAAGGATTAGATAGGTAGTTAACTTGTCATAATAGCTTAGTTTAACTTAAAAACATAGACACAAAGCCATTTGTGTAATTGTGTAGAAATATATCTTGATAAACTCTTAGCCTGCTAAGCAAATATTTATACAGCTTAGGCAAAAAGTCTTGCACCAGATCAAATACTTCCTGCTGAAAGTTGTTTGATCAATGATCCGGATGTTAAATCTTGGCTGTCAAGTCTCTGGCAATATGTTTTGTTAGCAGTTAGTTGACAGCCAAAAACTACCAGGTAAGTAAGTTTTAACTATGACTGCAAAATTATTTCTAACTATTGATCCAATCATTATTGAAAAATCCATCACTATTCTAGTCAATAAACTTAATTCATATCTTTGTACAAAATAGGCAAAGGTTAAAGGTGATATCCAACAGTTTGGACCTATTTTTTCTCTCAAAAGAACAAATAACTTGTTATATGAAGATAGTATTAAAATCATCTTGGCTTAGACTACAGTATGGGTTTATGAAAAATCTATGCCCACATTCCCCCAAACAGGCATAATATATTGGTAGATGTATTTTACATAGACAAACCCTCTGAAGCCACCTACAACATGGAAGCATGATGAAAAAATTCCATCAAAATTTGTATCTAGTAAACCCTTAGCATGCTTGGTTTTTAATAACAAATAATGAATTCATAGTTATTTGAAAAACAACATTTAAAGGGAACAAGACTGATGAAGACTTAAGCAGCACATAGTGAAATCACAGTGGAAGATGGCTGATTTGGATCTATACTTTGTGCCTGTGTCTGATCAATTTGTGCTTAGCAGTTTAAGAGATTAAGCAATTAAACTGACTGTAGCTAGCACTAACACATACAATGAATACAGTATGGGAGTCTAACCTGCCTGAGGAAAAAATGAAGGAGAGAAAGGTACCTTAAAAAAAAGAAAGAAGGTTGCCTTTTGTCATTTGAAAAGTGACAAAAAGTGTAGACAGCAAAACATAAGAAGAGCAGGTAACAAGAGCAGGTAACATGTGCAAATCCAAAACAAAAGTTCCAAAACAACTCACGACACAAACCACATCCAGAGTGAAATTGTCACCAATGCACCAAAAAAAAGAAACTAATAGTTGCTGGTTTAACATAAAACATTCATCTGTAACAGGTATACTGAAAACTGCTACATATGTAGAACCTGATTTGTTTCTATACAGTTGTTTCAGTGTTATAAACACGTTCAGTTTATATATTTACATCACAAGAAAAACAATACCTTTACAAATAATTGTACATTGTACTTTCAACCAATACTATGAGAAATTGCTCACATTCTGAAATGATGTGGTACTCTGTTTGCTACAGGTAGCTCAGATTTAAACATTTGTTGTACCTGGTAATTCTTTTAGAACCTTTTCATATTTTCCTATTTTTTGTATATATTGATTAAGTTGTTGGACATAAAATTAAAAAATCAGTTGAGACTGGTTGAAGTATAAACCTAGTGTCGCAACAGTTGCTGACCCTCTCCATCAGACACGGAGGAGATGGAAGTCTCGCTTCCTGCCCCTGCTCTCTCTGGTTGGTTCTCACGGCCATCTGTAGGATTCTCTTGATCCTTATCAGGTTTAGGCAGTATGAGTCCAGTCCACAGCAGTTTTAACTCACCTCGGAGCCAACCAATCACATATGTTGTGAGGAGAGTACAAGGGACGATGTACAGCAGTGCTGGCTGGCCTTTTTGCATTATGGCGAGAGCCCCGAAGGTCAACAAGAGACCCATCGCATATGCAACAACTGTCGAAATGAAGTAGATTTTTCTGCTTCCAACTTTGAGGTCAAAAGCATGATTGTGACATACAAGAAGAGAAGGTACAACAATGTCTCCAAAGCCAAGAAGAGAATATGGCAGCATGCAGATGTTTATGTCTTCCCATAGAAGCTTGGGGACTATAAATGCCATTGGGAGCTGCTCTCGTGGTTTACCCCCACCGGATCCACTGCCGCCAGTTGCAACTTTAACCATGATGCTCTCATGATTGGATGTGAACAGTGGTGTGATGAAGACAAAGAATATGTCATACAGGAACAGAAGTACCAGTGCAATTGTACAGACTTTAATATTTGGCATGTGAATATTGCACATCACATTGACACAGAAGCAGAATCCAAGAATGTTCTGAAAGACCCAGGCATATGTTTCATGTCTTTGTATTGCCCAGAATATGGCAACAGCCATACAGATTACAGCAAGCAGAATATTCCTGTATTCGGGAACTGACTTAAAACATGGCATCCTTTTCACTGGCAGACTGTTGTTGAATGGCAATAGTCGGATCCAGAGAGGCTGAATGCAGAAGTAGAGTCCCATAGATCCAGCCAGACAGAAGAGAACAATCACTACGAACACAAGATAATCATAGAAGAAGTAAAGCAAAACTAGAAATCCACATACTAACAAAAAGAATACAACTATGACTGGAACTGACAAGTTTACATTATTTTCTTCATCTTCATGCTCAACTTCCTCATTAACTGATTCCTCTGTTTCTGTTTTAGGTTTCCTTTCAAGTGCTTTTTTCTTTCTCAGAAATATTTTGTATCTTTTGACTCCTGCCCAACAGCCACCAACAGATACACAGGACACTGCTATCAAGAACAGCACTAACATGTTTGGATCTAATTTGAAGGAATCGGAAGGGGCATATAACAAGATTTGTGACTTTGGTCCCTCAGTCTGGAGGTGGTAAACAGTTTCCCATGTTATCAGTGCGATTGTTGGTTTGGTTGATTTATAATCTGTTTCATTGGTAGCACTGGGAACCAATAAATACTGACTGGCAACAAGCACAGCAGCTGCTCCTAGTTTCTGTGCCATCTGCGCTTTATACACGAACGAGCAGTTTCCTCTGGCAATTATAACAGCCTGTCCCTTGACATTGTGGCCAAAGTAATCTACCTCTGAACAACCAAAGGAACTGGAGAGGTCAACCAAAGATGTGGCATTAGCATCCTCTCTGGACGATGGCAGTAGATGGAAACTTGGGTTGTAACTGAAGCAGAAATTATTTTTCCAATCTTCATCTGAAGTATCCTTGCTCAGCATCACTCCATTGCTTGCAACAGTCTAAAATATAGAACCAAGTTATACAATTAGATAAATATCAAAATAAAATTAGAGAAAACTGACAACTGTCAACTAGTTTGAGAAAGAAAACAAAATAGGTTTGACACTAAATAATTATAGCAATATATAAATAACAGTTTACATAATAAAAGCAGGGAACCAATAGAACTGAGTTATGCTCGCCGAAGTGCTGATGGCACACTGCACTCAAGTGTACTGCAGGAAAAAATAAAATAAAGGACAGAGGGTTTCTTGATCCAGTAACCTATAGATTATTAAGTTTATTTAAATAAGATCTAAAATAATAATAGATCACATTCATAAATTTTACATGTCAGGCAAAAATTGCATTCTATTTTCGCATTATATTTCAGTTTGGCAATAAGGCAGTTAAAAAAGACTGTAAATCAATTTCTCAAACAACCAGAACTATAAACAGGTTTATGTGGTTCTTGCTTGACAGTCCTAGCTATCACCATAACATTGGTATACACTGGTAACTAACCAACTAGCATACACCAGTGCTTCAAATATGCTTTTTTTTTAAAGATCAGACTTCCATATGTTAATCTTAAGTCCCATTTGTTTTACCTGGAAGTTCCAGAACACATAAACTACTGCAAATTACAAAATGCCATTACATGTATATACATATTTGTATGTCTTATCTTTACCCTCATTATTTACATGTTTAATGTTTCATTAATATATTTATATGAACCCTCTGGTGGTGTCTGTTGGTGTTTTGTATATTTGAAAACCTTAAAAGTGAAATGTTCATTTATTATATATGTATATTTGTATATAGATGTATATTATATATATTAAATATTGAGCGTCTTAAAAAACATGAAAATTTAGAGGTGAACGCTGTGGCATTTTGCAAAGGAATTACTTATAAAAATGGGATATTAATTTCAGTTCCCATTATAAGCACTTCTAATTACAAACTTTTAATAATTAAAACCAGCAAGTGTTATTAACTAATTGGCGAAAGGCGATAATTACCAACAGCTTAAATTTGGACTCTGACCCATTCAAATGCAAGACCCATATAACTTGGCATCAATACTTACTTGATTGACATCTGAATAAAATTACCAACTATTATAAGCAACTATTAAAGTGTACTGCAACAAACTTTATACCAGAAATGCTTTAATAACATGCAGACAGACGATCACACAAACAAGCAGGCATGCACTTCAGCTAGCTGCTGTCAATCAAATCTATCTTTAAGCGCCTGTGGGCAGAGCGTAACAGGGGATAATCAACTATTAGAAAAATCATAATAGTTGCACCGTACACGCGTGCACAGTTTATTAAGTTGGCAGAGTTTCGGTAATGTATACCATTAGCGGTACCCAACTCTTACTGTTGGCCATTTAGCGATAACCTACTTGTATGCATAGTTGTCAGGTAGGCAAAGTTTCGATAGTTGTTGGGAACTATTCGAGTAACCATGCTGGTGTACATCTTAACTGGATGCTGTACAACGAAGACCAATCGGGTCAGCTGCTGTGCTATTATCAATCGATACATTATGAAAATGTGCTTAAGGTGATTAACAATGCATACTGGTGAGCACTATAATACACAGTATGTCGAGTGCACTGTGACCAGGTGTAAAGCCATAAAACTGGACATTCTGTGGATTCTCTGACCTTCTTGACCTTTAAATCTCGGCCTTCGCTGGGAATTTTGGAAACGGAGGTGCCAAGGTTTACGGTCACTTCGGTAAATGACCCTTTTGGTAAAGGGATTAGTCTGGTCGTTTTGGTAAATAGGTAAACATATATTATAATGCCTGATTGAGATGGAGAATTGGGTATGTTAACGTGTGAAATGATTTGCCGAGACAGATAATTTAAAATTAATTAATTAGCTTTCGACTATGAACATATATAATCTTCGAATAGAGAACAGCATGCAAATTTTCAGAGTACTGTTCATCATGTACCTGTGTTGTCAGCAGCATGTGCTCCATTGTATTATATGTGCTTTTTATGCACTTTTTATTTTCCTTCATAACAGTGGTATAAATAAATACCAAAATGCACTAAAGTTCAAATATTAAAAATATAAACAGCTAACTAAGTTGGGGGAGAAATACAGTTCAATAAATACGGGAAATTACGACAATAGTACATAAATATACACCACAATATTTTATGGATTACAGTTCTGATTGATCATACATAAATAAATGATTAAATCATCAGTCTCGGGCTGAGGTGTGAAGATATTTTCACACGTGGACATACCCAATTCTTCATCTCAATCAGGTATTATACTATATGTTTACCTATTTACCGAAACAACCAGACTAATCCCTATATAACATCAATTTACTGAAATGGTCATTTACCGAAGTGACCTGTACCCTGTGCCAATACCATACATGTGAACTCTCCCACTTTTGGAGGGAGCCTCCCACTTTCAAGGTTCAAAATTAGTTAAAAATAAGGGTTGTTTTACAAATTGTCAGAAATCTCCCTACTTGAAAACAGATAATTTCCTTCTTTGTTTATATGAAAATAACAAATCTCCCACTTTTCAAGTAAAATCTCCCATTTTGGACTCAGAAAAAGTTCACCTGTATGCAATACACCATGTCATATATGGCTCAACAGTGTATGTTGTGCAGATCCGAATGTCGCTAGACATCGTGTAAACAATCTATGTTCTTTTAAAAACCAATCAACCTTCATATATATATTTGATTGATAAATGGGTTAGTTTCACTTTCGTTTTTTAATAAGAAGTTAATCTTAATGATTTTGTTCTCTTGTCTAACTTATTAGAGACTCGTCAACTTCACAACAAAATGTTGAAAGTTTGTAGTATAAGATATAGTCATACTCACAGGTTTAAGGCATAGTGCCACTAGAGTCAATACCACATACGCCAACATCGTGGCAATTGTTGAAGTATTTTTTAATATGTGACTTGTTTCATTAAAAAAATCCACTAATAGTTTGTTGCCGGAAGTATAAATTCTGATGTTAATTCGGAATACCTCGGACAATTAATGAATTGCTGGTGGAGTTCCGGTTAGTTTTTAATTTGTTGTCGGTGTGCTATATTTTTAATACGACCGTAAAAGTAGTATCTAACAGGGTAGCCACAATTTCGTATTGTCCATATTACAGACTGAACTTATCGTAATTTTGTATTATTGTACATAGAACTATCTAGTTTACATTGATCATAAAAGATAGCGAATGTCCCCTTTTCGGTCAAAATATATAAAAATACGAAATAACTAAGATCTATTAATCTGGATCTGTATTCGTTAAGGTAATGTTACATTAACACAAGAAGGTAGATCTATTTCTTCTTCTTAACAGAGACCATACCAATCAGGCCCAGATTTACCGGGGGTCGAGGAGGGCTCCCCTCTCCCCGCCCCCTCCCCCAGATGGTCCGATCTCGACAATATTTCTTGAGGAATGTCATGCTAGTACACATTTTGTAGACCGTGTAGAGAGTTTAGTTGTATCCAAACAAAATAAAAACCCAAACAGTGGCAATAGGTCTAGCATTTGTGGGACAAAATCGCTCCCGGACAAAATACCTTCCGTTCATTTTAGCACATGTGGTCAAATCTAAAAGTTAACACAAACAGACAAAATCACTCCGGTAAATTAATTAAAGCAACATATATCCTGAAGTTGGAATTGTATCCGATGTTATTATCAGTGTATTTACGCGATTTAACTGTGCGAACCAAATAAACATTATTGCACAATATGGAAAATTTACAGAGGGGCATTTATCTGCATCGGAAAATTACGGGTGAATGTTTGTCCGCTTTGCTAATATGAACATACATTTTGTTTTTTGAATGATTTTGTCCAAACTCCGTTTTCAGCAATAACCAAGGGTTAAAGAATTGTGCATTAAGTTGCCGAAAAGAGAAAAGGAAAGATATATTGTTAAGTTGTTGATAATTTTATAACTTACTGATCTGCAGCTGTAGGAAGCACCATATTTAGCAATAGTACTTAACCTATTGCGCAGTATTCGTTGGCTCAAAAATATTGCTCTTTTAAACATTTTAACATATCTATAGTATGCGTTTGCAATTGTAGTAATGATTTTTTTTTTTAAATCTAAATGAACAGTGTACTTGAACACGACGGTAGTTTGACGATGTGTGCACAATCTGTTATTTATTGGTCCAAGTTTTAATAAACGCTTTGTTTGGGTAATGTGTTGCAACCCCAATGTATAGTTTAGAGAAATATTTAAATTTGAAAAGTCTTAGTTATATATTTGTTTGTTCTGCAATATTTACTGACAGTTGTAGTTCGTCGGGTCCTACATCTAACAAAGCATTCGCGGAAATCAGTATTGTTTTGTTTGTTGCACCATTTATTGAAGGCTCCAATAGAAATTTTGGTTATTTTTATAAGGTAACCTTTAGTTGTAACTTCCATAAATACTGCACATCGAAATAATGCGCAACAGGTTCTCGAACAACTAACAGAAATATAAAGTCAGGCAATATTAATGTATATTTATTAAGCATAACATTCGGCGATACTGCAATGGTTGTTTCTGAACAATTTCGCTAAGATAGTAAGTTTTTATTATTATTATTTTTTTCTATCCCAATATATGCAAACAACGATCGTCGGGAAAACGGAGATACAAATGTAATTTAGCTGCATTTTATGGTCCAACTCGAAGGAATGTATGTGTTTGCAGGTTTCGGCACATATTTTTTTTTTAAGATTTCGAACCAGTTTTCAACAACAAAGTTATGTTGCTCAAGATTTATGTCTTCGCATTTTTCAGACTTTCAGAGTCAGTTTAATAAAACCATTTAAAGCTATTAACCTTTTGTCCAGATACATTTAGAACGCATCTCTGATATTTTAGGAACATTTTTTTCCGGAGGAGCATGCACCCCTCCCCAAGGACGAAAAGTTCTGGATCCGGGCCTGCCAATAACATAACATTGCTTAAGTCCAGTCTTTAACTTTATTCACCCAAGCACCGCTGAAAGTTAACTTTACAATTGTCACCATGCCATATATACTTTGCCTACTTTAGGGAGCTCAGTGGCTTCTGTAGTTTCATTGATTGGCTGTACAGCCCAACGTTGGAAAAAAGCAGGCCTAACCACGCTCAACTTTTCCAATCGTTGAGGCGGGCACATCATTCACCACCGTAGGCCATATGCTTCATGGAAGTAGACTGTGTTGGAAAATCCCTTGTGAACGGACTTGTTTATCCTATTTAAATAACCTTATTTAAACAACCTTTCTTCGGGCTGATGGCTTAGTCTGGCTTGGCTGCTTTTGTCGGTTAGGCAAGAGTCAAACAATAGTTAATGTTAAACCATTTCCATATTCACTAAACGGGGTTGTTTTTCTCGCACTTAAGCCATACCCATGTCGTCTCGCTGTCATTCCTTGCTTCATGGAGATGTAATACACAAGTTCAACGTTTGATTGTTCTCAGATATTGAGAAGTCTGTCAAGCTGCTAGACCTGGTGATGTCACCCCGAGTACATCAAGTCATTGACGCATACGAGCACGCCATTACCGCAAGGTTTCCCAAGGCCAGGTAAGTACCGGCATCATCATCATCATCATCATCATCATAATCACTATCATCATCCTTATCCTCATCACCACCACCACCACCATAGTCATCATTATCATCACGATCACCATCAATGTCATTATGTCATCATCATCATCATTATTCCCACAACCACCATCACCACCACTATAATCATCATCATCAGTGATCACCACCACCACCAACATCATAATAATAATCTTTATTACCATCTTTACCATCATCACCATCGTCGTCGACGTCTTCGTCGTTTTGTCAGCATTATTAGCAGATAACAAGTTATCTACAATTACTGAGTTACAACTTTATGTGCGGACAAGTGAACATTTGTTTTTAGAAACAGCATTTTGTTAAGAAAAAAGCTATGTATATTTCTATGGCTTGAACGAAACTTGATTTGTTCATTGATTAAATATGGAGATATATTTTTATTTGCCATCAAAGCAGGCTGCCAGTATTAGTAAATGGACACTTAACGTCATTTTTAATTCTTCTTTTTGTGTAGGTACGTAGTGGGCTGGGACGCTAACACGGTTTTCCGGTTGCTTTGGAATCTTCCAGAGTGGGCCAGTGATTTCCTTTTATCCCGGATAACTCCTGTGCCTGCCGGCAGGACCAAACATGTCAAACACCAATAACAAACCAAGTGCACTAACAGACCAAATAGACCAAATAACAAAGTTCAAGTACACACGTTTACTGGCATACACAAAGTACATAGTCAGATCTAGTGGTTTAATAAATACATATATGTAAACTTGAACATTAATAAAGAAAAGAAAAGTTTGGTGTATAAGAAAAAGAGAAATACGTTATATTTAGCAACAATAACAGACCAACCGACAACATGCTAAACACCATAACATGCCAACCATTAACAACACGCTAACTATCAATAACACACCAATGACCAATAAAACTCAAACAACCAATGACATTCTAACCATTAACAGGACGCTTCACACCAATAACACGCCGTCCTCTAATGACACACCAAACACCAATGACATACCAAACGCCAGTGAAAAGCCGAACACAAATGACATGCCAGATACCAATGAAACTGCAAAAACAATAACTTTCCTAACACCACCGACCTTCAAAACCAAGGGCATAGCAAACACGAGTAACATGTCAAATACTAATAACACACCAAAACACACCAAACACCACTAACATGCCCAACACCAATGACTTACCATACACCAATAACATACATCACACTTACGAACGCCAACCACCAAGTACATATCAATATGATTTTGCATTTTAACTTAAGTTAGGTCTATAACAAACGCACATACATGCTACCGGATTCGACCAAAAGAAATTCAGTTTAAAATTAATTACGTCCCCTAACACCCATGTAATCTGTATCTACAAACCCCGAGTGTATATGTACGTTGTCGCACTGCCCAAAAATATAAATGTGGCAGGATGTGTTCAAGTAAATAAATGTTGCAGAAAAAGTGTTAAGTAGATGAATACGGTAGAATATGTGTAAGTAAACAAATGTGGCAGAAAATATGTTAAGTAAATGTTAAATCATCGTGACATAATATGTGTAAAACTATCAGTGTGGCAGACTGTGTGCAAGTACACGATTGCGACAGAATATCTGTAAGTAAATGAATATGGCAGAATTTGTGCGAGTAAATGAATGTGGCAGAATATGTGAAAGTAAATGAATTTGATATAACATGTTTTAGAGGACGAATATATCAGAATATTTGTAAATAAATTAATCTGAAAGAATAAGTGTTGGTGAAAGAATATAACAGTGTACATGTATGTTACACAGAATGAATTGTGAAAAATTACATGCGAGTGTAACAATAAATGTAAAAGGCCATTGGATTATGTCGTTTTGTTTTTACCCATTGTCACAGCATGTTTTACTCTTGATTGATTCGGTCCGACAACAGGCTAAGAAATGCATAGATGCATTAAAACAAATAAAGTGCTGCTTTCATCGAGAAAACATTTTACACATTATATGCAGGCTCTCCAAGTTATTTGTATTCAACATTTTTATAACAGCTAAGCAAAAGATCTGGAATCTTCATCAGTCATTACAGCTTGAAAAACGAGACAACAAGTAAAATGGCTGAATCGATTTAGTAACTTTTCTGTAGCTTCACTTATTTGGTATGGGATAAGTATTTTACTCGTATATTTTAAAATACAACATTTCTCGAAACGAGCAACAAATTGGTAGTATCTGGTGCCGTGGTGGAGGGATATGAACTGAATTGCAAACTATATGTTCGTCGTTTACCACTTTACTTTTCATGTTGTGTGCGACATAAAATAGCTACTGCATTTAATTGATAGACAAAACATTTATCATTTGCTGTTTATAGGATGAGGTACTATTTGTTACGTAATTATATGTCTTGAATTTGTTTAGTCACGGAGCTTGCTGACATTAATTCAAGATACCATTCGTGATCGGGGCGTAGCTAGGCATTATATATGTACGCATGGCCGCTAGTGGGTTCGGGGACATCCTCCTCCGGAAAATTGTGTTTTTCTAGATCGTAAGTGCTGGCTTCTGGGGAGGTTTCGGTGTCAAGTTATTTACTACATTTTACGTAAAATACAATATAACGGATACTTAAATATCAAAACACGGAGGCATTCCACCAACATTGACTTAACATAAAAACTTTTCTAGAACTTAAATTCTTAAGCAAGTTCTTTAAGTTTGTCTCATTCCACAAACAAGGTGCCGACTTACTTAACGTTAAAAAATTAAGTTTCAAAGTAGACCAATAGCATTGGTGGAAAACGTTTTGATGTTTTCAGTTTAAAATACTTTCCTAGGGGAAACTTAATGCTAAGTAAATGTGGGTGGAATTCGCCCCAAGAATTGTATTTATTCATGACATACTTTATTTTCAATAGAAAATCTGCTGCAATACAAACGCCATTTTGTTTGTAGTGATCATTTATCTAAAGTTTGATTCACACATTTTTTTATACAGGAAATAAAATACTTGCGTTTAAACAGGCTTAATTTTCACCACCATGTTTCAAACAAAATGGCATGAGAAAAAGAGGAATGTGTGTTTTTTCAAAATAACATTTTATTTCAGTAAAATAAGCATGAAAACATATATTTAACATGATTCTGGTTCATATATATGCTTTAAACCCATTTTTGGAGACATTGAAAAAGTTTATTACAATTCTGGTTTGTGTAACAAAAGTGGTTAGACTAGCGCAACCAGTTTTGTAATACTTTTGTTACAATTTTGTTACAATTATGGTTGATGTTTTTTCTTGCTCAAATATTCAAAATTATATAATAAAAAGTATATAACACGTATATATTCACTCATTGGCACTGTATATAACGCTGTTGTAGTGGTCCGATCAAAGGAAATGGAGAAACAAACATATGAAATGTCTTAGACTTTTTCGCCCTACCGCCAGCCTGAACAGTGCGGACTTAGAAATTTTCGCATCACGGACAAGCCAGTAGAGTGAGGACTTAGAAAAAATCGTGAAATCCGATTTTTCGAAAAAACATTTTTTTTTCAAAATAACATTTTATTTCAGTAAAATAAGCATGAAAACATATATTTAACATGATTCTGGTTCATATATATGCTTTAAACCCATTTTTGGAGACATTGAAAAAGTTTATTACAATTCTGGTTTGTGTTACAAAAGTGGTTAGACTAGCGCAACCAGTTTTGTAATACTTTTGTTACAATTTTATTACAATTCTGGGCGTTATTACAAAAGTGGTTGCTACAAAGCTATTTGTAGAAATAGCAACAGACAAATGGTTCAAGTTGAATAAGTCGAACTGCTATAAAGCAACAGGAAAACCAAGGATAATTTAGTCACAAATTGTCTTGGATTTCTGTCAGCGAGCCTTGTGACTAAATTAAATGTTAGTGCCTATGACGTTTATGACGTAGCGACTACTGCGTCGTCTTAATACAAAGATGAGTTTGTGTGTGTGTGTGTGTGTGCGTGCGTGCGTGCGCGCGCGCGTGCGTGTGTGTGTGTTTCTGTGTGTTTCTGTGTGTTTTTGGTTGCTTTTTAATGGATTTTTTATCCATGGAATTTCTAATAGTTATTGTTTCAAACGAAACACGAAAAGTTAAGATGTAAACGACGGACAAAATGTTGCAATTCTGACTCCTCAAGATGCTACCAAGTTGTAATCGTGCTGAGGACGGAATTTTCTGGGAATTTATCATTTGAAATGTATGACAGACTTTGTCCCTTATTAGGATCTACAGGAGAGTTATTAACCCTTAGCTTGTTACATTTTATTAAAAACTTATGTTAAGTTAAATTCTTGGTGTTTTTTGGGGGCTTTAATATGATATATGTTACATGTTTGTGTTGATATACTTATAAACAGAGACGGAGCAGCAAATAGTGTAGAATCTAATCAGACAGCTCCCAGGCAGCTGGTTGATCTGGATCTACACTATTTGCATAAGCCTTATAATTGTTGAATAGCAGGCTAAGTTAAATCGATTAAGCAATTTTGCATATTTTTTTTTCGTGGTGGAAATAGGGGTACTAGTTGGTCGCAATAAATATATATACATCTTATCCCTAACTATGGGAAGATTATTTTTTATAGCAGATTTAATATTTTCATATTTAGGAACAATGTGGACGCAGATGCGTTTACTGCATACGGGCACCTACTCGCCTGGCTATACATGTAAGATTATTTAAGTGTTTGACTTCCTAAGACCATTTTAACTATAGAAATGTCGTAAACTGCTGAACAAGCGAATATCAGGACCACGAGCGTCTTTATCCCCAAAGTAACATGTAGGTACCAGTTTTAAATGACATGTTTTAGTTATATCATGATGCTATTAATAAATATTACCCTATTAAAACACCAGTACATTGACTTTGAAGTCCAACAGCTTTATTTACTCAATGAGGTGGGATCCCTGATTATTGGAACGCGTGGCGCCGCTCGAGAAGCAGACAATATTGGTTCTCGGCATACCCCGCTACCAGCATCCCGACTCTGGGAACCAAATTAGCGCCTTCAATCGATAAAATCTCGTGTATAGTGGAAGTGTGAATTCTTGTTTGGTGTCATTATCGACATAATGACAGCGGAAAATATTGCTTCGTAGCATATCCCGTTTGTGTATACTGACAGCGTACACAAGAACACAGGTATGTAAATCTTTACCCTGTTGAGTATTTCAAAATCACCCTTAGTAGATGCGCTATTCCAACTTCCATGATTAGACTTTTATCGTACACACATATATGTTGTTGTCAATTTAAAATAATAAATAAAAAATAAATAACATGCGTAACCTTTTAAAGCGAGGTCATTTTGAATTTAGAATGACAAGATGATATAACACATTTATTGTCATTGTATTTGGGAGTTGTTTTTTTTTTTGGACATAGTGTGTAAGTTCATGTAGTTTAGATTTCAGATAGTTCTCCTAAGATCTCAAAACAATCAGTAAACGTTCTTTAGACTTAAAGTTAAGTCCATCTTTATTTACACTCTATTTCAGAATAAGGATTAGTTTGATAAGTTTAATCCTGAAATTTAGTATATATAAAACACACAGGCTGTATTTACTAAGACCATCTAGATGATATATTCCTTAAGATTGTCAACTGACATAGAATATACAAGTATTTGTAAGTTTGTAGTTAGTCTTTTTCAAGTCTATACATAGTTTGCCACATTAACTCAGTCTAAGATAAGGTCAGTTTTAAGTTTTTAAAGCTTTTTTGCTTTTGTCAAATATATATGAGCCAATATTAAATGCAGAAAAATATGTTCTTGTAATTTGTTCATTTAATTTTAATATTTATAAGTCATATAACTATATTCCCTTTTGTAAGTCATATGACTATATTCCCAAATATCAAATACATGAAACAATAGCATATCATTTTCCTTGCTATTTGAGAATAACAAGTCAAAGGTACTGTCATCCTTTTAGTTAAGGAGAATGTTTCATTAGTTCTATGATGTGACACTGTAGATAAAAAAAAATACTCATATTTTCCTTAATGTTTCCTAATTTATTTATAGACACAATTTCCACAAATTATAGATCTTAAATTAGTAATAAAACATCACATCAAAGGCATTATTCAGAAAAGTTGAACATCCCTATGACATGATCTAGATAAAATGGACCCTTTCAATCCATCTGATATAAACAAGCCAGAAACCGACAATTTGGATGGTTCTTAAAAAGTGCATGAAGGAAAATCCTAAATGCGTCATGACCGAGTCCTTGCCTGATACACAGTTGAGAGTACAGTTGGTCTTGCTCTCATTGGACGTTAATGGCTATGATCAAAATGCACCTATGTGTCTGGCATGCACAAACTGACTGATGCTGAGAATCAAGGCTCGCAACCATACTGAAGAACTTGGTTGAATATTCAGTGTCCCTCCTCTGAAATTGTTTAATCCATTCAAAGACTGGGTTGGTTCAGACACACTGTCCAGACGCAGAATAGGGATGGAGAAATCCTAGAATGATGTCACAAAAGCAAACTTCAGAGGCTGGCTTGCTCACAAAATGTTGCCCTGGATATATACGTAATTGGAAGAAACATCTTAACCTCACAACTGGGAGAGTAGTAGATGATAAATGATGTTATGCATATAGGGCTGTCATTTATTCAATCAATGTTGATGTATTGTCAATATTTTTTTGGCAGTTGATTACCTATACACACTTAAATATCTTTTTTTTTGGCAGGAAAATAAAATAAAAAGTATTTTTCCAAATTTGCAAAACACATAATCATTTTATGGTCATTCGTTTAGTGTCTTGGTCAGGTTTTCTTTGAAACTTATAGCAGTCAGTATTATTGTATAAGCCAATAAAACCTTGATGTGTACACTATATACTTATGTGTACTTTGTTTAACTATTATTTGACTAGTGTAACTAGAAGACTAGATGACAGCCCTATATCCATCCATAAAATTATACAAGACCAAAATCACATGATTTATAACTTAGGTGGTCCGGTTGTCCGAAGGAAAAGTAGCTAAAATATTATTATTTTAAAGAAAAAGACTTTATATATTATGCCAATCAGTTGTGCAAACTTGTAGTTTGCATTTATGCATCTCTTTTTAAAAATATAGTTTGTGAGCACAGTAATGTATCTACAGTTACTAAAATAGACATAATTCAGTTATCTGTTTCATTCGTAGAACATGTATATGATTTTGAAAATTCACATAAGTTTGTTTATTGTATTCATTGAATACATGTACGCTCAGCATATCATAATTATAAAGCTATAACTCTTAATATGTGCAGATTATACCGAGTCATAAGTGTGCAGGCATTGCAAAAGCCTAAAATGGCACAATAGGATTAAACTGGTGCGTTCTCAGAAAAGTAAGATACTCTCATTGCATGATTTTTCCATCTCATTTCCACTAACTGTCTGGTTGGAAGGTGCAAGTGTACCGTAATGGAGTCTCTAGACAAATTTATTTGTTTCACATTTATGAATGTTTGCTAACTTTTGTCTGAGCCCTGGCTTCCCTGGTGTGTACTTTTATAGTGCCACAAGGGAGACTGACATTTTCTGGGAACACATTGCACCTGTCACCTACTATAGTGATGGATTTGCTATGTTGACTCCATGATTGGGAGGTTGACTCCTAACCTGCTTAGAATGATTTGCACATGCTAAGTAAAACAGTATAGATTTTGTTCAGCCATCTCCCTGCTGTGAGTTCTCAGATCAGGATCTGTAACACTGGGCGCATAGACATAAGTGGGACACATTGTTGAAAATAAATAATAAAGAATAGTATGAGTTCATAACAAGTTTTGGTAATGGGTTAACTGCTTATACATCAATTAAATATGAGCATTGAACCAAGTAATGTGTACATTGTTTTGACATTTCCAGGTAAATGGGATGGTAGGGGTGTAACAATATGCTACCTGTACGGTACGATACATATTGCGATGTATGCCACACGATACGATACATATTGCGATATGTCATATTTTGATACAGAGGATACTTTGTTCTCATCACATAGGTACACTATTACAAAATGACATATGTTTAAAAGTAAGATAGAGAGATTTTCTTACTGAAACTAACTGTGTAAGTCATTAATCATAATGTATGACAAAAAGGGTTATCCACATATTAAATAATTTAGTAGAATAACCTAATATTTAAACATGTTAGGTCTTAAAAACAAAATATAATATTTCTTCAAACATTTTTCAAATCTTTATAGTAAGTTTGGAATGTCAATCACAAATAAAAAAGTAACAGTTTGGTACAATATAAAAGAAAACAAGATAAAGTTTTCAACATTATTTAGTGTCATACGGTGTCAGCACGATGATGTGAACCCTATAAATACTTTTTCAAAAGAAGGTGAGCTCATCCACATATTCAGGGGATAATGCAGATCGTTGTGCATTCAAAATATTAACAGATGTTGAAAATACCCTCTCACATGGCACAAATGTTCCTTGAATGTTTACATAGGACCGGCTAGCATTCTCAAAAGAGGAAATTTGTCACAGTTGTGCTGCCACCATGCCAATGGATTCTCTTCCACCTTAAGGCCTGGCTTACTGTCGATCTCATCCTGGGCCAGAATGAAAATGACTTTTACTGGCTGCGGTTTCACAATCAAGACATCCCCTAAAAAGGTCCTCCATGGCACTTTGAGATATTTTCTGGGGTGAATGGGTTTCTGGAGATTCTGACCGTGCTAACAAGGCAACAGAAAATGTGCATCATAAGTTTGGAAAATGCAGTTTTTAAACAATAAAACTATGTGCATACTTTTGGTTGATCTAATTTGTGTTTACCTGTATAAGCAATTACTACTGCTACTACCACCTATTACATAACAGCACATAAGTATACATTTGTACAAACATATATTGTGACTTTGTTTTTAATAAAGTTCACAAAACTCACAGAATATTTGCTGTATTCTGAAATAACCACTATAACATCCAGCAAGCTGTTTAGTACACTTTTAGTTACTTACAAATATTTACTTAAATTTCATTAATATCTGGCAATGCAGACACCCTGCTGGTACTGCTAGTACTGGGTCCACTGACTTGTGTCTCCATCAATGCAGACAGCCTGCTGGTACTGCTAGTACTGGGTCCACTGACTTGTGTCTCCATCAATGCAGACAGCCTGCTGGTACTGCTAGTACTGGGTCCTCTGACTGGTGTCTCCATCAATGCAGACAGCCTGCTGGTACTGCTAGTACTGGGTCCTCTGACTGGTGTCTCCATCAATGCAATTGCATTTTCACAATCCTGTTTTACCCGAACTTGAAATGAGACATTAATAAAATGAATAACAATATGCCCTCGATTTTGTATCATTTACACCAAGATTAACTTATGATTTTAAAAATGTATAAAAATAAAATGAACTGTTGGTTACTTGTAAGATGTTTGTAAATTAAGAAGAACTGAACATACCATATCACAAAGCTGTCCTTTATTTAATATCAATATTTACATGTATATGATTAATAATCTGTATTGCTTAGTAAGTACATCAGTTACATTTACTTCAATTTATCAAGATAATGAAACAGCATTTCGTAACACAGCTTTAAAAAAAAATTCTTTTAGGGTTCTGTCTGTTTATTTAAAGAGAAAATATTGTTTTACTTAGAAAGTTTCAGTCTCAAGAAACTATCATCAACATGAGAAATTAGAAGATGAGAACATTTCAGCATTAAATATCATGCAAAAAATGAAAAGTAACTTTAACTGTGTAACATGAGACACTGCCAGTTGTCAAACAAACATGCATCATTTAATGTCAAACAATGACAAACATCAACTACAGATTAAGTTAATAAGTAACAAGTGTAAGCAACAGAGTTAGCAAAAATAAACATAGCATTGATTTTTGTTATTCCCCCAATATGCAAGATTACCTCATGTCCGGAAGAAACAATTATGTCAACCATGGCATCAAAGATTTGTTGTCTCCCTTCATCATCATGGTATGGCAGAGACTTGAACCTTGGATCCAATGCGCAACAGCTCTCCAATAGTTTGCAGACCTCAGGATCTTGGAATCTGGATTTTATGTCTTGGCTGATGGCTGTTTTAGCCTGTGAAATGAGTGTTGTGTCATCTGCTTTGGCTTTGAGTCTTGCAATTTTTCCCTTGGTGTGCACCAGTGAAATGGTTGGGGACTTAGACTCAGACATAACAACTGTGACGTTTTTTAAGGCGTCAAGAAGTTGCATGGTTGCTTTGCTTCATTGATATGTGCTTCCAACATTGGAACAATATATTTAAGGTGCTTCTTGACATCCTTGTGGATTAATGCTGCATATATGGCTGTTTGCTGTTCCAGGTAAGTTTCCATCATGCCAAAGCTTGAGTTTCACCGAGTCTTTACATCTTGGACAAGGTGGGGTGAAGGTTATTGGAGAAGGAGTGCCTTTTGTGCAGTCAAATTCAAACAGTGTGCAAAACACCTGATGTATGGATGAAATCCACCAAGTTCCACTTGTCATACAATATTAGCTGCATTGTCAGTGGTGATTGGAACTGGTTTTGTGATGGTTACCGTTCCAACCGGTGTGTCATGTTTTATTCTCTTTAAAATGTGTCATTCATCCACCGCATCTTTTAAGACATCACTCAAGTTTTGTGTGGTGTGAGATTCAAACAGAGGCCTTGCCTGTAAAATGTTACTTCAGATTCCATTCATCATCAATGAAATGTGTTATTCCTGTTCAGCTGTTAGTGCAACTGTCTCTGCACTTTCAACCTCTTTAAGAACATGTTTTAGGTTTCAGTATAGAGTTCAAAAACAACCTTTTCACTGAAATGGGTTCGGCTTGGAATTTTGTACCGGGATTCCATTGTGGTTACCCTGTGTTAGAAACCAGCATTTTCTACCACACTGAAGAGCCTCATGTCTAATGCTATGAACTTTTCTTATGATTTAGTTATGGCCTGTGAATGAGGAGAACTTAACGGTAGCTTATTTGTGAAGACTTCCAATATTGTTGTCTGACTTTTCGCAACTTCCTTCGCACCAGATACTCCGGATTTAGTAGCATTTCGTTTTCTAGAAAGGGTAGTCTTGTCCATTCTGCCTGCATGATGACTTTTCATGTGGGTGGCCATATTGCTTTGTACAAAGTATCTGTGAAATTGTGGCGACAAGTTGTTACCTCTTGAACGTTTGATACAGTCCCATCCTTTTCTTCTGTTCTGAACCCAAAATGCATCGAAATCTTCGACTTTAGAGCTGATCTTAATTTGATTTTATTGGATGCTATATCATGTGGATCAGTGCAGTAGTGAATACTCATTCATACACACAGTGGTTTAAAATTATACAAAACTGTAAAGCTACTGATAACGTAAAGTGGCAACAATGACTCTGAAAGATCTACAATGGCTGATATAAGCTAATGTAACAGTATCACATGGTTCGTACCATGATTCTTGAGATGTGAACCATAAACAGAACCGTGAATCTCATACAGTGGTATACCACCGGACAGTCTATTGTTACACCCCTATAGGATGCACCATTTATTATGCTACACGAATGAAAATTTGGGGGAGCATATAGTTGCCGCACTGTCTGCTCGTCTGTCTGTCCCGCATTCGTGTCTGACCCATTACTTTGTTATTTAAAGTCACATTTTAAATATATTTGACAGAAGTGATCATCGCGTGCAAAATTTGGGCCGCTGTCTCGAAGGTCAAGGTCACAGCATGACCTTGAAGCAAAATCGTGTCCAGTCCATAACTTTGTTGTTTATAGTTGAATTTCACAGAAATGATCACCAAATCGAGAAGACGTGTCACATGCAAAATTAGGTTTGCTCTCTTGAAGGTCAAGGTCACAGTGTTACCTTGAGGCAAAATTATGCCTGGCCCATAACTTTGTTATTTGCATTCACATGTTAAAATTATTTCACAGAAATGATAAAGGTCAAGGTCACAGTGTGACCATAAAGCAAAATCGTGTCCAGCCAATACATTTTTTTTGTCAATCAGTCAACCTTATGTAATACAATACACAGTGAATTGTATTTTTTGAATTCTTTACCATTGTTAGTATGACCAGTTTCATTGTTCCCCAAGTTAACTCAGTGGTTGAAATAGCCATTCCCTTCAACCTTAATAGGTACAAGTTTGATTATGTCTGATTTTATAGCACTACTCCATTTACAAAATTCACCTTCATAGTTATACAACAAACTGTTTTTGTGACAAAATACCCATTCCTGAAGCATTACATGTCTTCATTGGTCTCTTGTCTTATTACTGCTGACAAATGTAAAAAAATTTCAAATGATAGGGTCAATTGGGATCTGATACATTATTGTGAGATTGAGTCCAAGTCTAACCTATACATATCTTTTTTGTTGACAGTTTATATGCTAATGGTTCTACCCAGACATTTGACTGGGGTCTTCCTCCATCACTGGAGTCCCTGCCCAGACATTTGACTGGAGTCTTTGTCCTTCAGTGGTGTGCTAGTGGTTCTACCCAGACATTTGACTGGGGTCTTCCTCCACAAGTGGTGTGCCAGTGGTTCCACCCAGACATTTGACCTGGGTCTTCCTCCACCAGTGGTGTGCCAGTGGTTCTATCGAGACATTTGACTGGGGTCTTTCTCTACCAATGGTGTGTCAGTGGTTCTGCCCAGACATTTAATATTTGTCTTCCTCTACCAGTGATGTATCAGTGGTTCCATCCAGACATTTGACTGGTGTCATCCTCCACCAGTGGTGTGTTAGTGGTTCTACCCAGACATTTGACTGGGGTCTTCCTCCACCAGTGGTGTGTTAGTGGTTCTACCCAGACATTTGACTGGTGTCATCCTCCACCAGTGGTGTGCCAGTGGTTCTATCGAGACATTTGACTGGTGTCATCCTCCACCAGTGGTGTGTTAGTGGTTCTACCCAGACATTTGACTGGGGTCTTCCTCCACCAGTGGTGTGTCAGTGGTTCTACCCAGACATTTGACCTGGGTCTTTCTCTACCAATGGTGTTCCAGTGGTTCTACCCAGACATTTGACCTGGGTCTTTCTCTACCAATGGTGTTCCAGTGGTTCTGCCCAGACATTTGACTGGTGTCTTTCTTTACCAGTGGTGTTCCAGTGGTTTTGCCCAGACATTTGACTGGTGTCTTTCTTTACCAGTGGTGTTCCAGTGGTTTTGCCCAGACATTTGACCTGGGTCTTTCTCCACCAATGGTGTTCCAGTGGTTCTGCCCAGACATTTGACTGGTGTCTTTCTTTACCAGTGGTGTTCCAGTGGTTTTGCCCAGACATTTGACTGGTGTCTTTCTTTACCAGTGGTGTTCCAGTGGTTTTGCCCAGACATTTGACTGGTGTCTTTCTTTACCAGTGGTGTTCCAATGGTTTTGCCCAGACATTTGACTGGTGTCTTTCTTTACCAGTGGTGTTCCAGTGGTTCTACCCAGACATTTGACCTGGGTCTTTCTCTACCAATGGTGTTCCAGTGGTTCTGCCCAGACATTTGACTGGTGTCTTTCTTTACAAGTGGTGTTCCAGTGGTTTTGCCCAGACATTTGACTGGTGTCTTTCTTTACCAGTGGTGTTCCAGTGGTTTTGCCCAGACATTTGACTGGTGTCTTTCTTTACCAGTGGTGTTCCAGTGGTTTTGCCCAGACATTTGACCTGGAGTCTTCCTCAACTAGTGGTGTATAAGTGGTTCTCCCCAAATATTTGACTGGGGGTCTTCCTCTACCAGTGGTATGCCATTTGCTCAACCCTGACATTTGACTGGGGTCTTTCTCCACAAGTAGTGTGCCAGTGGTTTACCCAGACATTGGACTTTTGTCTTCCTTCACCATTGGTGTATCTGTGGTTCTACCCAGACATTTGACTTATTAAGATATTCTTGCCTGTAATTAATATACACAAACTGTCGGATACCACCTTAAAAGGCCGGCTGTCACAGAACATAACACCATTACTGTGTTTATATGCAAAGCATCACCTGTCATGGGATTGGGTATGTATCTGAATGTACATGCCTTTCTATCGTAAAATTGAAAACTTTACTCAATGTATGAAACACATGAGTCACATCTGGAATAAAACATTTAATGTTTAATAGATTTATCAATGTTTGGAAAAATAGCACAGAGAGATATGTTATAACCAATAAATACAATTAATATTAATTTATTAAGATTATGATTATGACTAGGATGACTGTAATGCTAATAATGATGACTACAATGAGGAGGATGATGATGATGATGATGATGAGGATGATGAGAATGGAGGATAAGGATGACTATGAAGATGATGATGCCTAGTTATGAAGATAAGTTTCATTATGGTGTTGTTGATTAGAACAGTGAGTGGAGGCTGTGACCTGTCCAGATATTCATTCTGATTTTCTCTTTTTTTTGATCAACAGGATTAAAAGTATCTTATGTTAGTTGGAGATAGAAGATATTTAAGCCAATGGTAATGCATTATACTGAAGCTTTATACATAGAATAGGAATAAATGCTACTTCCTAAAACCAATGTATCACAAGGGTAATTTCGAGTCTATAAGTCTATATGTCAAGACAAACATAGGCAACTAAAATTGCGAGTCATTTGTGTTTGATCAAGTTTGAATTTCAATACGTTACAATATCTTATAGCCTTATTGGCTGATAAAATAATAATTGGTGATTTGTAGCAGCCTAGCAAAAAAAAAGCGGTGTACCCAGATGTCTGTGGCTTAACCTCCTGTTTACACACTGACAAAGTAGTTCTATGTAGATAAAAATAATAAAGTATAGCAAGCCATTTATTTATAGAATAAAAAATAAATAAACTACACTTTAAGCTTGGTGCTTATTGGGGAGGACACTCGGTTTATTGATTATCATGTCTAAGGTTGTTGTTGCTTGGAAAGTTGAAAAGTGTCAGTACTTGGTTCGTCGTCAAGATTGTTTTTTCTTTTTTTCCAGTGTTACTCAGAATAGTTTGTTTGAACATAAAACAGTTTTTTTTCAAAATGCAGCAAACAGTCTACTGTGCTTGGTCAGCACAAAAGGCTTCCACTTGTCAATCGGATCACAGTGGCCGATATTACTTGCCCTAATTTTGATAAGATTCTTGTCCTTTGGCAAATTGGTGAAAATCAATTTCAGATTGATTATTAGATCTTGAAAACTTGATTGGAGTTACACCCAAATGTTGACATTACACTATTTCTCATCCATATGTAGCTCATTAGTGCAGCGACAGACTGACAGGTATCCCTAACAGGTCATGTGGGCCGCAGGTCAAGTGGGCCAAAAGGTCAAAATTTCATCAAAGGGAAATAAGCATGTATGAATTTACGCAGTCCTGTATATGAGTTAACTTTAAACCTCCAAATCATCGCAAAGCATTGGGTTACAAAATTTATTGATTACTTTAATGACATGAAAAGGTGATTTTCAACAAAAGTGACATTTTCATTTATTTAACCTTTAGGTTTGTACAGTTAAACCCCAGTCGCTCAAACACCAGATCGGTAGAATTACCAGAACAAAACTGGCTGTCCCTGTATACTGTCTTTTAATCTTCCATATTAATTGCCATGAGGTTGCTAGCACAGCCTGTAGTTTGAACATTCAAACAGGTTACTGGTACCTACAGCCTGTTTACCTGTATTTTCACATCTTATCAGTCAAACTGTTCATTAACCTAGACTGATTGTCTTTGCTGTCAAATGACCAGTGATCATGTTTTTCATACCTCAGCTGTGCGACAATTAATGTGTCAATGTGCACTTATTAACAGCCAATGTTAGATTTAACTGATAGAATGTTGTATTAAATGATGTTAAATTACATGAAATGGTCTGAGATCCCAAGGAGAAATAAAAGCAGATTGTTTGTCATAAAACACGACTACCTGATATTGTGAACTAATTCAAATATTGATGTTTTTGCTTCTTTTGTTTTTAGTTTAAGTACATAAAATGAAATTGTGTTTAACAGAATTTTACATGAAAAACACTAACACATGCACTGTTTTTTTCCAACTCAAAATTGAACCGGTTCTAAACCGTTAATCAATCCCAGCATTTCATGATCTTTAAATATTCAGTAAAGTTGACATCACATATGTCACAGTAGTCATAGTAATGTATCAGTATTGATTTGTTGTCACGTGATTGTCAGTTTTGTTGGGAATTTTTGTCTGACCTTTGCGATTCTCAAAAATGGTGTGGATTTATAAAGAGTTTGTGAATTTCTTTGTCATTTTTAACTTCCGTCATCTGAAGTACTGAACGTGTTTGTAATGTTTTCCATGTAAAAGATTGATATGGTTTAAAAAACATAATTATATACTTGTTTTGTTGTTTTTATTATTAAAACAAACAATAAGTGACATGTAAACTCAAAAGAAAACAAAGAGATGCAGATTCCTGGTTTGAAACGTATTTACATTGTCATCACAAAAACTAAACAAAATATGTCTAAAGGAAATATCAATAAACATAAGAATTTATACAAAGAGATACAGAAACTTGGCTGATTTTACATTAGTATATAAATTGCAATTTATTAATGAAAATGGTTGACAAACTGACTTGTAAATGAATTTCTCTTCCCTTAAAGTCCCGGCTTGCTTGAACTTGAAGGACTGGCCGCAATAGCTCATGTGGTGGTGTCAACATTTGGATCGGGAGGTCGCGGGTTCAAACCCTGGCCAGGTCAAACCAAAGACTTTAATGTTGGTAGTAGTGGCTTACCTCCTAATGCTCGGGGCTAAGGGGACAGCATAATTAATGCTTGAATCGTCAGTGCCAGTATAATGGACCGGACGCATTCAGTCCCTGGGCTCCTCATAAGCAAATCCCTTCCCGAACTTGAAGGTCATCCCTATGGGTGTTTTTTTGTAACTGCTTTCCTGTTCTGTTTTTTTTTTGCTATCTCCTTTTTCTCTTCATTTCTTTCATTCTCATTTCCACATTTGGGACGGGTTTCCATAATATAGTTTCTCTTATTTATTTAGATTTTCAACTTAACTGATACAAAAGTATACTTGGAACCAGGTGAGAAAACCACACAGTTTTTGTGATTGCATTGAAAAAGCAAGTGGAAAAAGAACAAAAATTAAAGGCAGGAGAGAGGAAAAAAGGGATTTACCTGACGTTGGACTTTAAAACTGGTATCAGACAGTTTGCCACTGTCAGATGTATGTAACAATATCTGACCTGTTTGGGATATTTGTGCATATTTTCTGCAGAAAGATCATTTTTTAGTGTAAGCTTAGACGATTTTCAACAGTATCTCAATTTTGAGAGTAGTAAAACTTGTAAATCAGCACTGGAAATGTTCATTGTTTTAAAGCCTATGAATAAGAATGACTGGGATTTCTTTCCAAAATTAGACATCGATATCAGAGCAGATGACTTGAGTGAGCCACAACATATTATTAAGTGGTCCAGTGGTTTTCTTAGTTTAAAAATAGCTAACTGTGCCGCGCGGCTCATGTAGGAAATACATTTTTGTAATGACATTTATTTTGTTATGGTTCACCTTCCACACAGGTGTAGGACATCAATAAACAGATTTTTGTGAGATCTGTTCAGGTAGCAATAATTTATTTGGTTGTTTCATGAAAAGATTTTTGGTCCAAACTGTCAGATACGACCTTTAAACCTCAGAACTAGTAGCCAGCCATCTTATCTACTGTGCTATGGCAGATGGTTGCAGTGTATTATAATAATTTGTTGTTTTTAAAGTACACTATATAAATATCAAATAATAGTTCTTAGTCAACCCATACAATAATTTACAGTCATGTAATGTAAATGAGTAAATTTCATAATGTGCTTTGGGGTAACATTTATTTGCCATTTTTACATCATACCTAAAATCCCCACCTTCCAAGATCTTGTAGATAAGGATAATTCTGTTGTAACATTAAAATGTTGCCACAAAGTTGGCCAATCACTATCATCGATTGTGACTGTTGGTTAAAAAAGCCACAGGTTTCAATGAGCATTAATCAAATGTTGTCAACCACTTTAAAGTAGATTTACAATATGGTACAATATTAAGAAAGGTCAAGCCCATACAGCACATTATATTACTGTCTTCTTGAAATTTAAGTGGAAAAAATGTTTCTCTGATTGTTCAACCAAAGGGTACACCTCTGGTGTCAAAATGTCGCCATCTCGTACCAAATACCAAATTTTTTACAGAATAAACGAAATGGAATGTAATGAAAGGGAAATAAATGTGGTAAAAGTAATTAAATATACAACACAGGTTTAATCTCTAGCATTTTATGGTGGAATTAATAAACCTCTTTACTAGTTCAGAACTCACCAACGAAAGTGACATAGGCTGTATACATAGTAGGAACTTATTTATGTCACTTGACTGTAGGAATCTGCTTTATGGTTGCTGTTGGCTACCAGAGATTTCCTCAACCATCTGCACATATATTTAGTATTGGAAGTGAACAGTCACTAAACACTCTCTGTTGGTCAAATCCAACTAGGCATCACTTGAGGTGTCATCCCGCAGCTAAAAAAAATTAATTGAAAAATATGCCTTTGAATACCAGCCACATAGCAAAAAAACAACACTTAACACTTTTTGTACTAAGGTTAATTTCCATAACATCATTACATTTATATTATTTTGTAGGGAAAACATACCGAAATGATAAGAATAATTCCTGGGCAGGCCATTTTCTTTATTTTAAGAAAAGGACCTTGGGAACTTGGGTTGTTTTGTGTCACAGAAAAAATGTCAAATTAAGAAAAGTTGTTTTGGAATAGTTATGCATTAAGAAAATTTGCCATTAGTCAATCACCAATAAACAATTAAAACACTGCAAACCATCGTTAATGCCTTCTAATGAATAAACTGGAAACTTAAATCAGAATACCTTCCCTGCAACAACAGAAGGGAAATCGTGGTAACCATGCTTTTTGAGGCTTTAGTTAGATATTGACCCCTCGAATTTCAAGCTACAGCAAGATTTTGTTGCTGGTATTTCTCAATTTGGATATAATACTGATTTAAGATGGGAATGAGACCTATTACTGATCCTGGTGAGATAGTGGGAGTGGGGTACTTTTACTATAATTTTAATGTGGATACTTTTTCCTTGCTACAACTTTAAAGTGGGGGTACTTTGAACATGTTTTAATACTGAATTGGGGTATTTTGCCCAGGCTATATTTTTAATGTGTTCTTTTGCTCGTGCGATAATTTTGAAGTGGAGTACTCTGCCCATGCCATTATTTTGATCGTTTTTTTTGTCCATGTTTTAATTTTGATGTTGGGTAGTTTGCCCCGTTTGTAATGTTGATGTGGGATAGCTTGCCCATGCTGTAATTTTAATGTGAGGTATTTTGGCCATGCTATAATTTTGATGTGGGGCACTTACTAAGTCAAAGTGATCAGAAGCACTGTTTGGGCAGTTTGACCCTGTAAGTGATTACAGGTGTGCGAACAATGGTCAAAATAATTCTGTAGTAAATCAATGAACTATCAATGAATGATATTCGTATGCGACATTGTTCATTCATAAATCTGCATTTTATATTTATCTGAATTACACAATATAATAAACTTCCAGTTTAAACAGATAACAATATTGATGTAAAAAATTTAAGCATGCCTGGACACAACATGTCTAGTCTCCGTAGACATACACATTTGTTCTGTACAGGCTCTACCTTTTCCCAGGCATGAATAACTGACCGCGAGTTGTTAAGGTCATGCAGGGTCAATCCTGTATGCTTCCAATATCCAGTTTTCTCATAACTCTGGACTGAGTTACAAGCGACACCACATGAAAACCTCAAAATGACCCAGGTTAATGAGTGCACCTATAACCTATCTATACCTGGTCAGTATATTGCAATAACCATTGTTCAGTTGTTAAGTTGTTTGCACGCTCATTGTCAGCAAGTAAGAAATGTGCTAATTGTTTTGTATTGAATACCAGAAAAACGTTTAAAAAACAATCAGATTTCGCCAATGTGCCATAAATACAATGTTTTTGCTTTATTAAATGTACCCTCACAGAAGTTCTTATTTAAGGTTCGCTCAATATCCTAACTCTCAGATTTCGCTAGTATGCTAAAAACTCTCTTTAATTCCTCTTAACCTGCTAAACACAAATGGATCAGGCTTACGGAAAAAGTGTCCATCTAGCTCCATTGTCTTCCACTTGGAGCTGTCTGATCAAAGTTCTGCATTCATGTCTGCTGAGTCAAGCAATAGGCTTTGTTACAATGCGGATTGGGAGGTCGCGGGTTCAAACCCCGGCTGGGTCAAACCAAAGACTTTAAAGTTGGTAGTAGTGGCTTTCCTCCTAACGCCTGGGGCTAAGGGGACAGCATTACACCTGATTTGTCAGTGTCAGTATAATGGAATGGCTGGGTTCAGTCCCTAGGCACCATATAAATGCCTCTGTGCAATAATGATAGAAATGTCTCTGCCCAGTATCAGCAAAAATGCCAGCAAATATCACATAATTGTCAGTATATTTTAGATGCTGTGTTGTTTATCAATAAATGTAGTATGATCAGGGTTAAAGGACATATGATGTGTCTCTCTGTTACAGTAATGTACAAAATTATACCAATAACATAATGTCAGTAATATTTAAGACTGTTAGACACTTTCTTGGGGGTTTCTATTGAACAGTAGCATGTTATTATATCTTGCCAAAAATTGCTTTACAGATTGCTGAAGGAACAAGTTTTAGCTGAGTACTATATATAAATTATGCCTTTGAAAACATTGTTTTTTACACTTTCACTTGTCAAATGGATACTGCAATCTTTGTTGCCCATGAACAAATCACAAAAAGACACTAGATGGCACAAAAGCAAGTTTTTGAAAATGTTCCTTTAAAAGTTGTACAGACTTAACTATATATATATATATATTATATATATATATATATATATATATATATATATATATATATATATATATATATATATATATATATATATATATATTTATATATATATATATATATCATAGTATATAATTCACAAACATACTTGTATTTAGAATTCATTTTATTGACAAAAAAACAGACCTCAACAGGATTCAAACCAACAACTGCTTATGTACCAATGGGTACTTATACCTAGAAGAATGAAACTTTACTACTGTCTGACATAGTTATACAACATGTGTTTTGACAAATCACTACATTTACTGTCATTGTGATATTTCTTATATGCTGTCATTTAGTTTATTTTAATTTGGATTTGATATCTGAAAATTAACTTACCTTAGTGCAGTTTCGGGGAAAATCATCATGTATATTAATTGGTACTTATTTAATACATGACTCAAAGGATTGTTGGAAAATATAAATTGTTATTTAATTGAAATCTGCACTTAAGGGCTAACTTTTTCTTAAACTTGAGACTAGGCAGGAGTAACCTGTATAAGGGGTCATATAAAATAGACTGTAAACTGGAGAATAGGCAGGAGTAACTGTATAAGGGGTCATATAAAATAGACTGTAAACTGGAGAATAGGCAGGAGTAACTGTATAAGGGGTCATATAAAATAGACTGTAAACTGAAGACTAGGCGGGAGTAACTGTATAAGGGGTCATATAAAATAGACTGTAAACTGGAAACTAGGTGGGAGTAACTGTATAAGGGGTCATATAAAATAGACTGTAAACTGGAGACTAAGCGGGAGTAACCTGTATAAGGGGTCATATAAAATAGACTGTAAACTGAAGACTAGGCAGGAGTAACTGTATAAGGGGTCATATAAAATAGACTGTAAACTGAAGACTAGGCAGAAGTAACCTGTATAAGGGGTCATATAAAATAGACTGTAAACTGGAGACTAGGCGGGAGTAACCTGTATAAGGGGTCATATAAAATAGACTGTAAACTGGAGACTAGGCAGGAGTAACCTGTATAAGGGGTCATATAAAATAGACTGTAAACTGGAGACTAGGCAGGAGTTACCTGTATAAGGGGTCATATAAAATAGACTGTAAACTGGAGACCAGGCAGGAGTAACCTGTATAAGGGTTATATAAAATAGACTGTAAACTGGAGACTAGGCAGGAGTAACCTGAATAAGGGGTCGTATAAAATAAACTGTAAACTGGAGACTAGGCAGGAGTAACCTGTATTAGGGGTCATATAAAATAGACTGTAAACTGGAAACTAGGCAGGAGTAACTGTATAAGGGGTCATATAAAATAGACTGTAAACTGGAGACTAGGCATGAGTAACCTGTATAAGGGGTCATATAAAATAGACTGTAAACTGGAGACTAGGCAGGAGTAACCTGTATAAGGGGTCATATAAAATAGACTGTAAACTGGAGACTAGGCAGGAGTAACCTGTATAAGGGGTCATATAAAATAGACTGTAACCTGGAGACTAGGCATGAGTAACCTGTATAAGGGGTCATATAAAATATACTGTAAACTGGAGACTAGGCAGGAGTAACCTGTATAAGGGGTCATATTAAATAGACTGTAACCTGTAGACTAGCTGGTGACGGCCACATTGTGGCAACAGATTAGTGGCAGAATTGAAATCCCTGACTGGCAATCAGTGTTGAGTCCATTTATTTTATCATCGCGTGACACAGGAACAAACCAGTGCTTTGCCGGTAATAGCTTGACAGCTTCTATCTTGAAGTCTCCCAGTCTTTGCCTGTCAAATGGATATAAATTTGAAAGGCTCATTTCAGATGCAATAGACCCACGCATGGATTTGATGTCCAACATGATAGAATTATTTTAATATAAAAGGTATTATATTAAATGGAGAACATGTGTTGTTATGAGGAAATAGTGGAACTGTTCTTACTGTTGCTATAAAATGATTGTATTAACCTTCAGCTTGCTATATTTTGTTAAAAACCCATGCTAACTTCTCTGGGTTTTCTTTGCTTTTTGCCCAGAAGTTTGTTTGGGGTCTTCCTCCATTAATATAGTGGACAGCACAATAATGATCATAATTGGTCTCTGCAATGTATTTCAAAAACTGAAAACTGACAAAATCAGTTCCAGACCAAGAGTATAGATCTAGATCACTTAGTGGGATCAGGATCTGCACTGTTCACCTATAAGTCTTAAGCTTTATATGTAGTTAGGTTTTTATATAGTTATTGGAAAATAAATACTAATTATTAGCATATCAATATAAAAGTCTGGCACGTATTTTAATCAATTTTTTATAATTTTGTTCCAACAGGTAGATCGTCAACAATGGGACACCAATAAAGAGATTGTTAATCTTCACACAAAAGAGTTCCTTTGGAAGAAGACTAGTGGAAAACACTCTGTACTTTGCAAAATAAACAAGTTTGTACATGAAGGTAAATAAATCAAGTTTTACAAGATTGACTAATGTTTTCAGTCTGAAGACTGAAAGAAATGAAAAAAGTTTACAATGTGTATCTTGAGAGATTAACCATTTTGTTGTAAACAAAGACTAAAAAGTGATATAATGTGTTACAGTATATTTCAAAGTCCCTACAATCTCATCTACAGAGATGGGATCTGAGAAGTTGTTAGTTCACTTGAAAACAGTACACAATACCTGCAGTGTTTTCCTTCAAAGGTTGCCTAAGGTATTGAAGAGGTAAAGACAATGATTGGTCTCAACAACGGATATTGGAAATAATCAACATTGCAGCGAGAGAAGCTTCGGCAGCATCTGTGGATGTTATTGGATACATTGGCTTGGTGATCCATAGCAGAGTCCGTACCAGTGGGGACCTAATCATGATCATCATGGTATCTGAATGGATTGCATGTCTCGATAAAAGGTAATCATCGTTATCTCTCTCTCCCTCTTATTGTAATGGCCAGGCATGCAGAATCTTCTGCCATCACATCATTACAACCACATGCCTTTCCTTACTTAGGCGGCTGTATATTTTGTTAACATGACAAGATACTTTATAGGTTGTGTTCTATTTTGTATGTAATTTTATTTATTTTCAGACTTAAGTATAGTTATCCAGTTTTCATTATTTGATGGTTGGTATAATTAAAAAAACACATGCTGTGGTGAATTTGCTACTGTCATAGGTAAACATGTACTTATTTTATCATTTTGGGGGTCTTCTTTTTGATAGTTACAAACATAAACAATTGATAGCTGAGTTTCCTAAGTATTTTTTATTGAGGTGTTTATACAATATACATGTTTTTGTTGTCTTTAATGTCTATTTTTATATTATTGTTTTGAAAATTGTTATGAGTTAGTTAATTTGTTATGAATTAGTTAAAGCATTAATCTGCTATGGTTCTGCTTTATAAATCTATTGGCAGGAAAAGTCAGATCACAGTTACGAGATTTGTTAGGATTTTATACCCCAACATTGGGAGTATGTGAGGACTGCATTAAAGTCACATACATTGGTCAGTTGGTCTGTCTAGAGACCAGATTTTGCTACCTAAGTTCACAATTTGTTGGATTTTAACTTAACGGTACTATGCTTAGTGCCACACATTCTTGGCATTTTTTGTTGGATTTTAACTTAACAGTACTATGCTTAGTGCCACACATTCTTGGCACATCAAAACCATTTTGATTTTAATGGCCCCTTGTTGTATTTATTAAATCTATTTTTCTAGCTATCATCTACTTTTGGACTGATTTTGCTTTTTACTTTAGAGTAGGACTAGTAAGTACCAAGCCTTGTTTGGCATACTGCCTTGATAATTTTAAATGAGTTAAAGCTCTTTTTTTTATTTATTGAATTTATTTTATCCACACTATTTCTTGCCTACCTCTGGTGGATTTTGAATTTATTTTTAAACTGGCCATAAGTTAAAGCCAAGTTGCACATATTGCTGGCACATCCAGACTGGACTGATTTTAAATGGGTTATGGCTCTTTGTTATATTAAATGTTTTATTTGTCAGTGTTTTTTCTGCCACCTTGGATTTTTATTTAATTTCTCAGCATATATACCAGTATTTTATAAGTACAAAGCATTGCTGTACGAGACACTGGTACTTCATGACATAACCAGCTTGATTTTAACTGAGTAATGCCTCTTTGTTATACATTTAAATTAAAAAAAATATAATAAGGGGTCATAACTCAGGTATCTGCAATATTTCTCAGCAAACATTGTTCATATATTTATTTAACTTTACACGACTTACGACTATCAATGCTATTATATCCTTGGCATAATCGACTTAAAATTCATTGATGACCTTCATTGATATATTTTTTGTCCAAGATATTTTTTTCAAAATGTTTGTCTAATTTAAATAAAACTTGCATAAAATGTCTTTTTTTTTCAGAAATGGTTAACGTTATGTGGCAAAGCAGTATCTAGGACTATTTGTCATCTTTGATAATAGTTTAAAAAGTTTTCCTTATTAACTAGATGGCTAATAAATTAATCTCATTAATGGATAATTAAGTTAATTGAAAGTGTTTTTTTTTTCCCCGACAATGGTTTAACACATATTGAATTAGAAATAGGCTGAATAATTAAACTTAGGTTGTTGATCCTACAAATAAATGTATAGATGTAGGGTGTGTTGAATTCTGTAGTCATTTTCATTAGAAAAATGCATTTCTGGTTTTAATACATTAATAGTTACTGTTCTTATTTATCTGACCAACAACTTTTTTTTTACTGATTTTGTCTTGTATACATTTCTGTAATTGTTAATGAGTAGCATAAAGATTAAATATATATTTATTATGTGAGGCAGTCTATCTGTTGACATACAATATATCATTGGTAGAACTAGGTGAGTCTTTCTCCACCTGTCACCCATTGATAGCTGGCAATTGTCAGAATTAACATATTTGTGTCATTGCAAATGTATATATTGATCATTAATACTTCATTGCAATTCATATGTAGATCATATTGAGTCAGAGCAACACACACACACACACACACACGCTTGCATGCACACACACACACACACACACACATTGATCATAATTGTGTCAGCATAATTAATATATTACTATTGTGTCATTGCAGATTATATATTGATCATAGTAATGTGTGTGTGTGGTGGGGGGGGGGGGGAGGTGTCTATAGTCCTGTTTAATAACCCTTGTTATCTCCCTTGGTAGAGTTATCGTTCGTTTTTCGTACAACTTGCGGTAGGCAAACAAAACAAGATGGCCTCTGAGAACAATGAAATCGGTGATCTGTGCAAATTTTCAAAACTATCAGTGCGTGAACTTAAAGACTTTCTTAGATAAAGAGGGGCGCATGTATCAGAGAATCGTCCGGAACTTATAATACACGCTAGAGGGATAGAAAAGCTTGTCGTATGGACATTAAATAAAATTAAATTGGACGACGAACAAGACAGCATCAAACTAGAAGGAGAGTTGTTTGTAACATCCTTTGGAGAGAATCTTCCAATCTTGGCAATCTAGGACTATTATAAGCATCTTGAAACAAAAATAAAGTGTAATTAAGTATATTTTCACAACAGTCTGTGATATTTTTTTCTTTTCTATTACTTTAACCAAGTAAAATGAGTATCAACTTCTGTATTAGCTGCTGCAGCTGCAACGGTATATTTTTATACAACTCTTCAAACTCCAGATAAGAATTATAGTGAATTGAGTAAGAACTCCATAAGACAATAACAATCAAGTAAAGGAATTTTAATGTTTTGTTTAAAATAATTGAATAAAACAAAATTGTGTATTTTTTATCCTTTATTTTTGAAACTGCTCGAATAGGGTCTACAGCATTTACATAGTGAAGAGAGTGCGTTGGGCTTTTACTCTGGTTAAATACAGCAACCAAGGGTGCAATTTCATTTTACTTCTGATCCGGCCATTTTAGATAACCTTCACCAGTCATTTTTGTAAGAAAATAGATTATTCAATAGGTTACACACAATTATAAAAAAAAGTTATTTAAATAAGATTTTCTGGGTGTATCTGCTACGTCTAGAAGTGAAATATTTTTAGTATTTTGTCTTTTTAAATGACTCGGATACACAGATACGCCCCATATCTGGAGTCCTGTTCAAACAACAGTGTATCATAATTACATTATTAAGTTAACAAACTGTTGACACAACTGCAAGTGTTTGTTACTTACAAGTTCCCTCGTATCTATGATTGACTAAAATTAATCGTTTGTTCTTTAATTGTCGTCCAATCAGCGGTCATCTTATACTGACAATTCTTTCATTAATTGACATGTAATAAGCGGCCACTCAACAAAACCTGGAAGTCAATGTGTGACCGTCAATTGTTTTTATTGCGATCGTGCACTAGAGGTGTGACTGTTAATGACCTTTGTGCAAATTCGCTGCTGTTAACGTCACGTGATGGTCTTTGTTTCGATTTGCTCGCGTAACCTATTAATCGCAGCCATTGTTTATACTTGAATAATGCACCGATTATTCTTTTATCTTTCGACATTGTCATAGATTAAACATTTTCTGTAAACAATTAAATCTTTGAGACGTTTTGGAGTTTTGATTATGCCGTGAATGATGCATACACAATTCCCCACCCACTTTTGAAACTGTTGTCTACGACAAATCTGCACGGTATAGGATTCTCCTTGGTGTATTTTCGCTCTAGAAAATGCTCTGAACAAAGTCGATCATTCTTCAGATTGCAAGTGGAAATTTGGCTCATTGTTTTAAGTCAACTTATTTACAGTTTTCTCAGTTTATCGTCAGTTTGAAATCTGTGAAGTGTGGCGTCCTTCTGTCAACTCTCCCCTGTAATTGCTACACACACAACAATATCTCTTTTTTCAGTTGAGTTGAACACCCTTCTGCCATCGTTGACATTTTTGATTTGCTCTCCACCGGAAATGAAATGCGAACCTCCACGCTAAAGAGCGTTTAAGGGAGGCAATTATTCAGGGGAGATAACAGGGGTTATTAAACAGGACTATATATTGATCATAATTGTGTCAGTTAGATTAATATATTGATCATAACTGTGCCTTTGTGATTCTTTATATTGATCATAATGATAGTAGTGCAATTCATGTATTGATCATATTTGTGTCAGCGCGCTTCATATATTAACCACAGGGTTACAGAAAAGAGTATATTTTTAAAACTCACAATTAAAATATGGAAAAAGTCTAATGCTTTAAAAAGATGAACGTGTATATCAGAAAGCATTTACAATGTCATGTCATGCAATTGTCTTAAAACACTTGTGTAACAATGCATAATATAACAGAATACCAGGATAAATACATGCACAAAGTCAAGTTTATTTGTCAGATTTATGACACATTAATGACACATGCTGTAAAAGGTTCTGTGTAATCTATTTAAAAGCAGTGATCTGCAAAATACAATTTTATTTGCCTTTTAGATAACCATGAACCCATCTATTTGTTGCCAATAATGGCAACCACAGAGGCAGGAATAGTGACTGCATGGGCAACTTAATTTGATGTTATGTTGCAATCAGCAGAAACTGGGGGAATTTCTTTATATATGTTTATGCCCATAATGTTATCCTTAATGCTATAGTTCTGTGAGATTTTAAATTAAGGTGATTAGCTAGATTCATCCCAGGAAAATAGCTCATTTTTAACTACATTTTTATTATAAAAATAAAAAAAACTGACTTGAAAGTTATGTCAAACATTTGATTTGAAAATGATGGCATATCCATTTTTAAGTTACTTAATTGATTTTCTAAGTGCTTAATTCTTAGAAAAGAGACAAATTAATTACCAAGTTTACAGGTAAGTAACCAGAATTACAATTGTGTCAGTGCCATTAAAATATTGGTCATAATTGTGTAAGTGCCAAACATATATTTAACATGCATTGATCATAATTGTGCAAGTGCCATCCATATATTGGTCATAATTTTGTCAGTGCAATTATTTAACACTTAGATCATCAGCTTATCAGCTGTTTAAATGTGTCAATATATGGGTGTTTGTTTTCTTTCTGAAGAAATGAGAATGCATTGTTGTCTTTCTGTTTTGAATGATATTCAAATCTAATATAATAATGAGACTCATGTGCAAGACAGCCTAAAGAATCACTACTTTTTTGAATAGCTGTTACTTTTATAAAGCAATGGTTTCTTCAATGACTGGGCTACCTGGAATTGAAACCTAATTCTGACTGGAGCCAGGCAGTCTGGAAAGAGTGGGTAATTGCTGGTTGCTTCCCCTTTGGACAAGGAAGACAAGCCTCAGCAATGACCTTGGATGATACATTTAACAAAATGGGGAGGAAATATTCCACTGACAAACATGCAAGTCAGAATTCTAGAAAGGACACTATGAAAAGATTATGATTATGAAGTAACTAGCAAATGTGAAAGATATGAAAAAGATTGTATAATTAATTGGTCTAATTTAGTAAAATTTGAAGAGAGTGCTTGCTCACCCAGAAAATGTTACACTAAAAATGATCCATAAACACCATGTATCTTGGGATTGGCCTTCGACAAGGAAAATGTAATCAGTTTTAGTGGCAAAATTAGCACTGTGTTGACTGTTTTTATTTATTCATCATTCTACATGCACAACATGACAACAGTTACAAACAACAACACTACTCAAAACCTGCTAAACATCAACTGATCAAGCTGAGGTAAACAGGGAGCAGTCTTATCAGGAACTGTGTTATGTTCTGCATTCTCCCTAGGAATGTTTCTAGTGGCCTTTGCATATAGTTGTATTTTGGTTTTGTATTTTGTAAAACAGTGTTCAAATTCAGAATTATAAGAGTTAAATGTATCTAGTATACTAAGGTTATTACTATAGAAACATATTTTTTAAAATGTTTTGGTTCTAAACTTTAGAATAGAAGGATTTTTAATGTTATTTATCATCAGAAAATTAAGGATTTTGGAAATATTCTCCTTAACAGATTTGATTCCCTGAGAGTCACAGAAAGTACGATAACTAAAGTATAGGTGGTTGTAATTGGTGTGGGAAGAAAACAGTCAATAATTGCTGGATTGGTAATAAGTACCTGAACTAAAAATAAAACCTCCACCTTGTGGTCCTTATTTACTGTTAGCACCTTTTGAGTGTTTAGGAGAGTAGAAACCATGGTTACACAACAACAAAGCAAGAGTTAAATGTTGTTACTTTAACTTACAAAATCTTAGAAATGCTGTTATTTGTGGAGGTCTTTGCCAGAGGTGGTATAGTGTGTTGGGAATATGAGTAGATTGTTAAAGAACTGTGCTGCAATGTCTCCCCTTGGCATGATACATATATTTCAAGGAGCTTAAACTGTTAATTGAAATGCATTTTCTATGTTGATGTTAGTTTGTCTTTGCATACATGGTAATGGCGCACTCATTGCCTGGTAAACTTGCTTTGTTTGTTTTATCATGGTTATTTTGCAGAAAACTAAATAGAACCTTTAATTCTGAAAGTGTATAGTAGCAGATGATCTAACGAGATTAAGACAAAGAGGAGAGGACTAGAGTACTGTTCTACATATCATAAAAAGAGGCTTTCAAATTAAAGTTCTTCATTTAATTTTTTCATATTTTAATGTTAAAATGTTTTTAGTCATGGTTTTCAGTCGCATGTAAATATTTTATATGTAATTTTCAGACTGACAAAATTTCTAGCATACTGACACTTTCTCCCAGCCAGTCACAATAAATGATTGACAACTTTTTTTATTACCTTTACTGACTTGTCTGTATTTTCTAGAAAACTGCATCTTTTCTTAAAATAAGTCACTAATTTTACAATGGTGATATTTATCTGTATCCTAAAATGGCCAACTGTTTGCTTTACTCAAACATTGTATTTTATTTAAAGAAGAGTTTGGCAAATTCTTCCATTTGTTATTGTGATAAAATTTCGCTTAAGTATACAGTAAAACCTTACTAAGACATGTTCTTTTTAGAAGAGTCCCACTTAGTTAGGTGGTCCTCTTAGTGAGAATTTAGTAATTTTCCACAAGGATATGAGAATAAAGTAAATTGTCTAAATTTTATCATTTGCTGTAAAAGAAAGTTAACATAAAGGTCAATCCAGAAAGAAAAGTTCACTTAAAATAATAAAATATTTTCTTAAAATTTGTGCACCCTAAAAAATGAAGAAATGAAAAGACAGTATCCATAATGAAGCTTTAAAAAGAAATTAATCATAATGATCAGTCCTAAAAGAAGAGAAATGTATTAATAATGTTTTTGGTTTGAAATTTTATACTTATACTTATACTTTATACACAAAGGTGTGAATTTGTTAAATGGTTCTGAAATAACTGTCTAGAGTGGCAAGGTGCCTTGCTTTCTGAGGTTGTGGGACATTAAAAAAAATAAAATAAAAAAAAAGTTCTGGAAAAACGTGTCCACTTAGCGGGTTGCTCTGCTAAGTGGGGTGGTCATTAGGAGAGGTTTTACTGTAGGCATTATGTACCTGTGATGCATTATTAGGAAACATGGCTATTTTGGTGTTGTCAAAATAGAGAATTTTCGAAGTTTTAATTGATGTCATATTTAAACAACTTAAAACAAAAAAAATTTCTTTGCTGGTAATAAGGAAAATATGCATCTACAGACAATTTTTTTTCTCTCTCATGTATTTAATATATTTATAAAAAATGGACTCATAAGCATTTAAGCTAAAAGCTCCCTGGCAAGCATACAATTAGTATAATTGGTACTGTGAGATGATCCTGCTCAATCTATAATAGCAGTTACTTATCTTAAAGATGTAGAACGGTACTACAAAGATACCAGTTTGCCATTATATGCCACAGTAACCAGCTCAGAGGCCCTACCTAAATTATGTTGTGCAGAATCGATCGGGTAATTCAGTCCTCAGGACCTTATCTCATGGATGTTTTTGGGGCAGTGATATGTACAAAACTGAATATTTTTGTTTACCAGGAGAAGAGTACACTATAAAAAATCTTCTAAAAAGCAATTAATTTAGTTAATAAAAACAGGATAATTTCATCCTTCCATTAAGTAATTTCCATTTTGCTTTTCATTAGATATACAACTCTTACTGAATGTTTAATAGGCTGAAGAAAAATATTTATCTTTGAAACTTTGGTGATGTCATAGGCACAAAATGTCTTTTTTGGTGGGTTTTTACCATCATAGATCTGAGAAATGATTAATAAATAATCCAAGGTGTGCAGATTGGTACAGAATGTGTGACTTGGTCAATGCATGAACCAAACAAACTATTGCCTAAGAATGGTAAGTTGTTAAGGAAGGTCTATTGTAAATATACTGGATTGTCCAGGAATTACCGGCCGCAATAGCTCAGGTGGTAGAGCGTCGGCTTGCGGATCGGGAGGTCGTGGGTTCGAACCCCGGCCGGGTCAAACCAAATACTTTAAAGTTGGTAGTAGTGGCTTCCCTCCTAACGCTCGGGGCTAAGGGGACAGCATTACGCCTGACTCGTCGGTGTCAGTATAATGGACCGGCCGGGTTCAGTCCCTGGGCACCTCATAAGTGCCCCTGTGCTATAATGATAAAAATGTCGCTGCGCAGTATCGGCAAAAATGCCGGCTAATCCCTAATCCCTTGTCCAGGAATTCTTCCTAAATGTATCAGTTGTATATGTAATACAATATTCTCATAGGCTTGTAATTTATCAGAAGTTCACATTTAAAGGTTACAGTATTACAAGTCATGACACACCCAACTTGTGCTCTCACTTGAAGAGTGCTTGCTGTACTCAGTTTTCATACCCCTTAATATTACAGATTCACATATTAACTGTTTCTTTTTGCCTATTTTCTTGGCTACATTTGGTCAGATTTTGGTGAAACTTCACATGACTGGTAAGTACCAAGCCCAGTGGGGCATTTTTGGCATGTAATCACCAGTTTGATTCCGTATAAGTTATGGTCCTTTGTTTGATATATGTTTGCAGTTACCATGGCCAAGAAGTATATGGGGCTAGTCATCATCTTATATGATAATTCTTGTTTCATTCCCATTTCACAGGCACAGCAAGTCTGAAGCAGAGTATTCTATTACTTTTTATTACTTATAATGCATTAGGTTCATTCTTTCCTTGATGTTTTATATGTGCTTCTCATGGCTGGAATAATGAGACTTGTCCAGAAAAGTAACATTCAGTACTCTGTCCATTATTTCTTGTTGTAAGTTAAATTCCATTGGTATCATATGTAAGATATAAGACTTTGTAAGTTAAATTTATATATGGATTGGGTTTTCAACATCAAAATGAGTGCAAATAACATTTCATTTGTATTTAATGACATACATTTTTGTTTATGATTTTAATAATTACCCACTTTATTTAATTTCAAATGTGCCAACAAAAAGTATTCTTAATATTTATAAAATCTTATAGCATAAAAGATTTAAAAATGATTTGGTTTTAATCAAGAAATGTTTTGATTTGTTACAAAAACATATGTTTAATCTTAGACTTGCATTCATGTGTGATTGTCCCAAAGTGATGATGCATTATGTACTTGTCAGTATCAAGTAATGATGTGGTATGCTTATATCAGTGCATCCAGCCCAGTAACGTACATCAGCAGCTATGTTTGTTCTTCCCTAACAGTCAAAAAATTTAATTCCAGTATTTTACAATTATTCTCTAATACATTTTGGAATTAGTAATCGACCTCAAAACTATGATTTTATCTTGCTGTTATTTTTTTTTGCTTATGGTAGAGAATGAAGGTAAGATGGGATCCATGCTGTTTATTTAAACTTTTTCACTAAATGATCCTTTAGATGAATATGCAACATTGGATTATATGGGTGATGATATTCCTAAGACCTTAAATTATCAATGTTAACACACTTTAGGCTCTTCCAACCTATTAACAAAACAGTTGTTTGAAGAACGTTATGTTCAATGATAATTAAGTGCTCAGAGATTATGTATGAATAAATTATCCATTGTGGATATTTATTTATTATATACTTTTATTTGCATAAAATGCAAATGTGCTTTCTATGTCCAAAATGCTTAAAAGATAAGTAGTGAATACTGAAAACTTGCTTCATGGACCATTCAGTGGTCATTGTAAATGGGGGAAGCTTTGATGTGGTGGTAGAGTCACCGATTTGTAACTCCTCTGGTTGCTTAGCCTCCCACTGCATGGGTTCGAGTCCCATTTGGGGCGAAGAACTAAATGTTGGAAAATCTTCCAAGCTGACCTGCAGTGTGCCAGTGGTTCTACCCAGACGTTTGTCTGGGGTCTTCCTCCACCAAACAGATAGAGATTGCTATAACGATCATAATGGATAGCTGCAATGTATCTTAGAAACAAAACAAAAACATTTTCAATGATCAGGTATTGTTCAATAATAAGGTTCATTAGCACATTGTAGTAAAAGTAATTTTGCTATACCAGTAATTAAACAGTACATACAGTTTATACAGCTAGTTAGTTTAAATGAATAATGTTAATTGTAAATCCACTTTTTATTCTCCAATGATTATTAAGTGCCTTTTGACATTTTGCCAACTTGCATTATTCTTGCCAGTCTATTGCAATTTCATAACACTTTGGTGTAGCAGGCAGGAACTTTCCAAAGAGACTACAATATATTCTTATATAGACTGTTTACTACTTTGGCTGCCTTGTGTTCTGGGAGAAAATATCTTGGAGGCTACCAGGTGTTTGTTGTAATTAACCAGTGTGACAGGCCAAGTGTACCTTTGTTATTTTACTGGAAAATAAAACAATCACTCCAGGGACACCGTGGTTACCAGATGTCTCACACCGCGTGTCGCACTAACTTGGGAGATATATGTTTTGGGCAAATATGTTCAATATTCTCTGCTGACTTATTCTTACCATGTTAAAATCCCTCAACCTTGTACCAATACAAAATCTTAGTAGGGCACCTGTGGCAAGGCGGTTAGAATTACAGACTGCTTGGTCCCTCAACACATGGGTTCATGTCCCAGTCAGGGGGAGAAATTCATGTGGAGGATTTTCCAGCTAACCTGTTGTGTGCCAGTGGTTCTACCCAGACATGTCTAGTGTCTTCCTCAACTAATAATAAGCTGGACATCACCAATATGAACATAACTGAGTCAGTGTGATAATACAAGTAAGAAAAAGAAAAATCTTCGTTACTTGTTAACTACTCAAAAATAACTACATACATCACTAGAGGATCTGTAGCAACTAGTCCACTACAGCACCCTGTAGGAACGGGCTGATCAGGATCTACACAGTTTTGTCTGATACTAGTTTTAACCTGAAATTGTCACCAGATGGCTGTTTGAATAATAATTTAAGAATTTTGTGGGAAGTTGACCCTGAACATGGCCAACAGTTATTGATTCAGCAAATTTAATGCTGACAGAAGGTCAAACCATCCAAACCACAAACAAAAAATACATGAAGATTTGATTTTGAATAAATTCACAAAGGTAACATGATGTCATATTGAGAGAAGGCAAATTTTGTGGCTGTGACATTCTTTTATTGACCACATACACCTCAGTTTATCAAACACAAATTGTCCTCAGTTTATTGGACCCATATGAACTTTGGTTTATCATACCCACATTTGACCTTGGTTTACTGGACCAACATTACACCTCGGTTTATCAGGCCCTTTCCTTCTCAATGTTGAGCCCCTGTCATGGATATTATCCTATCACATTTTAAATCATCATACTATATTAAGATGCTTGCCAGCTGACAGGATGAGGGCTTCATGTAGCTGTGATGCCTTCCTAAGACTGTCAAGCAGCTTCTAGACTTTGGAGGAAGAAAAATGCCTGGTGGCACAAATGGTCACACAGAGTAAGGATGAAAATGACAGAATTTATCCAGATGCACTCAAGATGGCATTACCAAGCACAAAATGGTTAACAACTTTAACACCCAAATGAAACTTTGTATGGTCCATCAATTATTGTTTGGCATGCTAAAGGGTTTTCTCTGCTCTATAAGTTGCTGCTGGATCCTGTCAATCTCCATCAGCAGTCATACACAGGTATAACATTCCTTCATGAATGGCCCGATGTTTTATGATCTGATCTGATCTGAATTTTAACATTTCTCCATACTTTCTCAACATCAGAACTATGAGAAGCTGCATCAGCCTGATCATGATGTGCTTAGCTGGCTTAGAGTTAAGTTCAACAACCCTGCTGTTGGTCTTAATTGCTGACTGGTGCTTGAGCTAGCACACAAAAGGGAAGTGCACTATTTGCTGCTAAGTTTCTGGGCACACCTTTTGCTCAAATAACTGTTGTTTTGCATAAAACATTATTTTTATGGGAAAAAAAGGATAATTCAGAGCTACAGATGAGGCACGTATTTGCTTAAATAAGAAAATAAAATCGTTAAAAGGCAAATTCCTCAAGATTAATGCATGCCAAAAAGCAATAGAAATATCCTGTCATGCAATTGTCATAAAATTCTTGCATGACAGTGCATGAAGAGTTTATAAAATTTAAATTACAAATAAAATAAATAAATTGACATTTGGAATTTAGATTGTATAAAGTTCCGGTCATTAGAACCCCTCATATATTGCTATTAACAATGTGCTTAATAGAAATTGCCAAGATAAATCAACAAATATTTCTTAGACTTGTTATTCTTACTAGTAACTTTTGGAAAAATGGGTTTAGATAATCCCTTAAAATACATTGCTTCAAACAATACTCTTTTATATTCATGATAACTACAATCTGAAACATTTCCATTCACAACTAAAACAAAGGGTTTGCAGGGGGGAGTATCCTGCCAAAAATTCCCTACCATATATCTGGATCTATGAAAGATTATATTCATGTGGCATATACTATTATGAAGGGTTGAATACACTCTGAATGGTTTATTCATGTAGCATACACTATGAATGGCTTTATTAGCTCACCTAAGCACAACGTGCTCAAGGTGAGCTTTTCTGATTCCACTTCATCCGTTGTCCAACGTCTGTCGTCTGTCGTCCGTCCTCAACATTGTAGCTTGTGAACCCACTACAAGCCTCAGTTTTATCCCATTTTCAAACTTGATCAGAATGTTTGTTTGCATGAAATCTTGGGTCAATATTGGGTCACATGGGGTCAAAAAAGAGGTCACTAGGTCAAAACTTAGAAAAAGCATGTGAACACTCTAGAAGCCACATTCATAGCCCAATCTTCACCAAACTTGATCAGATTGTTTGTTTGCATGAAATCTTGGATGAGTATATTATTGGGTCATGTGGGATCAAAAAGTAGGTCACTTGGTAACATTTTAGAAAAACCATGTGAAAACACTTAGAGGCCACATTGATGGCCAAATCTTCACCAAACTTGGCCAGAAGGTTTGCCAGTTTGAAATCTTACATATGTTTTGAAGTGGGTCATGTGGATTCAGTAGGTTACTAGATAAAATTATAGAAAATGCTATCAACCCAGTGACCACATGAATGGTCCAATCTTCAGCAAAGATTTCCAAAGTAAATAACTCCTAATTTCTTGATGCCAGATATGAGCCTACTAACAGCCTGTGTCCTCAGGTGAGCAATTAAGGGCCATCATGACCTTCTTGTTAAATATACTATGAATGGTTTTATTAAAAATTATACACTATGAATGGTTTTACAAAAGAATCATACATTGTGAAGGGTTTATTCATGAAGCATACACACTAATGGTTTAATTTTTGTAGCACTATGAAAGGTTTTATTTATGAAGCAAAAGTCTGATGAGTTCATTTATGTAGCTTACACGCTCAAGGGTTTTATTGTTATATCATGCAGTATAAATATCAATCATCCCCATGTATATATTTTCTACATGATCTTCTATAACCAACTGGTATATATGATATTTCATGGAAGACATTTTCCATACAAGGTTTGCTATTTTGAGGACCATTAAGCACCATAGTTGCAGGAACAAGGTTTGATTAAACAAATGCATACAAACACCAAAGTCATAGGCATTATCTTCCTTTTATGCTCATAAAACCTGTCACAAATCATCCAAGATGGTTCCCTGCAGTAATATGTTGACTTTTATGCACAAAACACAATAGCTATATGTTCATAAAACATGGAATAATTCCGTGAATATTCAGACATTTGAGATAATCACAAGTGCATTATATTCAACACAAGGTTAAGAAGAAAGTTACAGTGCACTTTCAGTGCAAAAAAGATGCTGGTTGTGAATTAACTTGTTTATGACAATGAATGAAGAACAAGTGTAAGACACTCAAGCCGCTTGCTCCCTAGCCCAGACATTGGGACGACCACAGCAGAAAACTAAAATCAGGGTCAGACAAACAGACAGACAGCAACCCTGGGCTAGATTTTATTAGGTGTGTGTTGTATATTTCTCCTATGGGAGCCAAAAATGTTTATAAGCAACAACAATGGTGCAATGTAAATGTGGTTTTATATTTATTTACCAAGAAAGTACAAATTTTCATGCTAGATATAAATTGAATTTAAAAATATGTGACTGGCGTAAAAGGTAGGATGGTCTTTTTCAGCCCTAATATCCTACCAGTTGGATGGTCTCTTTTAGCATTGGTATCCTGCCAGTAGGTTGGTCTAATATAGCACTGATATCTTACAGGTAGATTGGTCCTTTATAGCACTAGTATCTTACAGGTAGATTGGTCCTTTATAGTACTGGTATCTTACAGGTAGATTGGTCCTTTATAGCTCTAGTATCTTACAGGTAGATTGGTCCTTTATAGCACTGGTATCTTACAGGGAGGTTGGTCCTTTATAGCACTGGTATCCTACAGGTAGATTGGTCCTTTGTAGCACTGGTATCTTACATGTTGATTGTTTCTTTATAGCACTGGTATCTTGGTCCTTTATAGCACTGGTATCTTACAGGTTGGTTGGTCCTTTATAGCACTGGTATATTTCAGGGAGGTTGGTCCTTTATAGCACTGGCATCTTACTGGTAGATTGGTCCTTTATAGCACTGGTATATTTCAGAGAGGTTGGTCCTTTATAGCACTGGCATCTTACTGGTAGATTGGTCCTTTATAGCTCTGGCATCTTACTGGTAGATTGGTCCTTTATAGCACTGGTATGTTTCAGGGAGGTTGGTCCTTTATAGCACTGGCATCTTACTGGTAGATTGGTCCTTTATAGCATTGGTATATTTCAGTGAGGTTGGTCCTTTATAGCACTGGGATCTTACAGGTAGATTGGTCCTTTATAGCTCTGGTATCTTACAGGTAGATTGGTCCATTATAAAACTGGTATCTTAAAGCGAGGTTGGTCCTTTATAGCTTTGGTATCTTACAGGTAGATTGGTCCTTTATAGCACTGGTATCTTACAGGTAGGTTGGTCCTTTATAGCACTGGTATCTTACAGGTAGATTGGTCCTTTATAGCACTGGTTTCTTACAGGTAGATTAGTCCTCTATAGCACTGGTATCTTACAGGTAGATTGGTCCTTTAAAGCACTGGTATTTTACAGGTTACTTGGTCTTTAATGGTACTGGTATCCTACAGGTAGGTTGGTCCTTTATAGCACTGGTATCCTACAGGTAGGTTGGTCCTTTATAGCACTGGTATCTTACTTTTAGGTCAGTCCTTTATAGCACAGGTATTTTACAGGTAGGTTGGTCCTTTATAGCACTGGTATCTTACAGGAAGGTTGGTCCTTTATAGCATTGGTATGTTACAGGTTACTTGGTCTTTAATGGTACTGGTATCCTACAGGTAGGTTGGTCCTTTATAGCACTGGTATCCTACAGGTAGGTTGGTCCTTTATAGCACTGGTATCTTACTTTTAGGTCAGTCCTTTATAGCACAGGTATTTTACAGGTAGGTTGGTCCTTTATAGCACTGGTATCTTACAGGAAGGTTGGTCCTTTATAGCACTGGTGTCTTACAGGTAAGTTAGTCTTCAATGGCATTGGCATCATACAGGTACGTTGGTTCTTTATAGCACTGGTATCTTACAGGAAGGTTGGTCCTGAATAGCAGTGGTATCTTACAGGAAGGTTGGTTCTTTATAGCACTGGTATCTTACAGGTAGGTTGGTCCTTTATAGCACTAGTATCTTACAGGTAGATTGGTCCTTTTTAGCACTGGTATCTTAAAGGTAGATTGGTCCTCTATAGCACTGGTATCTTACAGGTAGATTGGTCCTTTATAGCACTGGTATTTTACTGGTAGATTGGTCCTTTGTATCACTGGTATCCTACAGGTAGGTTGGTCCTTTATAGCACTGGCATCTTACAGGTAGATTGGTCCATTATAGCACTGGTATCTTACTTTAGGTTGGTCCTTTATAGCACTGGCATCTTTTAGGTAGATTGGTCCTTTATAGCACTGGTATGTTACAGGTAACTTGGTCTTTAATGGCACTGGTATCCTACAGGTAGGTTGGTCCTTTATAGCACTGGTATCTTACTTTTAGGTCAGTCCTTTATAGCACAGGTATTTTACAAATAGGTTGGTCCTTTATAGCACTGGTATCTTACAGGAAGGTTGGTCCTTTATAGCACTGGTGTCTTACAGGTAAGTTAGTCTTCAATGTCATTGGCATCGTACAGATACGTTGGTTCTTTATAGCACTGGTATCTTACAGGAAGGTTGGTTCTTTATAGCACTGGTATCTTACAGGAAGGTTGGTCCTTTATAGCAGTGGTATCTTACAGGAAGGTTGGTTCTTTATAGCACTGGTATCTTACAGGACGGTAAGTTCTTTATAGCACTGCTATCTTACAGAAAGGTTGGTCCTTTATAGCACTGCTATCTTACAGGAAGGTTGGTCTTTTATAGCACTGGTATCTTGCAGGGAGGTTGGTCCTTTATAGCACTGGTATCTTACAGCTTAGTTGGTCTTCAATGGCATTGGCATCATACAGCTACGTTGGTTCTTTATAGCACTGGTATCTTACAGGTAGGTTGGTCTTTTTTAGCAGTGGTATCGTACAGGTACGTTGGTTCTTTATAGCACTGGTATCTTACAGGTAGGTTGGTCTTTTTTAGCAGTGGTATCATACAGGTACGTTGGTTCTTTATAGCACTGGTATCTTACAGGTAGGTTGGTCTTTTTTAGCATGGGCATCTTACAAGTAGGTTGGTCTTTGATGTAGTGCTTAATTACCTTTGGTTTGTCTTTTATAAAAGTGATATCTTTCAAGTAGGTTTGTATTTTATCACAATGGTATCTTCTAAGATGTTTGTTTGTTTTTTTGGTTTATCGTCCTACCAACTGTATTTAAGTCATCTGGAGACAGTGTCCACTTTAAGCAGATATAGTGCTGCATTCACTGTGTATAGAATGCCGTGAACCTGGGGCCTCCCATACCTTTAGCCAATGCTCTACAGATTGCGCTACTAGGTCCATTCTTCCAAGATTGTTGGTCTTTTTAGCTCACCTGAGCACAACATGCTCAAGGTGAGCTGTTCTAAGCCTGTGAGCAATTAAGGGCCATCAAGACCCTCTTGTTTAGTATTGATATCATATATGTATACTGAGCTTTGATAGCATTGCTGTCTAACAAGTTGATTGGTCTAAGAAGTAGATTTTTCAAAGTAGGTGAGTCTGTCAAGGTAGATGGTCTTTCAGGCATGATGGTCTTACAAGTTAATTGGTCTTTAAGGCAGGTTGGTCTTACAAATTAACGGTAGTTGGTTCTGCAGATGTTGTTTTTGTAAATAGGTTTGCCCTGCAAGTAGTTTGGTGTTAGTAAGTTTTTTTATACAGGTTGATGTTACAAATTGTTTTTGTATTATGAGTTGGTTGGTCTTTAATAGCAGAGGTAGCCTACCAGCTGCATGGTTCTTTATAGTAGTACAAAATTACATGTAGGTTGGTCTTAGAAGTAGATTCTTTTTAAAAGTAGGTTGGTCTTGTAAGTGATTTGGCCATTCATGAACATTGATTAAAAGATTTGTTAGTATTACAAGTTGGTTGGTTCAACAGATATGTTGGTCTTGCAAATAGTTTTCTCCTAGAAGTAGGTTGGCATAAGTAAGTTGGGCTTACAGACAGGTCAGTCTTACATAGAGGTTGATCTTCACCAAGCTTGATCTTACAAGATTGTTGGTCTCTATCTAGGTCCATCTTGCATATTTGTCACAAAAATTGGCTTGTCTTACTTAAAGCTTGGTCTTACAAGAAGGTTTTGGTTGATCTTATATGAAGTTTGGTCTTACCAGAAATCTGGTTTTATAAGAAGGCTGGTCTTACAAGTGGAACGGTCTTTCAAGTTGGTCGTTCTTTTATTTTTTTTAAGGAAGGTAGTCTTAAAAGTGTCAGGTCCTTAGGTTGATTGTTACAATGTTTCTTCATAGCTTGTGCATAAAATACATGGTCTCACATAACATGTGCATTTGCATACACAATGCATACTTTGTGTTAGTTATTTATTGTAGACAATGTACTTCTATCAAAAAAGGCAGTGGAACTTCAAATTTATTCTCAGTCTTATTGTGCTGAATTATTTTAACCTAGAGAGCATAAGAATCCATATCCAGTCAAAGGTGCAAGACATTTATGCCCTGCATTGTAAAGAATATCCTCCTGAATCCAAGGTGACTCCCAGGCTGTCAGCTCTTAAGTTTAATCATGATCTTAGTGTAGCCATGGGTTAATAAAACATGCCAGACTTCTTGGAATATTGCCCACCATTGAGATGCTTATAAATGGATTATACACACTTATAGACCAGCTAAAAAGTTTAATATCCAAAGATATTGATAATAAAGGTAATTCAAGTTGACGATTTAATTTTTTTCTGTTTAAGGAATCAGTATAATTTTGCTTTAAAAGGATTTTACGCAAGGATAAGGATACTTCAAAGGTAAGAGCTTGTCAACAAATGTTACTATGGTGAAACATTTGAAAACATGGCTATATATAAATAAATAAACACCATGTGATATACAACAAGGCAAACCGTTTGGAAAACACGGCTACAGATATGTATTTATGTAAATATCAGTTAGTGATAAAACATGGCGAATCTTTTGGAAACATGCCAGCAGATATATTATGTGCTTTGTGCCCTTAGATTAACTTGAGTAACTTTGGTTGTCTAGGCTCGTCCAGTTATCTTTTCTCTGTCGCTTAAATTACTTCTTGTCTTCTTTATTATTGTTTATGCATCATTATTCATATATCAATTTTTCACCTTTAAAAGAACTGCAAAGATTTTTCGAGCATAAATTGCAGTAAAAGTTGGTATTCTTTCTTATCCCAAATCTCATTACAACTTTCAACATTTGTCACACATGATGCTTGGCACCAGCTTTCAATATCTCATTAGCATGCAGCATCTTCTGGCTGTCTGATCCGGAATTTAATTTCCTGTTGCAGGTGTTACTTGTTCTGACGTATGTAGCAGGTTATTTTCTTGATAGTAAATAAATTGCCATTGCAAACATTCTTTTTAAGCTCTAGACTTTGATTGCACATATGCATGTACTTGAATATTGTATATGCAGAGTTATGTTCCTTATCTTTGTTCTGACATAAAAAGCTTGATAGCTTTTCAGACCAATTGCTGCATCAGTGCCATCTGTGGTTAAGACATCATATTGTAACAGATTTCTCCTAAATATTTCCTTACATGTGCCTTTCTGTTAGATATTGAACTAGCTGACATTCTGTAAAGACTGTAAGCTGCTTATTTAACTTGTAGTTTGTTTATTACCTATATGAATTCCAACATACCTGTGTAGAATTTGTTCCCAGATAGTAACTCGAGCAATATACTGTAACAAGTCTTGTAACTTATTATTCTATGTGAAAACTTTTGTCTTGTGTGTTTCATGTTCAAAGTGTGCTTTCCTGATACCCCTTTGTCCGTTGTGTCATCAATTAGCTTGTGGGCATGCTAGAGGCTAGAGCTTTTGTCCAATCTTCATCAAACTTGGACAGAATGTTTGTCAGTAAGAAATCTTGGAGTTTGTAATGGGTCATGTGGGGTCGAAAAGTAGGACAAAAGGTCAAATTTTAGAAAAGCCTTGTGAACATGCTGGAGACCACATTTATGGCATAAAATCTTGAATGAGTTCATAACTTGGTTATGTGGGGTCAGAAAGTAAGTCACAAGGTCAACTCTTAGAGAAGACTTTTGAACACACTAGTGGCCACATTGACAGCCCAAACTCAACCAAACTTGGTCAGAATGTTTGTCTGCATAACATCTTGGATTAGTTTCTTATTGGGTAATGTGGGGTCAAAAAGGAGTTCACTTTGTAAAATTTAAGAAGAAGCTTGTGAACATACTAGAGGCCACCTTTATGGCCCAATCTTCACTAAACTTGATGAGAAAGTTTGCCTGCATTAATTCTTAAATGAGTTTGTAACTGGATCACATAGGGTCTAAAAGTAGGTCACTAAGTCAAATCTTAGACAAACCATGTGAACACATGAGAGACCACATTTATGGTCAAATGTACACCATACTTGGCCAGAATGTTTGTCTACAAGAAATCTTCGATGAGATCGTAACTTTCTCACATGGGGTAAAAAAGTAGGTTACTAGGTACAATTATGGATGAACCTTGTTAACATGCTAAAGGCCACATTTATGGCCCAATCTCCCCCAAACTTGGTCAGAATGTGTGTCGGCATGAAACATTAGATGAATTCAAACTGGGTCACATGGGGTCAACAAGTAGGTCACTTGGTAAAATCTTAGACAAACCTTGTTAACACTATAGGGGCCACATTTAGGGTCCAATCATCACAAAGCTTGGTCAGAATGTTTGCCTGCATGAAATCTTGAATGATTTGGTAACAGGGTCATGTGCAGTCAAAAAGTAGGTCACTAGGTCAAATCTTAGAAAACCCTTGGGAACAAAGAAGAGGCCAAATTTATAGCCCAATATTCACCAAACTTGGTCAGAATGTTTGTCTGCATGAAATCCCTACTGAGTTGGTCATTTGGTCACGTTGGGTCAAAAACTAGGTCACTGAATCAGATTTTAGAAAAACCTTGTGAACACACTTAGAGGCCATATTAATGGCCCAATCTTCACCAAACTTGGCCAGAGTGCTTGCCTGTATGAAATCTTAAATATGTTTTGAACAGGGTCATGTAGGTTCAGTAGGTCACTAGGTAGAATTCTAGAAAATGTTATCAGTCCAGTGGTCACACATATATTCCAATCTTCACCAGTGATTTCTAAAGTAAATAACTCATCATGCCAGATATGAACCCACTCAAAGCTGTATTGTCCTTAGGTGAGCGATTAAGGGCCATCATGGCCCTCTTGTTCAAATTTTAATACATGTTGCAATACTTATTGGAGATTGTCTTAGTTTTGCATTGCCCAAGAATTAATATCTTATGGTCAATGCGGGGATCCAACCCATGATGCTCCGATTTGGAATCCAATGTCTTTATTGCTAAAACACTGACACTTACCACATAAATATAGTAGTATTTGGCAACATGAAATTGGAGCTCATGCATGTATGATTCAAGGTCAATCAGGTTTTGAGAATTATTTTTTCAAAGTCAATTTTGAACTAGAGTCACGATAACTCAGGAAGTACATAGTAGTTTCATTACACAGACATTTGCTTGATGGTTCAATTTTTTTTTATTTAATAACTTTTTTTTTTAGTTTCACTACCCTTTCTACTATTTTATTTACTTTTGATTTGCCACAAGTCCACCATTTCTGTGTTTGTGTTTTACATAAGATGGTAAAATGTTTGATGTTGGATCATTACATTGTGTAACCTTAGTCCCAACTCAAAATTGCCTTTTGTAACCAGGTGATAAGGAGAGAATTTGTAAGCATATTGGTTAGCTCATTTAGTGGTGCATTCACCCTGTTAGTGAAAGGAACCAGGTTCAAAGCCGAGACAAGCTGCACTTTCTCCCCAAAGAGACATTGGCATTCAAGTTGGGGCCAACATGCAATCTTTTCATAGCAAACCTTTTAAATGGTCCATATTGGCAGGAAAAGGCAGTGCCATAAACACTAAACAAAAATCCCACCAACAATCAATTACAGACACATTACTGATTTGTTAGAAACCTTAAGCCTGCTATGTTTTTCATTACAGCCTCTTACCCCTGTGTTGTTGGCTTATAAGTTTATGCATTGTTAACAAGACAACCTTAAAGAGACGTAGCAGTAACTTGTGCTCCTGATGATCTGGATCTACACTGTTTGCCTAAGATTAATCAGTTTGTTCTTGATTATTGTTGTCTTTACAAGGTGCACTGCTCTTGGTTGAGCATCTTCACAGTAAGAGTAACCCATATCTTGTATTGTTCTTCTGACAGAAATGAAATGGTTGGTGAATTTTTTATCGCAATCATAAAATATTGTCGCCAAGTTGAGAAACATAATGCCTTTAGCTACAAAAAAGCTTTTAGCCTCATTGCCTGAAAAGATTGCATCAAGAATGCATTAGGATTCTATTTTCAAGTTGCCTTGATTTTTATGTCTTCATACTTGCATGGATGATTGATATTGATGTGAAATTGTGCATCCAGGTAAGATAACTCTGATTGCATTGTTAATTCTTGAGTTATTGCCCTTTATTATTATTCTTGGCCAGTTCTTGTGCAGACAACTTGTTATTTTTTTTAATTTCTTCATAGTTTCATGGATAAGTGCTATAAAACTCTCCTGTTCTTGAGGTTTGTCATTCAGATGCATAATTCTCCACCTGGCAGAATGCTTGATGTAAGTTGAACCTTTTTTAAGTGGCCACAGAAAAAGTTGGTATAGCTTCCATTTTGTTAGTTTTGCTTAAAGAAGTGAAACATTGTCAGGCCACAATGAATACCTATCGTGGATTCAATTATCAACTCTGATGGATTGTTTCTGTATTTAAAACTGTCTTCATTTTGTCCTTAAAGGCACTACTAGGAAATCTGGAATACTAGGAAGCACTTTTGACCTTATCTTGTTTTGTTTCACGTGTTTGTTGCTTCAGGCAAAAAACACTTTACTGTAGTTGGGAAGCTTAGAGCAAGTGTCTTGGTTGGCACACCTGAACATTGATTGCTGTCTATCTGCAGATCCATCTGGTAGACAGTCCCCTTTTACACCTTTATGTCTCGGTGCTCTCAATGCTTGAGAGTATGTGCTGGCATCTTGAAAAAAATGTCCCCTGAGCTCCTATTGGGTGCTTGTTGGACTGTAGGGTCAAACTGTTCCATCATCTCATAGTTGAAGTTCTTGTACTACTTTGGGACATTGGGTACTCCTCATCTGAAATAGTATGGGACCTTGTGAGTTTTGAATTTTAGGTGATTTTTCATTTCATACATTCATTATAGATGACATTCAACTGCGCGGACCAAAATGATTTTTTCTCAATCAACCAAATAAATTATAATAACCTGAAAAGATCTGACAGGATGCTGTTTATTGATGTTTTACATCTACACTGTGAAATATGAAGAATAACACCCCACTTGTCATTACAAACATGAATTTTCTATCTGAGTCATGCTTTACAAGTTTGCTTTGATTGAACTAATAAAGTCATATGACCACTTACTGTTGGAGTCACTGCTTATATGTCTTGCAGAAATACCATTGGGGTAATTTGTAGATTTGGAAAGAATGAACATTTAGTGTGGTATTTTTTACAGTATGTATACCATATTACAATTGGGATAGTGGGATTGGGATTTGGCGGCTTTTTTGCCAATACTGTGCAGAGACATTTCTATCATTATAGCACAGGGGCACTTATGAGGTGCCCAGGGACTAAACCCGGTCGGTCCATTATACTGACACTGACTAGTCAGTAATTGAGATAGTGTTTGAAGTCATCTTAACTGTAGACCAAAGTATAAGGTAGTGCAGGTGTTTGAAGTCATCTTAACTGTAGACCAAAGTATAAGGTAGTGCAGAAACACAAGGAAAATATTGGTCTGAACACAACTAAGCACAAAACAACAACACTGTTTTGCATTGGGCAAGACTTGCGATAGAACTCTACAAATATCCACTTCCGGGGATATCGAACTACCAGGCTCCTTTCTTTGAGCTCTAAACGCATTGTCCACTTCCGGGGACAAGGCACCCTCATATTCACTTCCGGGAATCTGATCTAAACAACACACTTCCACACCGGTGGGTTTATCTACACCACTTTCGCCTACTTCCGGAGGCAAACACAAACTCATATACTCTGGCAATTCCGATGCCCACCGTAACTGATCATTATTACCTAAGTCTAAACTGGTTAACGATGAACCCACAAGCACTGTGTCTAAAGCAAACTGCTGTGTTTCTACGTTATTCATTGTTAAATAACCACCATATCCGACCGCACTAGCATCTGTATACATACAAAATGTAGCCACAATACTTTCTCTTAAAACCTTGCCCTCTCTATTGAGCAATCTCGCATTACTCTGCCAGAACTCCAACTCAGCCACAGCTTCAGGGCTTACTTTAACCAGAGCGTTCCAACTCGCTCGTGTCAAAATACACTTGTACATATATCTACTCATTCTAGACACAATCTTACCCAAAACACTTTGTAGGGAAATTATTTGCCCTACAACGCCTGCCAAAGCACGAACATGAACAAGATTAAGCTTGTCTCTAGAGATCTGAAACAACAAGGATTTTATTTACATTTCTAATCTACCAATCCTTTCCTCTGAAATGAACAACCTATTAGAAACAAAATCCAGTGTATGACCCAACCAAGAACCCTTTCTCTAGCAGTGACTCCCGTATAAAATCACTAGCAAAACTAGCCCTTTCTAGCCTCACATCTCCTCCTATTCCATCATCTAAAAACATGATAACTTTTAAGCCCAACGATCTCCAATACTTTTGAGGTACTCTTAGCGTTTTTGTAAATATATGCCCTGCGACTGAAATGCCGAACGGAAGGGAATTATAAACATAATATTTAACCGTACCGTTATAAGACCAGCTAAAACCGAGGTACGTAGTATGCTCAGGAAATATGTCGATATGGTGATATGCACTCTTTAAATCAAATGTAAAAATATATGAATTTAGATCAAACAAACGTTCCGCCACTCTAATATCCTCAAATTTTACTGTAAACAAATGCAAACAAGAATTAATATGCCTGCAATCCAATACCAACCTTGGTTTGCCCGCTCTACTATAAGCTACCGTAAGAGGGTTTACAACATGCGGTTTTTCCATAACCTGAGAAACAACCCCTTTCTTTAACAAGGAACTAATTTCTGACTCTACAAACTCCGGATTATCTCTAGCCGACTTATTATTACGAATACAAGCTACTTCCGGCAAAACCTTAAATGGAATTTTGTAACCATTTTTTACTACATCCAGGATATATCTATCATCCGACACACCAGCCCAATGATCATAATGGGACTTTAAACGCCCTACCGGCAATACAGGCTCCACTATGCCCTTACACTCTACAGCCACTACAGACTGTTCATTCGTGCTACTCTCGCCACATACATTATCAACCGCCTTACAACAGCAAGTATCTCCATTTCCAGAGAGACTAAAACAAATACAAGTACTTATCTTATTATTTTGCTGACTGTAACCCTGCGTACATTCGTTTTTCCAGTGACCTGGCTTGCCACACGAAAAACATAACCCCGGCTTCTGTCTCCCGCTCTGCTGCGCTGATGTAACCGTAGCCGACGGCGCTGTATCAGGTCGCTTATAAGGCCAACCCCGACGTGCCTTCCTAGCCTTCTCCGCCTTCGCCTTCTTGAGAGCTCGCGCCTCCGCCCTATATATCTTCCTCTCATCCTCACTGTCACTAGCAATGGGGTTGCTCTCGTACTCATTTACTACACGCCAACCGAGCTCTGAAGAGTCAGCCAACAAAATCATCTTCTGTCGCTGTCTTAACAACTGTAAAGCTGAAACCATAAATCATAAAAAATAATCTAACGCTAAATACATAGCGCTTTACGGTATTCTTAAACCTACTGACCGTGGGAAAACCACGTGCCCCCTCTACAAAGGAATGTGTATACATATACACCCGGCACTGTAAACCTAACTAAGGTTAAATATTAAATAAAAGTTTATCGTACCTTCATCTAAAGATTGGTTTGCAGACGCTAAATCGTTTGCCTGAATAGACGTCTGTACGTCGTCCAACCTCTCAATTAACTTAGAGTTGCATTTAAATTGCTCCTCGTTACTCTTTTTCTTAAACCGCGGAGCGTCAAGCAATGAAACGGCAGAAGGTTTGGCACTTATCTTAGATATCATGCTGCTGATGTTGGCCAATAACTTGTCGTTGTTCTCCTTAACAGCCTCTTTCACAAAGCCGCGGATATCCTCACCACTGCCAGTAGCCATGTTGTAGACGTGGCAAACACAAAGCGAGCAAAACAAGAGAAGCAATAGAAACGATGTGAACCGACCGAAGTCTAGCGTAGAACTGACCACCAAACAGAAACCTCGTGCCTTTTCCCGCTCTTACCCGCCTGATTGACCACTGGTCACCTGATACATATCCCATCATTCAAATACACAATCACCCCTATTGTGCATGCCGTAATGTTAAGACATACGTTCTGTGCTATACTACGTAACGCACAGAACTTTCAATGGCATGCATTTGATATAGGCATGCTATTAGATACCACCTTTAAAACAACTTAATAATTAAAAATGCTGTTAACGTGATAGTGGAAGTAATGGTTCTATTCTTGATAACAAACAAGGGTATATTCATTTTTGTCAAGTAATTTGATACCAGCCGCTTGCCATGAGTCTTTATTGAGTTTTAAATTATAACAGATCATTATGTTGTCACATTATTTCAGGAATAACAGTCAGAATGTTAGTTACAAATTTCAGAAATGCTGTTTTAGTTGTTAGCATTTTATGAGTGATAATTGATGTAAATTTTAAGGATTTTCTTTTCTTAAACATGAAAAGAAAAGGAAATGCCAAGTCAGAATGCCTATTTAAGCATGATGCCTAGAAAGAAAACAACAAAATGATTTATGTTCAAGATCTCATTTTGATGCATTTTTGAATGTAAAACTTCATTTTAATGCATTTCTTCAAGAAATTTTTTGACCAATGCATCTTAAAACTGGGGATTGGTGTTTTTAAGCACTTTTGAGTTATATTTGGTATTCTCTGCTGTTATCGGATTGACGCCATCAGCTGTTTTTGGTGCAGAAAGACAAATATTATAATTCTTAGTCTGCTATGCATGTTTTGATCAGGCCAAGGCCATAAGTATAGACCGAGATCAGCAAGGTCCCATCTGATCAGGGTGTACACTATTTGCTACTCTGTCACAATATGTCTTGTTACAGACAACATATAATTGTGGGCTATTTACATGTAGCAAGTTTCCAACTTGCTGGAAACACCTTTTCGGGTTTTCTGTTAATGGAATATATGTTGTTTTCTGCAATTAAAGGGTAATATTTGCTATGGTAGAATCAACACCTACTGAGGTTAAACATCTTTACTTGACTATTTCTACAGCCATGTGGTACTTGAATTTGAGAATTTTGTCAGTAATTAATACAGATTTAGGTCTCCAGCTGCTCAGTTGCATACTCCCCACTAATATTTGAACTACACATGTTAATACTTAATGACAAATTGTGCTACTGGCGTTAAGGCCATGCTCTAAATGTCTCATCCCATTACTTTGACACTAATGATTTTTGTTTGTTTTTGCACTGAAAAATTGGGATTTCTGGGTGCAGCTGCACTATATTGTTAACCCTTTACTGGCTACAAAAATGTTAAGGTGGTGAATAGTTCTAATAGTACCAGTTGTCATAATTATTATGCATCAAACATATTTCTATCTGTACTGTATCATAACATAGACCGTGTAACGAAATAAGCATATCTGAATGTAACATAACAAAATGCTTCATGAATGTTACATCAGATATTACCATAACATAACGCAGTATGATTATACAGTATTTTGTATCATAACATACACTTTATTGCAACATCGCATGTAGCTTTTCTATGGCAACATACCTCATGCATGTTATTGAACAATTACTCATATCATGTTAAACATGAACATTGTATTGTATATTGAACATGATCGTAACTTACATAGATGGCATTGTGTGACAACACTCACTGTTCCAAAACTGTATGTTTTAGGCAAATGTAGGAAATGGTGTTTCCAATGAGAAAGGGATTAAACATGAAAAATAGAGAGAATAAATGTAAACTGCAAATGTTTCACCAGTTAAAGGAACGTTTAATGCTTATGCTAGTAAATGAAAGTTTGCTGCATAGATGAGATATACTAATGTAACTATTATAAAGTTTGTTTCGAAGTACAAGTTCAAGCTGTTGTTAATGTGAATTATTATCCAGAGTCACAAGACGGGTGCGTAAAAACAGCAGAATGGTTTGCCAGTTGTTTAAACACTTTTATTCTGAATATAACAGGAATTTACATAACACAGTGGAGTTCCAACAACTTATTACAATGGATAATCCATTACAAATATATATGGCATGTCTTCTAGAATCAAGAAACGCCTTCTATGTCTACAGAGTCACAACAGCCTAATATATAGCAATCTGTCATAAGAAGCCAAATGCTTAAGCAATAAATTATGCAAATTATTAATTATCAACATTTTTTTGGCTTCCTTTGATTTGGCCCTACATGCTTCTTTATAATGTTATGACAGATATATCACTAGACAGGTACCAGCTGGTGACCAAAGCAAGCTATTTGCACAGCACACTGAGCACAGCTTAATTGACTTAAGAAATATCATCATTTGGACACCCAAAATATTACAAATAATCGAACATTATTTGAATTACATTTTATTGAAGTATAAGTTGAATATTTCATATCTACATTAAATGACTATCATTTTGATATCTGACACTTATTCCACATATGCCAGATTATTGAAATACAATGTTATAATGTAAAACAAAAAAAAAGATACAATAATTCTTATGATGCATTACATAATTAAAAGTGGCATCATAATATAACTGTTATGAAAAGACAAGTCCTTCTATGATGAAATCATAGCTTAAATATATACACGGCTAAGTTAATGAAGATGACAAGGAAGAATAACACAAATTGACAAATTGTATATAGTTTTAATTTTTATACACCCAGTATATGTTAATGGGATCTATACTGGATTCCCATTGGTCAGTCCGTCTGCAGACTAGATTTGTCAGCACTGTCACGGCTTAAAAAAAATCTGATTTTGGTTAGTTTACATGACTGGTTAAAACCCAGTTGTGTATATTGATGGCATGTTATAGCCACCTTGAATTTACATGAGTTAAGGCCCTTTGTTTAATTTATGGTTTCAGTAACTGTGTCATTTAAGCAGTATTTCCATCTTCTGTGGTAGTTTTTGTTTACTTTTCAACTAATATAAAAATCATCAAAAACTTATGAGAACAAAGATAATCAAAGCCAGAATACCTGAAAAAGACATTGTTTAAAAGTTGTTGCACTGATATTAAAATGCATTCAGCACTGGGCTACATTTTGTTAAAAACCTATGCATAAGTCTCAGTTTTCTGCGTATAGAAGGAGCTGGCTGAACTGTATCTACACTATTTTTATAAGAAAATATACATCATATATTAAAATTTAAAAGGCACGAGACAAAGGTATTCAAATGACAGTCAAAAGTAAAAGTTATAACAAAACTGTGACAAGATTTTAAACTATAAGCGTTGTATATGTTATTAGCAGACTATGAATTCAGTGTAATAGCAGCCCTCTATGAGAACACGATCATACAGTGACTATTAATAATTTGAACGCTACAATTTCATCGTACCTATGCAAATAGTGTTGGCCCAGATCAGGGTCTGCATTTATTGTAGCTGTATCTCTACCAGTATGACCATTATTGAGTATATTTCATATTGCTTGTATGAGATTGTAAAGAAGAAAAGTTTGCTATTTCTTTCTTTACTCATTGAAGTTCAAGAATACATTTTGAACTTGATGTCATTGTTTAACTGTAGGCCATGAGGTTTAAAAAGATGAAATGAATACAATAGTAAAAGTTCAGAAGAAATTTTTATTTCTACTTAAAAGAATATTTAAAATCAAATATTTACTTACAGAGAAAACAACCAACATCAGAAAAGCAACAGAACATATGGGGCTCCGGTGGCATAGTGGTAGAGTCATCGACTTGTAACTCCTCTGACCGCTTTGCCGCGTCGGTTTTTGTTCTGTACAGGGCCAAGGACTAAATGTGGGAAGGTCTTCCAGCTGGCCTGCGATGCACTGATGGTTCTACCCAGACATTTGTCTGGGGTCATTTGGCCAGTGGCCATCATGAACGCTTTGTGAAATGCAGTAATCTTACTGGCTAAGAGGCCAGTGGCCATCATGAACGCTTTGTGAAATGCAGTAATCTTACTGGCTAAGAGGCCAGTGGCCATCATGAACGCTTTGTGAAATGCAGTAATCTTACTGGCTAAGAGGCCAGTGGCCATCATGAACGCTTTGTGAAATGCAGTAATCTTACTGGCTAAGAGGCCAGTGGCCATCATGAACGCTTGGTGAAATGCAGTAATCTTACTGGCTAAGAGGCCAGTGGCCATCATGAACGCTTTGTGAAATGCAGTAATCTTACTGGCTAAGAGGCCAGTGGCCATCATGAACGCTTTGTGAAATGCAGTAATCTTACTGGCTAAGAGGCCAGTGGCCATCATGAACGCTTGGTGAAATGCAGTAATCTTACTGGCTAAGAGACCAGTGGCCATCATGAACGCTTGGTGAAATGCAGTAATCTTACTGGCTAAGAGGCCAGTGGCCATCATGAACGCTTTGTGAAATGCAGTAATCTTACTGGCTAAGAGGCCAGTGGCCATCATGAATGCTTTGTGAAATGCAGTAATCTTACTGGCTAAGAGGCCAGTGGCCATCATGAACGCTTGGTGAAATGCAGTAATCTTACTGGCTAAGAGACCAGTGGCCATCATGAACGCTTGGTGAAATGCAGTAATCTTACTGGCTAAGAGGCCAGTGGCCATCATGAACGCTTTGTGAAATGCAGTAATCTTACTGGCTAAGAGGCCAGTGGCCATCATGAACGCTTGGTGAAATGCAGTAATCTTACTGGCTAAGAGACCAGTGGCCATCATGAACGCTTGGTGAAATGCAGTAATCTTACTGGCTAAGAGGCCAGTAGCCATCATGAACGCTTGTTGAAATGCAGTAATCTTACTGGCTAAAAGGCCAGTGGCCATCATGAACGCTTGGTGAAATGCAGTAATCTTACTGGCTAAAAGGCCTGTTTATCAAGCACCTGAGGAACGGTCAATTATTAGCAATAAAGTACAATGGAGTGTTAACTAATTTGCTGATTTTGAGATTATCTGTGCACATTATAGATGCATGCAGATATATGCTAGAATTGCAGATATTTGATTTGTGATTCCTAGAAAGGTATCTGGACTAAGACTCGTCTGTAAATAGTGCATATCCCATTCAGACAGCTCACAGTGAAAGCTAGACAGCTGTATCTTCTGAATCTACTCTTTTTTTTCTCGAGCCCTATCAATTTGTGCATAGATGGTACAGAGCTACAGTGTGACCTAACCTTTGCTAATAGTGTAGATCAGGATCACACAGTCACCACAGGATCGGAATCAGGCTCTTACTCTTCACTATTTGCTGCAGAGTATCTAGAACTATGCATGTAATTATAAGCAAAATGCCCAAGAACTAGGGTGGATGAACATCTGAAGTAGGATTTCAGTAGTAGCTACATGTACCATAGAAGCCATTCTACTAAATGTAATTGACAAATGGAACTGAAGCACAAAATATTGATGAATTCTATCACTATTTCCCTTGAAGCAATGTCTCATTTTGTACCTCAGGTGTTCCTCTTCTTAATTAGAAGACATGAAGTGGTGTTTTCTGTATATGTTGTTGTCTGGAGTTAGGTTAATTCAACATAACAACATGTTGAGTAGCTTGTCCTGTGTTTGAAGGTTAATCTCCTCTCACTTTTTCATTGCCTGGTTCTAAGTTCCTGGCAGGGTAAGAACTTTTTTTGTTACATTGCATCGATTTTATTTGACCTACCTTAAATTGGTAGTTTAACCCAGGTATTTGGCATGTATCTGCGTGTGTATGTTGGCCTTTTGGTAATATGACATGTATCAGAGAGTTATGTAGGCCTACTGGAAATATGACTTGTATCAGTGTGTGTATGTAGGCCTACTGGAAATATGACATGTATCAGTGTGTGTATGTAGGCCTACTGGAAATATGACATGTATCAGTGTGTGTATGTTGGCCAACTGGAAATATGACATGTATCAGATATGTATTTAGGCCTACTGGAAATATGGCATGTATCAGTGTGTGTATGTAGGCCTACTGGAAATATGACATGTATCAGTGTGTGTATGTTGGCCTACTGGAAATATGACATGTATCAGATATGTATTTAGGCCTACTGGAAATATGACATGTATCAGCGTGTGTATGTTAGCCTGCTGGAAATATGACATGTATCAGAGAATATAAGTAGGCCTACTAGAAATATGACATGAATCGGTGTGTGTATGTAGGCCTACTGGAAATATGACATGAATCAGTGTGTGTATGTTGGCCTACTAGAAATATGACATGTATCAGATATGTATGTATGCCTCCTGGAAATATGACATGTATCAGTGTGTGTATGTTTGCCTACTGGATATATGACATGTATCAGATATGAATGTAGGCCTACTGGAAATATGACATGTATCAGATATGAATGTAGGCCTACTGGAAATATGACATGTATCAGATATGTATGTAGGCCTACTAGAAATATGACATGTATCAGATATGTATGTAGGCCTACTGGAAATATGACATGTATCAGAGTGTGTATGTAGGCCTACTGGAAATATGACATGTATCAGAGTGTGTATGTAGGCCTACTGGAAATATGACATGTATCAGAGAGTGTATGTAGGCCTACTGGAAATATGACATGTATCAGTGTGTGTATGTAGGCCTACTGGAAATATGACATGTATCAGATATGTATGTAGGTCTACTGGAAATATGACATGTATCAGTGTGTGTATGTAGGCCTACTGGAAATATGACATGTATCAGTGTGTGTATGTTGGCCTACTGGAAATATGACATGTATCAGATATGTATTTAGGCCTACTGGAAATATGACATGTATCAGCGTGTGTATGTTGGCCTGCTGGAAATATGACATGTATCAGAGAGTGTAAGTAGGCCTACTAGAAATATGACATGTATCAGTGTGTGTATGTAGGCCTACTGGAAATATGACATGTATCAGTGTGTGTATGTTGGCCTACTGGAAATATGACATGTATCAGATATGTATTTAGGCCTACTGGAAATATGACATGTATCAGTGTGTGTATGTTGGCCTATGGGAAATATGACATGTATCAGTGTGTGTATGTAGGCCTACTGGAAAGATGACATGTATCAGATATGTATGTAGGCCTACTGGAAATATGACATGTATCAGAGAGGTATGTAGGCCTATTGGAAATATGACATGTATCAGATATGTATGTAGGCCTACTGGAAATATGACATGTATCAGATATGTATGTAGGCCTACTGGAAATATGACATGTATCAGTGTGTGTATGTTGGCCTATGGGAAATATGACATGTATCAGTGTGTGTATGTAGGCCTACTGGAAATATGAAATGTATCAGAGAGGTATGTAGGCCTATTGGAAATATGACATGTATCAGATATGTATGTAGGCCTACTGGAAATATGACATGTATCAGATATGTATGTAGGCCTACTGGAAATATGACATGTATCAGATATGTATGTAGGCCTACTGGAAATATGACATGTATCAGTGTGTGTATGTTGGCCTACTGGAAATATGACATGTATCAGATATGAATGTAGGCCTACTGGAAATATGACATGTATCAGTGTGTGTATGTAGGCCTACTGGAAATATGACATGTATCAGATATGTATTTAGGCCTACTGGAAATATGACATGTATCAGTGTGTGTATGTTGGCCTACTGGATATATGACATGTATCAGATATGAATGTAGGCCTACTGGAAATATGACATGTATCAGTGTGTGTATGTTGGCCTACTGGAAATATGACATGTATCAGATATGTATGTAGGCCTACTAGAAATATGACATGTATCAGTGTGTGTATGTTGGCCTACTGGATATATGACATGTATCAGAGAGTGTATGTAGGTCTACTGGAAATATGACATGTATCAGTGTGTGTATGTAGGCCTACTGGAAATATGACATGTATCAGTGTGTGTATGTTGGCCTACTGGAAATATGACATGTATCAGATATGTATTTAGGCCTACTGGAAATATGACATGTATCAGCGTGTGTATGTTAGCCTGCTGGAAATATGACATGTATCAGAGAATATAAGTAGGCCTACTAGAAATATGACATGTATCGGTGTGTGTATGTAGGCCTACTGGAAATATGACATGTATCAGTGTGTGTATGTTGGCCTACTGGAAATATGACATGTATCAGATATGTATTTAGGCCTACTGGAAATATGACATGTATCAGTGTGTGTATGTTGGCCTACTGGAAATATGACATGTATCAGTGTGTGTATGTAGGCCTACTGGAAATATGACATGTATCAGATATGTATGTAGGCCTACTGGAAATATGACATGTATCAGTGTGTGTATGTAGGCCTACTGGAAATATGACATGTATCAGAGAGGTATGTAGGCCTATTGGAAATATGACATGTATCAGATATGTATGTAGGCCTACTGGAAATATGACATGTATCAGATATGTATGTAGGCCTACTGGAAATATGACATGTATCAGATATGTATGTAGGCCTACTGGAAATATGACATGTATCAGTGTGTGTATGTTGGCCTACTGGAAATATGACATGTATCAGCGTGTGTAAGTTGGCCTACTGGAAATATGACATGTATCAGATATGTACGAGGCCTACTGGAAATGTGACATGTATCAGTGTGTGTATGTTGGCCTACTGGAAATATGACATGAATCAGCGTGTTTAAGTTGGCCTACTGGAAATATGACATGTATCAGATATGTATGTAGGCCTACTGGAAATGTGACATGTATCTGTGTGTGTTTGTTGGCCTACTGGAAATATGACATGTATCAGTGTGTGTATGTTGGCCTACCGGAAATATGACATGTATCAGATATGTATTTAGGCCTACTGCAGGGCTAGAATTACAATTTTTTTAGGGCAAGGCAAGTGTTGCCTTGGACAGGGCTAATATTTTTTGGGCACTAAGGCAAGTTGCAGGGGCACCAAGGCAAGTATTTCCCTCTGAAAAGGGGCACCAAGGCTACTTCAGTTTTTCATCGAGTTTTAATGTAATTTCATGTCCTCTTCATTTATGATGCACTTTCTTGCTGAAGCTCTGCTCTAGTCATGCAAGTAAAAGAAGCCTTGAAGGCAGGAATGGAATCAAAGGGACTGTTTTCATTTTCTAGTCAACTGTCGCGGTTAACATGGTTAGTTAAACTTTCAGCAGTACAACTTGCCTTTATAAAAAAACTAATACACCAGCTTATCAGTTTTGCTTCTACCTGTAACCTGTGGAGAGTGTGCTGATTGAATCATTGAAAAAGTCCAGAGATGGAGTGGTGATTACTCTGTCTTTTCGTGGCATTTCTTCAAAAAATTTTAAAAAAAATGCTGGCGTCGAAGGTTCTTTTGACAAGAAATGCCGGGGATTACCGATGATCATCTGTTTATTAATCGGTACATATCGGAAGGCAGTTCCAATCATAAAATTTACCCCCCGTCATTACACTGCGATTGTAAGTGTTGACGTGGGAGTGGACACGTTAGAAACAATAGCCGGTAATTCGTTGGCGGGTAAATGAACGTAAGAAGCAGGATTATTAGGGGATGCGCTTTTGTACCTCGTTTCTCGTAATACTTACGTAGTGGGAACTGCGTCCTTCTCTACTGCGCACATGGCCAGTGACAAGGTGAATTTGCGCGGCAGTGTCGGTTTTAGTCACTTGCTTTATCATTCGTACTTACTCGACAACCTCCGGCAAGCTTCGGAAGATAGTTCGTCAATATTGCGGCGACATTGTCACATAGTTATATTCGAGTCAATTTCGTAGACGAGGTGATCCGAGTGTTGCTTTATATTACTGAACAACGGCGAAAAAAGTCAACTATAGGAACTTGTGTTCGTTGTTTACATGTCATTTTATTTCATAATAAATGAGGGCACTGGTGCAAAGCGGGAGGGCATCCACAGCAACAATGTTGCCGTGGATAATCCGATATTGGCATTATTCTGAGGGCATTATGGCAAGTAAGGAGGGCAACCACGGCACGTGCCGTGATTGCCGTGGTGTAATTCGAACCCTGCTACTGGAAATGTGACATGTATCAGTGTGTGTATGTTGGCCTACCGGAAATATGAAATGTATCAGCATGTGTATGTTGGCCTACTGGAAAAATGACATGTATCAGATATGTATGTAGGCTTAATGGAAATATGACATGTATCAGATATGTATGTTGGCCTACTGGAAATATGACATGTATCAGATATGTATGTAGGCCTGCTGGAAATATGACATGTATCAGCGTGTGTATGTTGGCCTACTGGAAATATGACATGTATCAGAGAGTGTATGTTGGCCTACTGGAAATATGACATGTATCAGCTTGAGTATGTAGGCCTACTGGAAAAATGACATGTATCAGATATGTATGTAGGCCTACTGGAAATATGACATGTATCAGTGTGTGTATGTTGGCCTACTGGAAATATGACATGTATTAGCGTGTGTATGTTGGCCTACTAGAAATATGACATGTATCAGAGAGTGTATGTTGGCCTACTGGAAATATGACATGTATCAGAGAGTGTATGTAGGCCTATGGGAAATATGACATGTATCAGAGAATGTATGTTGGCCTACTGGAAATATGACATGTATCAGAGAGTGTATGTTGGCCTATGGGAAATATGACATGTATCAGAGAGTGTATGTAGGCCTATGGGAAATATGACATGTATCAGAGAGTTTATGTAGGCCTACTGGAAATATGACATGTATCAGAGAGTGTATGTAGGCCTATGGGAAATATGACATATATCAGAGAGTGTATGTAGGTCTATGGGAAATATGACATGTTTCAGATATGTAGGCCTACTGGAAATATGACATGTATCATATATGTATGTAGACCTACTGGAAATATGACATGTCTCAGATATGTTGGCCTACTGGAAATATGACATGTATCATATATGTATGTAGACCTACTGGAAATATGACATGTCTCAGAGAGTGTATGTAGGCCTACTAAAAATAGGGCTTGTATCAGAAAGTGTTTGTAGGCATACTGAAAGCTTTGAAAGTAAGACAATTTAATTGTTGGTTAATGTGGCAACTTGGCATAATGGTCTGGGCTTGTTTCAATGAATAGGCAGCCACTGTATGAAGTCTGGGGACAAAATATCATCAATCAATATGTAAAAGGATTGATTTATTTAAATATCACCTTGGTGCAGAGCTATCTTCTTGCTTTCATGTTTACAAGAACAATGGTTTGACAGTTCATATTTAGGTTTCACAGTAAAGGTCAAGTCCATGTTCAGAATGTCTAAAGGTTCAACAGCATGTCTATTTTGGAAATGTCTGAAGGTAGGTCAAGTCCATGTTTAGAATGTCTTAAGGTAAAACAGCATGTCTTTTTTGGGAATGTCTGAAGGTAGGTCAAGTCCATGTTCAGAATGTCCAAAGGTAAAATAGCATGTCTGTTTATGGGATGTCCAAAGGTAGGTCAAGTCCAGGTTCAGAATGTCCAAAGGTAAAACAGCATGTCTGTTTCTGGGATGTCTGATGGTAGGGCAGTAGAGTATCTTTTATGTCTAAGGGTAAATTTAGATAGAAGGTCTGTCTCGGGTCATTCTAAGGTGATCAAGTCTATGGTTGGAATGATCTGATTAGGTTTATTTTGCATTACAACACCCCTGTGAAGAGGGGGTGTTGGGCCCCCAATGGTTATTGTAGCTGACATATTACCCATCAGGAGTCACTGGCTGCAAACTGGGCCCCGATGGTTATTGTAGCTGACATATTACCCATCAGGAGTCACTGGCTGCAAACTGGGCCCTGATGGTTATTGTAGCTGACATATTACCCATCAGAAGTCACTGGCTGCAAACTGGGCCTGATGGTTATTGTAGCTGACATATTACCCATCAGGAGTCACTGGCTGCAAACTGGGCCCCAATCATTATTGTAGCTGACATATTACCCATCAGGAGTCACTGGCTGCAAACTGGGCCCCAATGGTTATTGTAGCTGACATATTACCCATCAGGAGTCACTGGCTGCAAACTGGGCCCCGATGGTTATTGTAGCTGACATATTACCCATCAGGAGTCACTGGCTGCAAACTGGGCCCCGATGGTTATTGTAGCTGACGTATTACCCATCAGGAGTCACTGGCATCTAACTTGGCCCTGATGGTTATTTAGCTAACATATTACCTATCAGGAGTCACTGGCATCAAACTGGGCCCTGATGGTTTTTGTAGCTAACATATTACCCATCAGGAGTCACTGGCTGCAAACTGGGCCCCAATGGTTATTGTAGCTAACATATTACCCATCAGGAGTCACTGGCATCAAACTGGGCCCCAAAGGTTATTGTAGCTGACATATTACCCATCAGGAGTCACTGGCTGCAAACTGGGCTCCGATGGTAATTGTAGCTAACATATTACCCATCAGGAGTCACTGGCTGCAAACTGGGCCCCGATGGTTATTGTAGCTGACATATTACCCATCAGGAGTCACTGGCTGCAAACTGGGCCCTGATGGTTATTGTAGCTGACATATTACCTATCAGAAGTCACTGGCTGCAAACTGGGCCTGATGGTTATTGTAGCTGACATATTACCCATCAGGAGTCACTGGCTGCAAACTGGGCCCCAATCATTATTGTAGCTGACATATTACCCATCAGGAGTCACTGGCTGCAAACTGGGCCCCAATGGTTATTGTAGCTGACATATTACCCATCAGGAGTCACTGGCTGCAAACTGGGCCCCGATGGTTATTGTAGCTGACATATTACCCATCAGGAGTCACTGGCTGCAAACTGGGCCCCGATGGTTATTGTAGCTGACGTATTACCCATCAGGAGTCACTGGCATCTAACTTGGCCCTGATGGTTTTTGTAGCTAACATATTACCCATCAGGAGTCACTGGCTGCAAACTGGGCCCCAATGGTTATTGTAGCTAACATATTACCCATCAGGAGTCACTGGCATCAAACTGGGCCCCAAAGGTTATTGTAGCTGACATATTACCCATCAGGAGTCACTGGCTGCAAACTGGGCTCCGATGGTAATTGTAGCTAACATATTACCCATCAGGAGTCACTGGCATCAAACTGGGCCCCGATGGTTATTGTAGCTGACATATTACCCATCAGGAGTCAGTGACATCAAACTGGGCCCCGATGGTTATTGTAGCTGACATATTACCCATCAGGAGTCACTGGCTGCAAAATGGACCCCGATGGTTATTGTAGCTGACATATTACCCACCAGGAGACACTGGCTGCAAACTGGGCCCCGATGGTAATTGTAGCTGACATATTACCCACCAGGAGACACTGGCTGCAAACTGTCTTTGGTGTAAGACATATTGTATAAGTTTGCATCTCAGCCTTAATGTACAATGGATCCACCTAGACAAGTGTTTGTGCTTTCTTCATCAAAATGGAAATTATCATAACCATAATTGTTTCGGTAGAACTGTATGTACGAAGTAAATAATTGCACACATTATCTAGAAGCTTATAGATTTTCTGTTGCCTTTCTGTTTTATGTTTATTGCTTATATTGATACGTTTTATAAATTACTAGCTTTTATTGTCATGAATTAAACTAATTGTCAGGAAACTTAATAATGATGTTAATGCATTGTTTGATGTAAGATTTATGGTACTTGGTTGTATGTGATAATCTAATATCTTACCAGGATATCATTTAGCTTTGAAATGGATATTAACCCTTAAAGGCATCTCAAAACCCTTATTTATAAGTGACCCCTCCCCATTTATTGCCCCACCCAGCATGTGAGGGCATCTGTTTTCTGATAAGCCAGGCTGCCACAGTCTGTAACGATGTGTCTGTCACACAGGTATTGTTCAAGATCCAAGTGTATGTATGCTATATCAGGAGGTTGACCATAGTCATTCACAGTTTGTAAAGGAAACAGTTGTGAATATACCAATTATGCAATCATATATATATATATATATATATATATATATATATATATATATATATATATATATATATATATATATATATATAAATCTTTATTTGTTTTCTTTCTTACTTTGTTGGTTGAATTTGTTATTTCTTATACATTTTGTTATTTCTTTTATTCTTTTAGTTCTCATATATATTTTAAGTTATATTTTTTTTTTATTTGTAAAATGTAACGAAATGTTTCTAACAAAAGCAATTTAAAAAGTCATTCATTGTCAGAATAATGTCCTTCAGACTCATTTTAAGTCATTTTGAATACTAAAACTTGTATCTCTCGTGTATTTTCAAAATCAAATATTTAGCTGTGAAATAAATACATAATCTTGCAGTTACAAAATTGACAGCTAGTAATTAAGGCAATAAAGAATTTGTAAGGGATCATATAGTAAACAACCTACATTATCACTATCATTAATGTTTATGGCTTTGTGTAAAACAAGCCTACTGTCTCACATCCTTACTAGCAGGTAATTTAGTTTTGCATTAACCCATCAGAGGTTTTACTGTGACAGATTAGTACTATGTTGGCTAAAGACTCCCTGCAGTGATGACCAGTAATTAGCAGGTCTGGTCATAGCATGTGGGGGCCTGGCTCAGTGGGATACCACATTCCTTTCAAGATGCCTTTAACTTGCTGAAAACACCATTCACACCATTATGATTAACATAAAACATTTCCTTTATGGTGTTGCCAGCAAGTAATTCATTTGCTTAGGCTTCTAAAGTGATTTGTTGTCAGAGACATCTGCTTAAGTACATAGAGATCTGTCTTTACTTCTTTACTTGCCATAGACTTACGAACAGTCAGATGGAAGAAGTACTTGACCTTCAGCTTGCTGATCACTTAGGCTTTAGCATATACTAGTGTAGATCCAGATCAGCCCAGCCCCTGGTGGAAGGTGTCTAATAAAGATCTACATCATCTGCTGCTGGGTCTTCAGCAATAAGGCTTGTGACCCTGTCATGAAGACAATAAGACAATTTAAGACAATAACCAAAATTGTAGCAAATATAGCAAAATTATGGGCGAAGGTAAACCCTATCATGTTATTGTGCAAGAGGCAGATTATTTCTTAGCATGTTTGTCTTCAAGAAATCTTGGATGAGTTCGTAACTTGGTCACATGGCTAAAAAAAATAGGTCCCTAGGTCAAATCTTAGAAATACCTTGTAAACATGCTAGAGGCCACATTAAAGGAAATGTAAATATGATTTGTCTTAGAAGTTAATTACCGGTATATATTTTAAGAATGAATTGTACATTATTTACAATTGAAGTGTCTTAATGGTAAGAATGAAGTTGTATTTTCTTTTTTAATTTTTATTATTTTTTTTATTTATAATTTCACGAATAATCATGGCTGTCTATCTTACTGTACTGAAGTCAACTTGTACTGTTCAAGCAGACAATTACCTCTTAATTTAATGGAATTGAACACATTCCAATAATCAACCATTCACTTCCTTTTGTGTGTGTGTCTTTTGTCTTGCTTTGCAAATGTCTGGCACAGTAATTGTTTCTACCTAGGTTTCTTTTGCCAATGTCTAAGATATTTTATGGGAGTGTGTTTCTGCCCTGAGGCAGGAATTAATAATCAATACAAGTGTGGGAAAAAAGTCATGGTTGAATCATTTATATGGACACGGATTAGTGTTAGCTGGATAGAAAATAAGCTGGACATTGGTTTCTTTTTTTCTTTGGTGGTTTTATCAATCAAGGAATGCATGGGTGATTTATAAATGATTTATGAATGATTTTTAATGAATTATAAATTATTTTGTGTTGTTAATGGTTTTTAATGATGACTATAAGACTTACATTATGCTTTGTATGTTTAAAGTCAGAATAACAATAATTAAATTTTAAAATAATGTATAAATTTAGAATTTGAATGCTGGAAAAGTTATAAGTAAACTAAGTTATTTAATTAATGGATATTTTTTTAATACTTCTGATTTTAAAGTATAAAATTTAATTTATAAACGTAAAATTATAAGGTTTATAAATATAAATGCTAATAAAAGTAATAAATCAGACACATAATTATGATTTTTAGCAAACTTTGTTTATGTTTTTGATTAAGAGTTTAATCAACTTGTCGGATAAGGGTATTTCAAATGAAAATATGCATACATATATTTTACCAACTTTTCAATAATAAAAATCTAAAAGATGGAAACCCCCAACTTTTTTAATATTATATTTATAATCTTTATGATGAAAACATTTTCTTTTTAAAATTTTTTTAAATGTAATTTTAAACCCATTAATTTAGAAACACAGTGATGTTGTTAGTTTGCTTTTTAAAAATTATGAAAGGGGCTTCGATTTGATAATACAAAATTTAGGAACTTCAAAATAGATTTATTTTCTTCTTCATTTTCCTAAGATTTCCCAAGGTGAACATTGTATGATTTGCCACATGGCACTCAGTATGGCAATTTACAGTATTCAAAACAATTATAAAACACTTTCAGTTTGGTTCATTTCAGAATTCTATTTGTTACCTTATGTGTGTTATTGATTATGTGTATGCTGCACTAAAGAAAGACCTAACACTTTCTGTATATACATCCCAACTTTAAAATGGAGTCATGACTTTCTTAATTTATATATTTTTGTGTAATTTTATCTAAAAGTCTAGCCTATGAAAACAAAAAGATAAAGAAAGAATGTAGTTTTCTGATAGGATATAAAATATGTATGTCTTGTTTAACATGTGCTGCATGTTGCTCACTCTTAGTCATGTTCTTGGGTTTTATAGGATATATTAATATCATTTTCTATTCTTGTCCAGGGTTTGTTGTGTACATTGACTAGATTTTAATTTGTTTTATAAAGTATTTTACTTAAGTTAAAAGATTTAAACCTTTTTATGGCACTTGCAGTTTCCTGAAGCTGCCTTTGGAACTTATTCAGATTTTTTTTGTCCATGTAACTGCAACAAAACTTGTCTAGTTTTATTCTTTTTGTGAAACAACATTCAGGGATTGTTAGGATGAATTTTGGAACAATGTGTGTCAATTCCCTTCTTAATGTCCCTTGTGACATTATTCCTGAGAAGAATTAACAATGTTTGATCCTCAAGACTTCATTACTGTGGATGGATTCTATGCCAGGTATCTGATGTTGAAGAAACTGATAGGACTCTGATAGGAAAAATACATTTTAGCCCATCTTACTCAATGTCATAAAATGCAAAATGGTTATATGGCCATTTAGTCGGCCTATTTTATGCTACCTTTGAGCGGTCAAGTAGAAAGCAGATTCAAACAACAGTCTTTCATTTGTACATGACTGATGTTCACTTAAAACAGGTTTAGTTAGTGCTGCTTTATCCATGTTAGCATACTGTAGTAGTGTCACACAATACCCCACCCCAGTCACATTGTGTTGTCATCAGGCCATTGAAACTGTATGTTGAAAATTAGCAATAAAGTTATACAGGAATCTTTCAAGATTTTGCGCTGTCTGGAAATAAACTCACTGTCTGTATTTCAGGGCCACAGGTGTACTGAAAGCACAGGGTTTTATTGATGTTCATGACACCCTCTGCCACATGGATCATTAATTTTTAACCTTTTTCATGTAATCTACCCAATTTGACTCAGACATTCATGTGACCATACCCACTTAATCTCTCCTCTTGTGAATTAGAAGAGGTCTTCCATTCCCATCAGATGTTTCAGCTCAGCATCTGTACTATGCCGAGCAAGTCTCTTCTTGCATAAATTTGCTGATCAAGGTGCTATATGCATGTACCAACTTGTCAAACACCTGTTTTGGGTAATTACCAGGTCATAGTATTATATATAAAGAAGGCCGCTTCTGACACATGAACTGTGTTCCTTTGGTTTTATAGCGAATGTTGGAACTTTTGATTTTAGGAAAGAATCGAGGCAGCTCATTACACTTGGCCCATCTATCACAGATTTTTGTGTTGGTTCCTAAAGTTTCACACCCTGTGCAGTGCAGCATATCTTTGAGGTAGCCAAACTTGTCCAATAACTCATTTTTTTTGCCCTTAACCTCAAGGTGCTGCCTGTGTTTTATGTTTATTGGGAAAAAGGTATTTCTCCCATCTAATTAATGTGACCTTTATGAAAACATCATGCTGCAGAAATCACTTTATGATTCAGTTGAAAGGAAATTGAAAGCAATTGACAATAATGACACTTCTTAATTGCCTTGGAAGTAAATTCAATAGATCTCTCGATATTGTGACAAAACTGTCTCTCTACCAACTATCTTTCCTGAGTACAAATATTGAACCATTGATTTTTTAACGGTTAAATAATATGTGCATTTGCATCAAAACCATAAATAAAAGAAATTCTGTGATGTTTGGCATCACTTAATGCTGTATAACATAACATAATCTTTGCTCTAGTTATACACCCACAAACGAAGTTTCAGGGGGTATATAAGAGTCAGCTAGTTGGTCTGTTGGTCGGTTTTCATGGTTTCCGGATGATAACTCATGAATGGTTTGACAGATTTAAATATTTTTTGGTACGCAGGTTTAATATTAAGATACAGGTCAAGTTTGATGTTGGAGCTGGTAAGGTCAGTGTCAAGGTCACTGTTACTAAAAATGCATGATAACTCGGGAAAGGCTTCACAGATATTAAAAATTTTTGGTATTCATGTGCAACATGACAAGATACCGTACATGAAATGCAGATTTAGGAATGAATAATGCCGCATGTGAATATCACTCATTGATTAGAAGAAAGTGTCAAAATGGGGAGTGAACTGCTATTAGAATGAATGTTTAACAGAATGGTTTCTTTTATTGGATGTTCGTGAATCTGGTGTAACCTTTGTCCCAATGTATAATCTATATTTTAGTAGAAATTTTGACCATTAGTTTACACTGCCAAAACAGTGCTTCTGAGCGCTTTGATTAAATGAGAATCCATGTGACAATTTACTTTTGAGACCACTATACATGATCATCTGATGTCGATATCTATTTTTAGCAGAGATCACGATCATGCTTATTTGCAGGACTTGGGAAGAATAAATATAAGTGTGATTTTTTTCCGTGACTTTGTATTGTCTAACAATAAAGGTAGTGCTCAAAATCATCTTAACTAAGGCTAATGTAAGAGTTCATGCAGATATTATGTCCAAATTCTCTAAACTAGTGGTCAGATATGTGTTTGATACTGTTGGATACCACCTGTAACTAGTAGACCACAGATATTGTCGGTTTTATACTTAGAAGCGCAAACAAAACTGAGAAGAGACAATAAATTGGTATTTCTCTTTCAGTTAGAACTAACAAAGGTAATTTCTTACAAAGAAGCCTATTAAATAAATAGAACATTGTCTTTGTCAGTGGAACAAAGTGTATGTAACCTCACTGGAGTATTATGAAACTGGACAGAAAACCTATAAAATACAACTTTCTCTACCACCAGATATGTAAAAATGAACAGATAACTGTGTCATGTATACTGTACACTGCTTGTTTTTGTATGGATCTCTTACATTGCAGCCTTTGCTTCATGTCCATGTCTATGTCTGTCAAACCTCAAGAGTGAGATAGCACTATAGTGACAAATTCACTTAATCTCTAAATATCTATTTTTAACCAGCTTTTGAGATTGTCAAAGACTGAATTCAGAAAAAATTAAACATTTTATATTTGTGAGTTACTGTTCAGAAGGTTTACTACAAATGGAAATCAATGTTAATCCTTATAATGCTTTTAAATTTAATTTAATTACAAATACCTGATATCTAGTGATCTGCTTACAGCTTCTTGCATCTATAAGCAACAAGATGTAATTATAAAGATAAACCCTTAGCTTGCTAAATACATATTTATTAGGCTTGGGTAAAAAAGTGTTGATCCAGATCAACCAGATATCTGTGGATAGCTGTCTGATCAGAATCTCTATTATTTGCTGCTGTGTCTTAAGCAAAAAGGTTTTTGACCCTTTCATAAAATTTTAAGCCAATAACTAAGAATTCAATATAGTATACTAATAAATGAAGCAGGTTAAGCTTGCAATAGGAAAAAGTTTAGATCCTGGTTAACTAATGTTTTTTGTTGTTTATAATAAATATAATGGAGTCACATGGCCACAGTTTTGAGTATGTACATGATGCAAAGAAGCACTCATATCATAATTATGTTATTTAAATTAATGGAGAATTATTGCACCAATGAAGATAGGAGAATTATTGAACCAATGAAGTTAGGAGAATTATTGAACCAATGAAGTTAGGAGAATTATTGAACCAATGAAGTTAGGAATTATTGAACCAATGAAGTTAGGAGAATTATTGAACCAATGAAGTTAGGAGAATTATTGAACCAATCATGTTACTGCTTATGACTGACATATTCACATTACATAGTTTTTCTCTACACAGTTCGGACATATACTAGATTGTTGAGCTTCAAACTTTCAAACTTCAAAGTTAAAACCATCAAGATGGTTTTGATTGTCCCAACCTAAGGATAGCAATTTGAAAAGAAGTATTTCTTTTTCCGAATTCTTACTTAAAAAAAGTAAAAATTTAAATCATAAAACAAGATTTAGGTAGCAGTTCTGTACAAATTATGAAATAGTGATTTTATGCAGACATGTTAAAATAAATTAATATTCTTTAAAGCAAAATATCTTACAAAAATCTTCCCTGAATCATTGTGAGCGAGGTTTTTTTCCAATGTCATGGATATGTGTCCTCTTCTTAGGTTGGTGATACATCTCCCTGGGCTTAGCAGTACACTCTAAATCAGACCCTCTTCGGTGGGTGACCATCAACATTTGTCACATTGAGACAACTCTAATGAGGAGCGGATATTTAGGGTTTAGAGCAGACATAAAATATATTGAACTGGGAAAAAATCCTCTTGTTTCCAAGCTCTGCAATCCATACCTAAATACAGGTTGTCACTCTCCAGGGTTAATAACATGTTTCCTGAGGGATCAATCCTTTTTTATAGTGTTGAAGATTTTGTTGTTTTTTTTTCTGGACACTATCACATTGAATTTGAAAGAAAAAAGATTTGTGGTTAGAAATAGCAAAAATTTAAGTGAATCAATAATTATTATGGTCCTTGAGTTCAGAGAAGAAGACATTGTTGTCCATGTCTGTACGTCTGTTGCTTGCTTCATTTCTGATCCATACCTTAAGAACCTGACCCCACATCATCCTTAAAAGTGGGAGGAACACTGGTGATGATGATTAGATGACTGCTGTTGGTTTTTGGGTCAGTGGATGAAAGGTCAAGGTCATATCATCCTTACTGTGATTTTGGTGGTAGTGAGCGTGACTTTTCCTATGTACATAAAGAATACATTAGCCACCATCCACAAACTTACTAGAAATGTTAGCTAAAGGTAAATGTCATAGTGATTAATAATGTGATTACTTGATAACAAATATTGACATTTAGGTCACTATGCCAATTATTATTTGCTACTTTTCATTAGATGTATTGTTAGATTTTATAGAAGTTTTATTATGATGTTGGTAGATTTAACCCATGCTAGATTGGCTCATGTTTAAACTTGCTTCTGATAATCCATGTAAAGAGCATTGCTGGGGTTTATTGTATACCAGTAGTTGTTTGCTGTTTAAAAATGTGTGCCATTCAATCTTTATCAATCCAAAGTGTTGTGAAGTTAACTTGCTTCAATTTTTATATTAAAGTCTTATAAGTTATGGACTGGGGATCGGTGGGTACTGGGTTCAAACCCAAGGACAGACATGAGATTTTATTCCTTCTCCAAATCATTATTTTTGCAAACATTTTGCAAACACAGAATATGGTCAGACTAATTATTACTTTTGTGACCCCTTAAATACCCCCAGTTGTACTAAATAGCAGTATCCATCTCAGATAATATTGAAAACTTGCTTTTGATGTTTTGTAGTATTTTGGTCTTGTTTTGAATGACACTACACTACCTTTCACTTGGCAGCAACTTCTGTTAAGTTATATTATTAATGTCAGTTCAGTGTGTAATTATTAACCTCATAAGCACATTATTGCATAATAACTTTGCTTTATGTAACGTCATAATTTCCACCAGGATCAGTGCCATGCAAGGTCGTTCTATTTAATGTTTCTCTCTGTTTTTGTCTTCATCTATTCCACTTTAAAATGTGTGAAGTGCATTAATTTTAGGAAACACTAAACAATGTTCTCTGTGTACATAACCTAGTTACAAAAATGCTTCCATGCAAAACACCTTTGATAATAAACAATAAGATACTGAGAAAGAGGAAACATAATATGTTTGTGTAAAATATAACCTGAACAACAATGATTTATGTAATGTAAGGCTGCTGCACATGTGCATTTTCTGCTTGTACACTTAAATTTTATTGTTTTTTTTTAAATAATTGTGCCATTTCTTTCATCTACATATGTAACATCTTGAAAAACCTATTACATGGTGTTGGGTTTTTCTTTATATTTTGTTTTAAACCATTCTATGGTCTCAAAATTATACATGATACATGCATTTTCTCTGGTGATATTTAGTCACTGAAAACTATAAAAAAAACAACAACAAAAACTTAACTATTCAAAAATGCCTTCTTACTTGCTCCCATATTGCTCTAACCTGTTCCAGTTTTTGCATCGCCTTTAATGCTTAGCATCTTTTTCTTTTCTTCTATTTTTATGTGATCCCAAAAGTTAAAAAAAAACCCTCATGCCCTGTCTTTTACAAACAGAAAATAATATAATTAGTACACCTTGTTTTGTGTGTGTGTGTCTTTTTAAATATATTGCAGTGACCAATTATGGTCATGATAGCAAGGCTTAGCTTTTTTTTTTGGTAGAGGAAGACTCAAGACAAATGTCTGGGTAGAACCACAGGCACACTACAGATCAGCTAGAAGATCTTCCCAAATTAAGTACACCTTGTTATTGACTGAAAACTATATACTCTACCATTTGCAGGCCTTGTGACCGCACAGGGGAGGACCTGGATATTATCTACTCTCGACTGAAGGACATCAAAGTGTTTGAGAAGTTCCACCCAATGTTGTTGCAGCAGATCTGTTACTATGGTTACTACGAAGATCTGGAGAAAGGTGTCACATGTAAGTGCCCATCCTGACTACTGTTATTGTTCTTATTGAGTGTACCAAGATGGGACAAGTCAGGCATAAACAAGTTATAAGGCCTTGCTAAAAGTATTATGCACAAGTGTCTAGACTGACTACTGCTATTGCTTTTTGATATCATTAGATCAGAAATTAGGCCTTACCATGCTAGATTTACATTAAGCAAAACTAAATCTTAAGTTCTAAGCTAACAACTAAATACAAAGGAAACAAGAGATATTTATCTTGATCAGCAAGCTCCTAGTGTAGGAAGGGACTGGGCTGGATCAACACTATTTATGCAAGCCTGATCAACTTTTGGTTGGCAAGATAAACAGTGTTAAGTCAATTAAAAAAGGTTGATGTTTTTTTTTTCCATTTAGTTGCCAATAAATCCTGCATTAGTAGGAAAGAACAATACATTTTAATGATGCATGCATTTGCCAGAGATTTTATACATTAAGTAAACTTTTATAACTTCTCCAATAAATGACAATAAAACAGAATGTATGAACCCTGGCAGATAATCTGTAGAGTGCTGGACCTAAGCACCAGCTACAGGTAGGAATGCCTCAGATTCAAACCCAAGCTGAGACTAACCAAAGTCATTAAAAATGGTAGCGGTTAAGCTCTCTTGCTTATGCTGAAGCAAATATGGTCAAAGTTCATTGACTGGTTGGCACGGTGTCAAGGTAATATGACTAATATCCTGATAGGTAGTTTTTGCTATTTATAAGGCAGCACTATTTCTACTTCAAGGTTCTCTACTTGCTATTCACACTGGAGGCAGCACTATTTCTGTTTCAATCATATCTGCTTGCTATTCACACTGAAAGCAGCACTATTTCTGTTTCAATGTTCTCTGCTTGCTATTGACACTGAAGGCAGCACTATTTCTGTTTCAAGGTTCTCTGCTTGCTATTCACACTGAAGGCCGCACTATTTCTGCTTCAAGGTTATCTGCTTGCTGTTCACACTAAAGACAACACTATTTCTGCTTCAAGGTTCTCTGCTTGCTATTCACACTAAAGACAACACTATTTCTGCTTCAAGGTTATCTGCTTGCTGTTCACACTAAAGACAACACTATTTCTGCTTCAAGGTTCTCTGCTTGCTGTTCACACTAAAGACAACACTATTTCTGCTACAAGGTTATCTGCTTGCTGTTCACACTAAAGACAACACTATTTCTGCTTCAAGGTTCTCTGCTTGCTGTTCACACTAAAGACAACACTATTTCTGCTTCAATGTTATCTGCTTGCTGTTCACACTAAAGACAGCACTGTTTCTGCTTCAAGGTTATCTGCTTGCTGTTCACACTAAAGACAACACTATTTCTGCTTTAAGGTTCTCTGCTTGCTATTCACACTGAAGGGAGCACTATTTCCATTTCAATGTTTTCTGCTTTCTATTCACATTGCAGGCAGCACTATTTCTGCATCAAGGTTCTCTGCTTCCTATTCACGCTGAAGGCAGCACTATTTCTGCTTCAAGGTTCTCTGATAGCTATTCACACTGAAGGCAGCACTATTTCTGCTTCAAGGTTTTCTGATAGCTATTCACACTGAAGGCAGCACTATTTCTGCTTCAAGGTTCTCTGATAGCTATTCACACTGAAGGCAGCACTATTTATACTTTAAGGTTCTCTGCTTGCTATTCACACTGAAGGCAGCACTATTTCTGTTTCAAGGTTCTCTGCTTGCTATACACACTGAAGGCAGCACTATTTCTGTTTCAAGGTTCTCTGCTTGCTATTCACACTGAAGGCAGCCCTATTTGTGCATCAAGGTTCTCTGCTTGCTATTCATACTGAAGGCAGCACTATTTTTGTTTCAAGGTTCTCTGCTTGCTATTCCAACTGAAGGCAGCACTATTTATACTTCAAGGTTTTCTGCTTGCTATTCACACTGAAGGCAACACTATTTCTGTTTCAAAGTTCTCTGCTTGCTATTCACACTGAAGGCAGCACTATTTCTGTTTCAAGGTTCTCTGCTTGCTATATACACTGGAGGCAGCACTATTTCTCTTTCAAGGTTCTCTGCTTGCTATTCACACTGAAGGCAGCACTATTTGTGCTTCAAGGTTCTCTGCTTGCTATTCACACTGAAGGCAGCACTATTTCTGTTTCAAGGTTCTCTGATAGCTATTCACACTGAAGGCAGCACTATTTATACTTTAAGGTTCTCTGCTTGCTATTCACACTGAAGGCAGCACTATTTCTGTTTCAAGGTTCTCTGCTTGCTATTCACACTAAAGGCAGCACTATTTGTGCTTCAAGGTTCTCTACTTGCTATTCTCACAGAAGGCAGCACTATTTGTGCTTCAAGGTTCTCTACTTGCTATTCCAACTGAAGGCAGCACTATTTATACTTCAAGGTTCTCTGCTTGCTATTCACACTGAAGGCAGCACTATTTCTGTTTCAAGCTTCTCTACTTGCTTTTCCAACTAAAGGCAGCACTATTTATACTTCAAGGTTCTCTGCTTGCTATTCACACTGAAGGCAGCACTATTTCTGTTTCAAGGTTCTCAGCTTGTTTTTCCAACTGAAGGCAGCACTATTTATACTTCAAGGTTTTCTGCTTGCTATTCACACTGAAGGCAGCACTATTTCTGTTTCAAGGTTCTCTGCTTGCTATTCACACTGAAGGCAGCACTATTTCTGTTTCAAGGTTCTCTGCTTGCTATTCACACTGGAGGCAGCCCTATTTCTGCTTCAAGGTTCTCTGCTTGCTATTCACACTGAAGGCAGCACTATTTCTGCTGCAAGGTTCTCTGCTTGCTATTTACACTGAAGGCAGCACTATTTCTGCTTCAAGGTTCTCTGATAGCTATTCACACTGAAGGCAGCACTATTTATACTTTAAGGTTCTCTGCTTGCTATTCACACTGAAGGCAGCACTATTTCTGTTTCAAGGTTCTCTGCTTGCTATTCACACTAAAGGCAGCACTATTTGTGCTTCAAGGTTCTCTACTTGCTATTCTCACAGAAGGCAGCACTATTTGTGCTTCAAGGTTCTCTGCTTGCTATTCACACTGAAGGCAGCACTATTTCTGCTTCCAAGTTCTCTGCTTGCTATTCACACTGAAGGCAGCACTATTTCTGCTTCAAGGTTTTCTGCTTGCTATACACATTGAAGTCAGTACTATTTCTGTTTCAAGGTTCTCTGCTTGCTGTTCACACTGAAGGCAGCACTATTTGTGCTTCAAGGTTCTCTGCTTGCTAGTCACATTGCAGGCAGTACTATTTCTGTTTCAAGGTTCTCTGCTTGCTATTCACAGTGAAGGCAGCACTATTTCTGCTTCAAGGTTCTCTGCTTGCTATTCACAGTGAAGGCAGCACTATTTCTGTTTCAAAGTTCTCTGCTTGCTATTCACAGTGAAGGCAGCACTATTTCTCTTTCAAGGTTCTCTGCTTGCTATTCACACTGAAGGCAGCACTATTTCTGTTTCAAGGTTCTCTGCTTGCTATTCACAGTGAAGTCAGTACTATTTCTGTTTCAAGGTTCTCTGCTTGCTATTCACAGTGAAGGCAGCACTATTTGTGCTTCAAGGTTCTCTGCTTGCTAGTCACATTGCAGGCAGTACTATTTCTGTTTCAAGGTTCTCTGCTTGCTATTCACACTGAAGGCAGCACTATTTCTGCTTCAAGGTTCTCCTCTTGCTATTCACACAGAAGGCAGCACTATTTGTGCTATAAGGTTATCTGCTTGCTGTTCACACTGAAGGCAGCACTATTTCTGTTTCAAGGTTATCTGCTTGCTATTCACACTGAAGGCAGCACTATTAATTCTGCTGCAAGCGGCACTGCTCCAGATAACTTAAAGATTGTTTTTGGGCTGATCAAAAGATCAGTATGCTTAATGATGACAAATGTTTCAGTGCTGCGGACTGTATAAAATGATAATCAATAAATTAAAACATCAACATCTTGAGCTTTATAAAAAATGGTAAATGATACAGAATCTCACTGGGTTTTTTTTTTCATATTCTTTTTTCTTGTCTCATGTTTTTGCCAATACCAGGTATTCCTTACATGTGGTACCTAAGAGGTTGTTGATGTCAAACACATGTAACAATATCTTTACACAGCTTTGTGAAATTCAGCAAAATTTCACATAAATTCATTCCTTAGTCTAAGAAAAGATGATTTTTCACACATACTATATTGTTAAAAAGTACTAATTGTAAAAAAAAAATCACTCTAATGTTCATTTTTACTGAGTCTACAAATAAGCTTGATAATGATTTCTGCAAAAAATAGATATCGACTTCAGAGCGGTCTATCCGGATAACTTTATAGTGTGATTTCAAAAATAAGTCACACTTTTTTCTTACTTTAAAAAATACATAACTCTGCAGCATGGCTGAGATAGGAAATACCAGTTTGCAATGATGATTGAGGATTTATGCTTACTTATTCAAATTTAGGGCATCAATGAACAGCATTTTGAAGGACCTTTTAGGATAACAATAACTTACTTGGTCATTTGAGAAACTGAGGGTAACCACCTTTAAGGTGCACCAACTACTAAACTTGAGCCTGTGTTCTGGTAACCATGGGAACATTTGAATATTTATGGCTTCATTTTTTATTAACTTTTCTCCCCCAAAAATGACATACTGCACCAACAAGGACATGTCTGGTAACTAAGGCAACAAACCACTTAAATTGACTTTTTTATCATTCCCAGCCATCTTTTGGCATGCTTTGTAATAACTTTGAAGTGAGAAAAAATCATGTCATAAAATAACTCTTAGCCTTCTAGTACGAATTGAACAGAAAAGTAATGTAGGTCGAGACCAGTCAACTCTAGCTTGGAGCTGTCTGGTCAGAGTCTGCACTAGTTGCTAGTAAGTCTCCGGTAATATGAATTGTTTTACTTGTAATTTAGGTGTAAGCCAAAAGAATGAAGCAGACTCATGACCTTAACCAAAAAATGGCCATACTTGGTTACTGGTCCAACAACAATCATCGCTTGTAAAGAATGCTGAAGGAGAATAATGTTATACCAACAGTCTGTTCAAGCATGTGTCCTCAAATGGATTTTTTGTTTCTGAGTAATAACTTTTTAATAGATTTAATTTTTAATAATTTGTATTTTATATGTTAACCATAGCAAAATACAGATTAAGCCACTTTTCATGCTCATGGAGTCGTATTTTATCTGTAGTAATAAGCAAGAAGATGACTCCAAAGGTACCTTTTTTTTTCATAAAAATAATGCCTAGTTTTTTGGCTCAACATTCCAGCCTAGTTTTTTCCACTTTTTACCTAGTTTTCATTTTTTAACTATTCTCGCCCCATCCTTGTATTTTCATTTACATTGATGCTTGAGAGCCTGTGTCCTGCTTAGATTGAGCTTCTAAAAGTAGTTTCAGGACTGGATGATTTGGTGACAAATTAATGGATTTGCATGTTATATCACCACAGCAAAGCCAGTCTTCTATTAGCCTAAAGTGATCTGTCTCTTGTTTACTTTAAAGATTTTTTTCTCCAAAAAATAACAAATCCAATTGATCTTTGATCACTGGTCTGATTCAGTCGTTCTTGACTTCTGTAGGCTTTTTCTCAGGAATTGTTGCTGCTTGTGTTGATGCCTGGCACTTTAATCTTACCATATGGCGACATACCAGTTATGTGAACCATTCTGTGTGGCCCTGGTGTCATTCTTGCCACCTGGATCCCAGAGGTGTTAGTGCTGGGTGCCAGGTAAACCATTGTGCTAGATTGCCATGGCAACAATTTCTGGTGCGTTCCATTTACCAGATTAGGACTTATTGCATTAAGGATCCACATCATCTCACCGGTGCCAAGGCCATCTAGGTTTCCACTGTGATTACCTACTGGCTGTTGATTACTGTTAGAATCACAGCAAGTGCCTTAATATCAGCACATACTTAGCAAGCTTCATTTGTATTACAACATACATGTTTTTGATAATATATTTCTTAGGCACTGCCCATTAATGATCAGGCTTGGAGAAAATAGTTTGTAGACTTGTAGTTGGTATGTTTGAAAATATTCAATTTCTGTGGTTATTTGTGCAAATATTCAATGTATATAGAAACTGTTTACTATCAAATCATTTATTTAAATCTCTTTAATCCAGTTAGCATGGTTACTTATCAATTGCTGGTTTATGGTTGCCATAGTTAAATACCTTTTTTGTTACCTTGGCAACATTAGTAACAATAGTCTGTGTTTGTGTATGTTTCAGTGTTCCGCCAGGGTGATATTGGAACCAACTGGTACACAGTGTTGTCTGGAACACTGGAAGTCCAGGTGTCGGAGACGGGAAATCTATCGGTAGGTTTCGGCTGAAATCCTACTGCATTTTTAATGCAACTTACACTAAAGACAATTTCAAGAGTAGCCAATGCACACCTTTATTGGAACACATTTTTTTTTTTTTGCACAAGTTTTTTGACATGTTTTTTAATGCCTGTTGAAATCATTATATAGGTAAAGTTACAGTTTTAAAAAATGTAAATATTGTTCAAGTCACAATGTGTAGTAAAACTGTATCACTGAAAAAGAAAGAGAAAACTATTACTATTGTATTATATATTAAAGTTTGACAAGGCACAGGACAAAGGTATTCAGTCATATGTAAATGTTAAAACAAATCTGTGCTGAGACAATATATATATATATAAAATATAGATATAAAAAGCAAACCCATCAGTTACTGCCATTGAACAGTCAGTCAGAAAATTGGCCAACTTGGTTGCTTAAACCATACAGAAATTTAACCTTGCCCTTCCTGAGAGGTTTTACAAATAAAAGCAGTGAAAAGAAAACATGTACCGACGCTAAGTGGCACCATCAGTAGAGCACTTGACTTCAGTACAAGAGATCCCATGTTTGAAACCTACAAAATTTAAGCATTTTTTATATTTTTGGTTTAATAACATTTTAGTATGTATTTTTCAATTTATAATATTATCAGCTTCCGAATGTTATCCACAAATAAGTTTTTATAATTATTTTTAAACCACTGACAATTTAAACTGTTAAATACTGATAAAAAACAACTTGTCTGGGATATATTGTGGCTTTTTAAAATTATCCTGTGTAGTTAACAAGAAAACCATTTTTTCCCAATGGCCTTACTGAAATATTTTTTAAAAACTTATATGAGAAGCAATCTCACATTAAAACATATCTGTACTGACTAGTTGTGGTAACACATATTTGTGAACTTAACACATAAGTGCATTCATGTGCACTTCATAAGAATAAATACAATAGTATAAATAAGTGTTTTATTTCTGATTTTGAAGCACAGTAGGTAGAACATCTGCTGGTTATCCATCTCAGGTTATCCATCTCGGATCAAAGTTGTGGAAAGGTACTGTAGTTGAATAGCTTTATGTCTTGTATGCAACTTGCAAGGAGAGTTCCACATACTGGTTGGCCTTATGTCAGGATAATGTGACTGGGTGTGGTATTTCAGGCATGCTATCACAATAAAGGCAGCAGTATAGCTGCTTCAAGTTGATATTGCCTTATAACTCTTGAATGATAGTTGTTGAGACTTGAACCCGAAATAAAGAAAAAAAAATATATATATATATATATATTTTACTGCAGGATTTGATAACACTATGTACGTTGGGTCCTGGGACATCTTTTGGCGAGTCTGTGTTGACCAACCGGCCTCGACACTGTACCATCATCACTCAAGACTACACTGAACTGATACGTGTAGAACAGAAGGACTTCAAAATACTATGGGAGGTAAGATTTGATTCCTAACAGAGATTGCTCTGTGTGGAAGTAAATCTTTTCTTAGGTTCAGTAAGACATAAATTCCTATAGAAGATGTTCTATATTAAACTTGTCTTTACCAAGGTTCAGTAAACTTTGGCTCCTTACAGATGTGGTTCTGGGGATGGTTCTTCATTAAAAGTTGTTCCAATATTTGTTTCTTTATAAGTTCATCATAATTGCTTTACGTGAAGTACAAAATTTATTATTTTTGTAAAATTTAGTAATGTAGTATTAATGTATTAATTTGTTAATTACTATAACAGCACACTTTTCTTATTCTTACATTAAAATTCAATATACAGTATATGCAAAATATGTTATTCTCAAATCACTTTTCAAACATAATTAATAAAACATTTATTATTCACAAAGATATATTTTTAATGTAAAAGTCACTTTAAGTATGGTCAATAGTAAACAGAAACATAGAAAATAAAGTTCTATTGCACAATTTATCAAAACCAATCTTTCAGGGTGTGCTTTAATTGTTCCAATATTTCCTTTTAAGAGAACAATTAGCGATAGACTGGAAACCAACAGTGAAATAGATCATTCAAGGTTTTGTCATTTTATGTTCTTTATTATAAATTATTTAGCAGGAAATTTAAACACCAAAAACAAAAGCACTGAAGCAGGTTCCCTGTATGTTTAACCACTACCATTTGACTTTAAACTGACTCAACATCTCAACAGCACTTCTTCTTCATAAAAAAAATAACTACAACCAATATAAATTTAAAGCAAAATTAACTAAATTCATCAATTTCAATAAAATTGTGTACCATGACATCAATAAATTTAACTCAGAAAGACACTAGCTAAAACAGATAAATTGCAATTTTCATCAGAAATGTTTTCTAGACTTTTGTGAATTTTGTTTACTGCTATTTAATTAGCAAATCTGGGGAAAACTCAAATAAATTCCTGGCACATGTTAATTGGGTTTCATGAAGGGCTAATGGGCCTACTGCGTGCCATAAACACATTTGTGTTCAATCTCAGGCGTCGTCTATCCTGATAGCTTCTAATTAAAGCACTTTCTTGAAAGTATATGTCTAACCCTCAACTTGCTACATTTAAAGGATACTTACCACTGTTTAGCTTACAACTAAATGCAGACAAAACAACATATTGCCAAAGACTCATTGGGAAATAATGCAGATCCTGATCACAGCTGCTGATCTTAATCTACACTATTTGCCTAAGCCTGTTAAATAATTACACATTAGTTAAGAGTTAAGAGATGCTGAGATTAGCCCTTATCTTGCTAGTATTGATTATAAACCCTAATATTTCAATATTTCGTAATTATTTTTTTGCAATAAGAAGGAAATGTTAAAGCCACTGCCATAGGCTAAGCAGCAAACTGTGCAGATCCTGATCAGACAGATTTTAGAGATGGGCCAGCAGATCTGGATCTACACTATTAGCCTAAGCATGATTGATTTGGACCTAGTAGGATAATAATAATTACAAGTACATGTAGGGATTTTAGATATAAAAGGAAAATAACTGCTAAATAAGAGGATATCAGCAGAAAGCAAGTGCTTTTTATCTGCTCAGTTAAAGGCAAGGAGACACCTTAAAGTATTTGTGCAATTATTTATTGTAATCACTGACAAATAATGTAAACAAAGTAAGATGGACATGCTGGTAATGATAAGCCTTTTTGTGATAAATAAGTTAAACTCGCAAATTATTTTGATGTATAGTGTCAGGAATATTTGTAAATCACATTAAAATTTTTTTATTGGGTTATTGATCATTCTTATAGTTATCATTATTAAATTTAATAAATGTCAGTTCAGTACTGTTACAATGTTAGGTAAAGTCTTGTGTGTCTAGAAACTGTAGATTTATAGTATTTTTTCAATTGATGTTAAAGAAAAGTCATGAAACAGACAGACGTGCTGTAATTTACATTATCATTTTAAATATCAAAAGGGAAATGTTTTCCATGTTTTTCTTTTTTACCAGTTTTTATCACTGTTTCAAGAGAAATTAGTTTTGGGTATTTTACTGGCATAAATGAACGTTTACAAGGGAGCTAACTGAGTCTATCATAATAATTATAATGTCAAGATTAATCTCCCTTGGATTATTTTTTTTTATCGCAGAACATAAGAGCTGTAACAAAAAAAATTAAAATAAATCTTGCCTGCATAGAAAATTATTAAGCATATTTAAGGATAATTCCATCTAAGTAGTGATATGAAAATTGTATTAGCTTCAATTTTATATATGTTTGTTTTGAAATATGTTTTGCCAGGTTTGAAATGTGAAATAAAAATAGATATCATTTTTCAACTTTTTTTTTCTTCAGTAAAAAATGAGGACTGAATGAAATAAATTTTCTAATGTCAATTATAATTATTGCTTTGCAAGTTCAATTATCAAACAGTCATTTAAATATAACACAGTAAGGTAAACTACTGCTCACCATAACTCCACATCACAAAACATAACATTCTTCTCTTCTTTCCCCACCTTGGTGGGATATAAGTTTTTGACTTAGAAACAAACAATTCTCATCATCTGTTTCTTAAGCAGTTGGAATTATACTTTATTATATTCACTGTGCAAAGACCTAATTTGATGCTAAATTCATGCATTGTATTTGTATCACTAGGAAGAGTATGCTATGTATAGGCCTTTTTTCTGAGTTAGTTATCTCCCTTGAAAAATAGTCTCATTCAGAACACTTTGGTCACAGAAGAATGAAATATGGCAGAGGTTTACATGGATTGCTCTCTTTAATAGTCATTTTAAAGACTAACCAAGAAAAGTTGTTGATGCGAAACATTTAAGGCGATGCAAAAAGTTGGAGATGTAAAGAGATTAAAGCAGTTTGGGTGCAAGTAAGAAAGACACTTGAAATGTTATGGTTTTTATTTGAAAGTTTTCAGTATACTATAATTTTTCGAGAAAAAGCCTGAATAACTTATATTCTTGAGACCATAGAATGGTTTAAAACAAAATGAAAAGCAAAACCCAACACCATTTAATAGGTTTTCTAAAGATGTTACATATGTAGAAAAGATGCAAAATTATTAGAATTAACTATAAAACTAGCACTAGCAGAAAATGCATATGTGCAGTAGCCTCACATTACACAAATAAGTGTTGTTCAGGTAATATTTTTCTCAAACATAGTATGTGTTTTTCAGTATCTTATTGTTTATTTTCAAAGTTATTTTGAAAGTTATAGACACACAAAAAATAAATATAAAAATAAAAACGTAAAATAGAACACCTTTTACCGAATTAGGACCCGTATTGATCAGGTTTAGAAAGTCCGCAAAACAAACTTTCCCCCATGTGCAAATTTCAGTGAGCATTCCATAAATTAGGCATCGCGCTCCAATAATGATGTTTTAGCACCTTTATAATCAATTTGTGACTGTAAATAATAATGACTAAATTTAATGCTAGAGATGTCCGCAGATGTAGCTGACTACTAGTTTAACCCAGGATCTGGGCTGTCAAGTGGGATTAAGAGAAGTGGTTTTCAAATCAACTATAAATAGATAGATTTAAGTTAATAAAGTAAGACTACTGTCAAACATCACGCCAGAAGCAGTATTTTTGTTATAAGACTATTTAATTATTGTAAGTTGATTTCTATAAAAGTCTTACAACATTATCCAATATCAATGTCTATCATTACCTAAGTATCCTTAGCCTAAGTTGATGCTCCTATAATTTAGAATAAAATAGGGAAGTCAAAGGTCTGTTTGATTACCCCTACCTGATTTGTTAATTCCCCTTCTAATTCTGAATTATTTGCAAACATCTACATGCTAAGCTTACCTTACTTATAGTTAAAAACCTATCAGGAAATAGTGCATATCTGAGACTACCCCTAGCAGGATCTAGCTGATAGCTGATAGAGCTACACTATTTTCTTAGACCTGATGAATTTGTCTTGAGCAGGCTAGGATTTAAAAAGTCCCAAGGGTTGTGAGCTGTTTGTTTTTTATGACCTCAGAATTTTCTCAGAACAAGTAAAAGATGATGTAAGGTATAATTTAAAAAGAATTTTATTAATTCTAACTTAGTTTACTCAAAGGTCAAGTTCTTTCTTGCAGGTAAGTTGGTAAATTCTTTTTCATCTCTCTTAAATTCGCACAGGAATAAAGAACTTTCAAATCACTTGTTTTCCAAATTAAGATGGAGGGTCAAGCACCGACTGATTGCTAGCTCAAAGGTCAACGTCAACTATCAAAGGTTCTACTGCCAAATAGTAAGGAACTGGGGGTATAAATTAGATTTAACTATATCTGTAGTAAATGAGTGATACACTTGAAGTTTTCAATGTTTATTTACTAGTTGCATGACTATTCAGGTCCTTAGACTTTAGATGTAATGGCATCTTGGTAGCTAGGCTATCTTGGCCATAGCAGAATGCCCCCATATAGACCATGTGTCATGATGAAAACAAGACATCTGGTAGCTAGGCCATCTTGGCCATAGCAGAATGCCCCCATATAGACCATGTGTCATTATGAAAACTAGGCATCTGGTAGCTAGGCGATTTAGGCCATAGCAGAATGCCCCTATATAGACCATGTGTCATGATGAAAACAAGACATCTGGTAGCTAGGTCATCTTGGCCATAGGAGAATGTCCCCATATAGACCATGTGTCATTATGAAAACTAGGCATCTGGTAGCTTGGCCATCTTGGCCATAGGAGAATGTCCCCATATAGACCATGTGTCATGATGAAAACAAGACATCTGGTAGCTTGGCCATCTTGGCCATAGGAGAATGCCCCCATATAGACAATGTGTCATTATGAAAACTAGACATCTGGTAGCTAGGCCATCTTGGTCATAGCAGAATGCCCCTATATAGACCATGTGTCATGATGAAAACAAGACATCTGGTAGCTTGGCCATCTTGGCCATAGTAGAATGCCCCCATATAGACCATGTGTCATGATGAAAACTAGGCATCTGGTAGTTAGGTCATCTTGGCCATAGCAGAATGCCCCCATATAGACCATGTGTCATGATGAAAACAAGACATCTGGTAGCTAGGTCATCTTGGCCATAGCAGAATGCCCCCCCCCATATAGACCATGTGTCATGATGAAAACTAGGCATCTGGTAGTTAGGCCATCTTGGCCATAGCAGAATGCCCCCATATAGACCATGTGTCATTATGAAAACTAGACATCTGGTAGCTAGGCCATCTTGGCCAAAGCAGAATGCTCCTATATAGACCATGTGTCATTATGAAAACAAGACATCTGGTAGCTAGGCCATCTTGGCCATAGCAGAATGCCCCCATATAGACCATGTGTCATGATGAAAACTAGACATCTGGTAGCTAGGCCATCTTGGCCATAGCAGAATGCCCTTATATAGACCATGTGTCATGATGAAAACTAGACATCTGGTAGCTAGGCCATCTTGGCCATAGCAGAATGCCCCCATATAGACCATGTGTCATGATGAAAACTAGGCATCTGGTAGCTAGGTGAAATTGGCCATAGCAGAATGCCCCCATATAGACCATGTGTCATTATGAAAACAAGACATCTGGTAGCTAGGCTATCTTGGCCATAGCAGAATGCCCCTATATAGACCATGTGTCATGATGAAAACTAGGCATCTGGTAGCTAGGCGATTTAGGCCATAGCAGAATGCCCCGATATAGACCATGTGTCATGATGAAAACTAGGCATCTGGTAGCTAGGTGAAATTGGCCATAGCAGAATGCCCCCATATAGACCATGTGTCATTATGAAAACAAGACATCTGGTAGCTAGGCTATCTTGGCCATAGCAGAATGCCCCGATATAGACCATGTGTCATGATGAATACAAGACATCTGGTAGCTTGGCCATCTTGGCCATAGTAGAATGCCCCCATATAGACCATGTGTCATGATGAAAACTAGGCATCTGGTAGTTAGGTCATCTTGGCCATAGCAGAATGCCCCCATATAGACCATGTGTCATGATGAAAACAAGACATCTGGTAGCTAGGTCATCTTGGCCATAGCAGAATGCCCCCCCATATAGACCATGTGTCATGATGAAAACTAGGCATCTGGTAGTTAGGCCATCTTGGCCATAGCAGAATGCCCCCATATAGACCATGTGTCATTATGAAAACTAGACATCTGGTAGCTAGGCCATCTTGGCCAAAGCAGAATGCTCCTATATAGACCATGTGTCATTATGAAAACAAGACATCTGGTAGCTAGGCCATCTTGGCCATAGCAGAATGCCCCCATATAGACCATGTGTCATGATGAAAACTAGACATCTGGTAGCTAGGCCATCTTGGCCATAGCAGAATGCCCTTATATAGACCATGTGTCATGATGAAAACTAGACATCTGGTAGCTAGGCCATCTTGGCCATAGCAGAATGCCCCCATATAGACCATGTGTCATGATGAAAACTAGGCATCTGGTAGCTAGGTGAAATTGGCCATAGCAGAATGCCCCCATATAGACCATGTGTCATTATGAAAACAAGACATCTGGTAGCTAGGCTATCTTGGCCATAGCAGAATGCCCCTATATAGACCATGTGTCATGATGAAAACTAGGCATCTGGTAGCTAGGCGATTTAGGCCATAGCAGAATGCCCCGATATAGACCATGTGTCATGATGAAAACTAGGCATCTGGTAGCTAGGTGAAATTGGCCATAGCAGAATGCCCCTATATAGACCATGTGTCATTATGAAAACAAGACATCTGGTAGCTAGGCTATCTTGGCCATAGCAGAATGCCCCGATATAGACCATGTGTCATGATGAAAACTAGACATCTGGTAGCGAGGCCATCTTGGCCATAGCAGAATGCCCCCATATAGACCATGTGTCATGATGAAAACAAGACATCTGGTAGCTAGGCCATCTTGGCCATAGCAGAATGCCCCCATATAGACCATGTGTCATGATGAAAACTAGGCATCTGGTAGCTAGGCCATCTTGGTTATAGCAGAATGCCCCCATATAGACCATGTGTCATTATGAAAACTAGACATCTGGTAGCTAGGCCATCTTGGCCATAGCAGAATGCCCCCATATAGACCATGTGTCATGATGAAAACTAGACATCTGGTAGCTAGGCCATCTTGGCCATAGCAGAATGCCCCCATATAGACCATGTGTCATTATGAAAACTAGACATCTGGTAGCTAGGTGAAATCGGCCATAGCAGAATGCCCCCATATAGACCATGTGTCATGATGAAAACTAGACATCTGGTAGCTAGGCCATCTTGGCCATATCAGTATGCCCCCATATAGACCATGTGTCATTATGAAAACAAGACATCTGGTAGCTAGGCTATCTTGGCCATAGCAGAATGCCCCTATATAGACCATGTGTCATGATGAAAACAAGACATCTGGTAGCTAGGCCATCTTGGCCATAGCAGAATGCCCCCATATAGACCATGTGTCATGATGAAAAATAGGCATCTGGTAGCTAGGCCATCTTGGTTATAGCAGAATGCCCCCATATAGACCATGTGTCATTATGAAAACTAGACATCTGGTAGCTTGGCTATTTTGGCCATAGCAGAATGCCCCCATATAGATAATGTGTCATTATAAAAACTAGACATCTGGTAGTTAGGCCATCTTGGCCATAGCAGAATGCCCCCATATAGACCATGTGTTATGATGAAAACTAGGCATCTGGTAGCTAGGCTATCTTGGCCATAGCAGAATGCCCCTATATAGACCATGTGTCATGATGAAAACAAGACATCTGGTAGCTAGGTCATCTTGGCCATAGCAGAATGCCCCCACTTACATCATGTGTCATGATAAAAACTAGGCATCTGGTAGCTAGGTGAAATTGGCCATAGCAGAATGCCCCCATATAGACCATGTGTCATGATGAAAACTAGACATCTGGTAGCTAGGCCATCTTGGCCATAGAAGAATGCCCCCACTTACACCATGTGTCATGATAAAAACTAGGCATCTGGTAGCTAAGCTATGTTGGCCATAGCAGAATGCCCCCATATAGACCATGTGTCATGATGAAAACAAGACATCTGGTAGTAAGGTCATCTTGGCCATAGCAGAATGCCCCCATATAGACCATGTGTCATGATGAAAACAAGACATCTGGTAGCTAGGCCATCTTGGCCATAGCAGAATGCCCCTATATAGACCATGTATCATGATGAAAACTAGACATCTGGTAGCTAGGCTATCTTGGCCATAGCAGAATGCCCCTATATAGACCATGTATCATGATGAAAACAAGACATCTGGTAGCTAGGCCATCTTGGCCCTAGCAGAATGCCCCCATATAGACCATGTATCATGATGAAAACAAGACATCTGGTAGCTAGACCATCTTGGCCATAGCAGAATGCCCCCATATAGACCATGTGTCATTATGAAAACTAGACATCTGGTAGCTTGGCTATCTTGGCCATAGCAGAATGCCCCCATATCGATCATGTGTCATTATGAAAACTAGACATCTGCTAGTTAGGCCATCTTGGCCATAGCAGAATGCCTCTATTTAGACCATGTGTCATGATGAAAACTATGCATCTGGTAGTTAGGCTGTCTTGGCCATGGAATAATGCCATAACAGTGATCATGTTGTATGATGATGTCCCCACTGTGCCCATGTTACATGATGGTTATGTAGCCACATGATGTTTAGCTGTCCTGACCAGGGCAGAATGCCCCCACAGTGAATATGTTCCATGATGGATATATAGGGACCTGGTGGCTAGGCTGGGTAGAATGCCCAATATTAACCATGTTTCATGATGGTAAATTAAAGGCCAGGTGCCAACAGCCAGCTTGTTGGTGGATGTAAGAAGATTAGCAAATCTTTCATAATATGGGGATCGTATCCTCATAAATAGCTTAATGAAGGACAACCTTAAGCCAGGTTAAGCCTGCATTAAGCCTTCACTTCCTATCACAGTGATGCAACAATCATTGTCATGCATAGGATCTGCCCTTTATGGCTAATCATGCAGACATTGAAATACTTCTGGGGAATATTTTTTGTATAAAGGACATGCTAGGTTTAAAACGTTTCATGTGGTGCAATACTTATGATGAATCATTTGCTATTATAATGCAAGTGCATGTGTTTGTCTTCTTATGTATACTTCAGGATCTCAAGTGGTTTGGCTTGTATTGTTTGTCACAATGGTTTGGGTAATAAAATAAATACAAGGAAATGAAAGCAAGTTCTGCTTGTGTAAATGCATTTGTCTATAAGTCTTCAAATTGAGACCAATACTTTTCTAAAATGTATGCACTGTTCATACTTCATATTGAAAAGGAAAGGCCTTTTCTATGTTTGCTTTTATCTGCTCATTGATCATTCAAACATCAATGATGATAACAATCAGCAATTTGTGTCTTTTTACTGCACATTTAAATGCAAGCTTTCCTGGACCAATGATATGCATCTCTGGCTGTCAATTATATGCTAATGCTGTTCTGAATTTGCAAGATTAACTGCAAGATTGTATTCATGTTTGGTCAGTGAGGTGTGGATGACTGGGTGGTTGAGTGTCTCACACCACAGTGGGGATCAGTTACACACTGGTCAGCTAAAATTGATAGATGTAACCAGCAGATAACTGGACAGTGGCTGGTTTGATAACCAAGAACTGGGTGACCTGAGGTCATGATAAGGGAACTGTCAGATAGTTGGTGGGATGTTAACCAAGTTGTTTTTCTTGTTGTTTTTTGTTACACAATTATGGTCATATTGCCAATGTCTAGCTTATTATTAATTGAGAGCGACCCCAGTCATATGTCTGGGTAAAACCACCGGTGCAGTGCAGGTCAGCTGGAAGACCTCACTAAGGTTGAGGGGCTGAGCAGGTGTATGTCAGGACTCTAAAACGCTGGTCCACAGACACTCCATCGCCAACTTGTTGATAATCCATAGCAAAGGCCTGCTAAAGCTGTATACATCTTTACATATTTGTAACAATACATTTTGATACAGAATCTGCAGCAAACAGTGCAGATGCTGTTAAAAATCTGACAGCTTCCAATGGAAGCTAGCTACTGGGAGCTGGATTAGTCTGCCAGGAGCTAAAGCTGGTTCCTGGGAGCAGGAGCTGGCTACTGGGAGCTAGGGCTGGTTACTGGGAGCTGGGGCTGGTTACTGGGAGCTGGAGCTGGTTACTGGAAGCTGGTTACTGGGAGCTGGGTGCTGGAGCTGGCTGCCGGGAGCTGAAGCAGTCTGTCAGAAGCTAAAGCTGGTTACTGGGAGTAGAAGCTGGCTACTGGGAGCTGGGGCTGACTACTGGGAGCTGAAGTTGGCTACTGGGAGCAGGAGTTGGCTCCTGGGAGCTTCAGCTGGCTGCTGGGAGCTGGCTACTGGGAGCAGAAACTGGCTCCTGGGAGCTTGAGCTGGCTACTGGGGGCTGGTTGCTGGGGCTGGTTACTGGTGGCAGGAGCTGGCTACTGGGAGCTGGGGCTGGATACTGGGGGCTTGTTACTGGGAGCTGGGGCTGGTTACTGGGGGCTAGTTACTGGGAGCTGGGGCTGGTTACTGGGAGCTGGTTACTGGGAGCAGGAGCTGGGTGCTGGAGCTGGCTGCCGGGAGCTGAAGCAGTCTGCCAGAAGCTAAAGCTGGTTACTGGGAGCAGAAGCTGGCTACTGGGAGCTGGGGCTGACTACTGGGAGCAGAAACTGGCTCCTGGGAGCTTCAGCTGGCTGCTGGGATCTGGAGCTGGAGCTGGCTTCTGAGAGCTTCAGCTGGCTGCTGGGGCAAGAGCTGGCTACTGGGAGCTGGCTACTGGGAGATGGAGCTGGCTACTGGGAGCTGGTTACTAGGGGCAAGGAGCAAAAGTTGACTGCTGTCAACTGGAGCTAGCTACTGGAAACTGACTGATGTGGATTGACCTTATTTGGCTCCTCCTGATCATGCTGTGCTGAACAGGCTAAAAGTTGTGATTTTAGTTTTTGCTTTGGTTATGAGGGTTTTAAGACCTACTGTCATCATTACAATGCATTGGAGACACTGTCTGTTCTCAAACAGTTATTCAGTTGCATCTACTGTAACAGTCTTACTTCATACCAAGTCACAGAATTCTAACACTTGGAAAAGTTTAACCTAGCACTTGGGAGCTTGCTACTAGGAGCTGGAGCTGGTTACCAAGAGTTGAGGTTGCTACTTGGAGCTGGAATTGGCTACTGGGATTGGAGCTGGCTGGCTACTGCATGCTGGAGATGGCTGCTGGGAGCTGGAACTGGGTATTTGGCTTCTGGAAGCTGGAGCTGACAGCTGGGAACTGGAGATGGCTTCTGGGAGCTGGAGCTGACTGCTTGGAGCTGGAGCTAGCTAATTGGTTTCTGGGAGCTGGAGCAGGCTACTGCATGCTGGAGATGGCTGCTTAGAGCTGGAGCTGGTTACTTGGTTTCTGGGAGCTGGAGCTGGCTGCTAGGAACTGGAGCTGGCTACTGGAAACTGATTGATGAGAAGTGACCCTATTTGCCTAGGCCTGACGTTAATTTTGAAACACTAACTCCTTCAAGAATTGCAGGTGTCCATGCCAAAGTCAATGACTCTTTGTTCCTTGATTTAAAAGCATTCTTAGGCAGTAAGGATTCCAGTGAACCCAAGAATATAAATATATCAAGGCTATCTGTATAGTAGAATATTATTATCAGCTGGAGACGACTTGGTTAGATATGCAACATAGGCCAAGTTATCAACAGTGTAAAAAAAATTATTAGCTTTATAGATTGAGGGATCGACTAAAATGTTTATTAAGCATAAAAATTCATTTTCATAAAAAATAAATATTATGAATGATGTAAATATTTGGATGTAAGTGTATAACATTTTAAAAATAATATAGAGTATCCCTGGCAAAGTGGTTCAAGGTAACCACAATGTCAAAGTCATTATTTTTTTTGTAGGATATTAACATAAATAACAAAAGCTTCAAATAGCTTTAGACTGATATAAGATACACATTGTTGACTCACAAATTATTACATAGTCTCACATGATGCTAATCACTAATTGATCACATTAAGGTAAATGCAAACATCCAAATCAGCCATATCCCACTGGGAGCTGTATGATCAGGATCTACACTATTTGCTGCTCAGTCTTTTTTATTACGTCTTATTACATATGCACGGAAATATAAGCAACTAAGCATTTTTTGTTGGTAATGAACATATGTATACATATAGCAGGATAAGTGTTTATAATGAAGGTTAAAATGTTGTTTGGTTGTTTTTTCTAACATCACACCAGCAGAAGTATGACCATATTTGTAACACCCAGCTAATTATTGGTGGAAGGAAATACGCGACATAAATCTTGATAGAACCATTGATGAACCCTTGTTAAGCTGGAAGAACTCCCCACATGAGAGTTTTCGCTATCAAACCAATGTGGTAATGGGCCAAGGAAATGCAAGGCAATGACTTTTAACAGCTCAGCTATGGGCATACTGCTTTTTCTTTTAAGCATCAAATTAGACATTAGAACTTGTGAACCACTTGCACTGATCTTAAAGTCCAATATATACTTAGAGATTGTTTGAAAAATATAAGGAAGGAAGTGAGGGGCTGAAACAATGCACTTCCATATCATTTATGTGGGAAATTTATTTGAATTCATGAAATAACAGCTGTTTATTCACTGAGTTTTTAATTTATATTATTTATTCCTGTTTTGAAACATTGTAAATGTTGCATATTTGTGGAGATAGGTGCCTTTGGCTTAGCTGTTAGAAATTGCTGACTGTTATTGTCTCAGTTCCAAATACTGTGAGACTTTTTTTTTACTTTTTATTGTTCTTCCCTCAGTGACAAATGCTGTTAGCTTGCTGATGGTTTTCATCTGTCTCAAATACTTTTTGCTGACTCTTATTTAATCGGTTTCAAATGCTGTTAAACTTTGTCACATGTTTTTCTTCAGTCTCAAATGCTCCTAGACTGCTGACTATTATTTCATCAGTCTCAAATGCTGATTGACTTTGCTGTCTGTAATTTCATCAGTATCAAATCCTGATTGAATTTGCTGACTGTTATTTTCATCAGTATCAAATGCTGATTGACTTTGCTGTCTGTAATTTCATCAGTATCAAAATCCTGATTGAATTTGCTGACTTATTTTCATCAGTATCAAATGCTGTGGACTTTGCCAGCTGCTATTTTCTTTAGTCTCAAATGCTGATAGACTTTGCTGACTGTTATTTCATTGGTCTCAAATGCTTTTTGACTTTGCCATTTGTTACCTACTCAGACCTAATGGAGACTCACATGTACGTAACATTCTTTTTTTAAAAAAAAATACTCATTGACCTTCAAGTTGTTTATATGTATCAAATATTTCACTTAACAAAAAAACACTATCACTTTAGCATTTTAAACTGTGTGCTATTTTTAACTGAGGAAATGTCCCCATCTTCACAGGCATTAGCAAGTAAAAAAAGTATCAGCAAGAAAGCTTTGCTAAGTCTCTTAATTCACATACACTAAATTTAACATGTCAAAATCCTATGCATGAAATAACTTGGATTTTGTATGGGGTGTTAACAAATGCCATGGGTAAGAGTGAACGACAGATTTAATTGATAATTTATGTAACAGTCAGTGCTCATAGCTTTATGAATAGTGTAAATTGCACAATTTGCATGTGTAAAATACACGTTATTCATCCAGCATGCAGTTAGAATATTTGATAGAGAACAGACGTTGACCTGACCGAGGTGTTGGGAAAGTTACACCCAGTTTATCTCTGTTCTTCAGCTGCTGAAACCTTGATTTTATACACAGATACATTACATTGGGAAGACAGGCCAATGAAGCATTTATAGTTCCTATTACTTTTTTGAAGTGTGAAGTAAAAAATCAGGATAAAAAAATCATGCAGTGATATAATTAGAAAAAAAGTAAATGTTAATAAGATATCACCATGATGGGGAAAGGATAGGGTAGTTGTTTATTTAAACATGAAATGGTAAATAGTTTCACATTTTTGTATATATGTAGGATTTTATTTTGTTAATAAGTAAGATACCTGCATAACAACTAAGGGAGGTGGATTCAGTTAAGCTGTAAAGTTGTATTGCTTCAGGTCTTTTTGAAATGGATAAATTTTGGTGTGGTATGCAGAGGAGATTTAAATCTGGAATCTTCAAGGTGGGTCATAGATAAATATTTATAAATGTTATCCAATAAAAGTAAATTTATACCTTTTAATATTCTTGATTCGATTAATTCTCAAAATTTATAGTGTAAAGATACTGATCAAGTTTTTATGAGTATTACATGATTTACCCTGCTAGTTGGAGGCCATGTTTATATTTTTATAAACATGTTTTATCATTTTAATAAGAAACATTGTGATATTTATCTTTATTGATTTAAACAATTCACTTGTAATTGGTCTTTAGTACCAAGACACTGTTCACAAAAAGTGGTTAAGTGCTCCCTTTACTGTCAGTTCATGACATTGATTCCACTTCTAATCAAACTGTCCTGTTAACAGTTAGCCAGCTAGTCATGTATTTGTAAGGCTTATGCAAGTATTATAGATCCAGTGTCAGCTGTTTGGGAGAGGTCTGATCACAATTTGCTGCTTTGTCTCTGTTTATAGGTATAGTAACCTGTACATGTAATATTTATAATCAATAAATAAAAAACCAGGAAATGATGGGACTAAGAATTTAGCCCGAGCTTTTAACAAAATATAGCAAGATAAAGGTAAATGGGCCTATAATACTTGGGGCAACTGTCATAAGTTTAGCCTGGGCAAGGGAAGTTATACCTGTACAGTGTAAAGACCTGTATGTCCATATTGAGGATTAAACATACAACCTACCTGTGTAACCTTGACTCTTTGCTGTCTTGAATGTTGATGAAAATCATAACTGTTAGAAAGACAGTACAATAAGTAAGACAAAGTACAATAATAAGATAATGGATTTAATACAGTGTAGTATATTTTAAAAAAAATATATTTAGAGATTTTCATTACTAGCAAATTTTATATTCTGTCAAATGAAACAGTAAATTTTATATCGTTTTTTTATTATGGTCTTAATTTTTTTAAATAAACTGTTGAGAGAATAATTGTAGCCATACTTTTAAGGATATATTGAAAATTGCAACAAAAATCTTTTAATAACATGAAGAAAATGTGACATGTTTATGTTTATGTATACACTTACTACTTGTCAGCAACCTTGCTGATTTATCTGTTGAGCATAATATAAACATATTGATATTAGTATTTTGATGTATCAATTTATGTAACTATGTTAACAGCAATTTGATATACCATATTACAGGATTCTAACATTATTTTTTTTATTTCAGACTCGACAATTTATCTTTTACAGTTAAAATATTTAGTCAACTTTTATCTTCTATAATATCTGTTTTTCCTATTTATTTTGTATTGATACCAGAATTATCTTTAAACTTCTTTTTACAATTTTAACTAATTAATTCCACCAGTATCTTAGATATTTTAACCAGTCAATTTTCAAATAGGGTATTCTCCTTGTTACTGAAATGATTAAAACATCTTGATTATTGTACATTATTATGCTTGATATCCTTCTCCATGTGTCCCCTCTCCTGTCCCCCACTGCTGCAAGTCAACCCAGTATAGCAGTACTACAGGTATCTTTAGTGGGTTTACCTGTCGCAAAGCTGAAGTGACAGTAATCCATTTGAAAATAGGACTGGAAGGATAGTGGTGTAAAAACCAGCGACCTAGTTAGTCTTCTTGTTGGGGGGGTGGTACTGTGGTTAGAGCTATAGGCTTACACACTGAGAGGGTTTTATGAATGGGCCAGAGAGACAGAGAGGCCTAGTGTAGCAGAGGAGTTAAAACATGTGTTATTTGTTCTCAAAATATTGAAGTTTAAGCCATCTATTCTGTGGAAATAAAAGGACATTTCTGTATTGTTCAGCTTAATACATCAATAGTGTGAAGTCAGTGATTATTTACAGTTTCCAAGGCAAGATTTATTGAAAAAATCATAACTCTGCAGCACTGTCATTGTTTACTAAAGCGGGTGCGTTAAGATAGTTTGAAGTAGTGCTTTGAAATATTGGATATCAGCTATCACGACTATAATACAAGCGGATGTTTGGGGTTTTTGAATTTTGGAGGCAAAGTGAATGGGAGAGCATTGTATTGATGATGTGATTTTAACAGGACACCTTGTGAAGATATTTATGTACTTGTGCTGGTGACAAGTAAATTTCAGTGGATTTAAATCCAGTGCAACTGACAACCGAGCCCTGTATGACAGACGAAAGCAAGGAGACAGAATTGCATAATGGTAAGTTGATGTATTTTAATCTAATTTGTTGTTTGTTATATGTGACATTAACTTGAATGTTATAACCTAATGTATAATTGTGTGGTATAAATGGAAAAATCACAGTATTTATACCCCATGCCTGTCTGTTGCTGTGCCTTTAGTTTTCAGTTATTTTACTTGTGAACTCTCCCACTTTTGGAGGGAGACTTCTACTTTTAAGGTTCAAAATTATTTGAACGTATTAAGGATTGTTTACACATTGTCAGAAATCTCCCTATTTGAAAACATAACTTCCTTCTTTGTTTACTTAAAAATAACAAATCTCCAACTTTGGTCTCAGAAAGAGTTCATATGTTTGAATTAATAAGAAATCAAACATTACATGGCAGCATTCCAAACACTCTCTCTCCATCTCTCCCATACATGTGATCTTTCTCTGAAGCCAAAGTGGGAGATTTTCACTTGCAATGTGGGAGATTTGTTATTTTCATATAAACAATGAAGGAAGATATCTGTTTTCAAGTAGGGAGATTTCTGAAAATATGTAAAACACCCCTCATTTTCAAAGAATTGTGAACCTTAAAAATGGGAGTCTCCCTCCAAAAGTGGGAGAGTTCACATGTATGCTCTCCTCTCCTCATATAAACCCGGACTCATTGTTCCATTTTGTTCAATGTCCATATTGTGATCATTGCCTTTCTCATTCCCATTATCTGCTAGTTTTGTAACACTTGTTAACAATAGCAATTACTTCTATTGTAATTCTACTTCCTCTCATTTATATGTCTTTCCGGTCCTTTATTGTATCACTAACTTTACCTTTGTTCTATTTTACATACACATTATTGATGCAATTCTTCACGTCATTCTGATAATTACTTTTTATCATCAACTTTATGTTTCTCATATAAGATTTCTCTATCTCTCTATCCCTACATCTCATTACCCATATGTTTATTCAATCAGTGACCTTATTTTAAAATTGTTTCAAACTGTTTGTAAACATGTGCTAAATTATCTCGAAGTAACATTAAAATAAGTGTTCGCAAGAAATTGGATCTTCTGATTAATTAGTATTTAAATAAAAAATGTCAAACAAACCAACCATGCAATTAAATTTCCATTAAATTTCCTGATGTAGCATACAACGTTGCTGGCATATTGTTCATTGAATGTCTAATTATATATGTCTTCAAAACTGTTTGTTTTCTAATTATTTAAAGATGGCAAAACTAAGTCTAATTTTTATTACAATTTTCAAAATAATTATCTTTGTTGTAAATTTTTTTACAGAAATAATTTGGTAATTAGTGTCTTTCATGCTGTTTTGTGTGTGTGTAAGTTTTTAAGTTATACATTGTTTTCAAAATAAATTTAGGGTGTTTGAAGTGACGTCTTTCAACACACATAAAACTTAAATGTACACACATAAAACTTAAATGTAAGAGCTTGACTAAATGGCCATATTTTTGTCAAGTGATATCAAGCATGTACTCCATGCATCATGCATGCTTCCCGACAAGATTCTAGGCCACATAATTGATGAACCAAACAAGAACATAACAATTAGTTACCAAGATATAGAGTATGTGACATTTATAGTTGTCCATCTGCTCACAAACCCAACATCTATAAAGTATAACAACATAGTACATTGTAAACCAAAGTTCATTGACACACCTGTTGGTGTTAATTGGCTGTGTAAGTGGGGTCTGGGGCCTAAGGGGACACCAGGATAGAAATATCATAATACTAGATTGTAGGATAAGTGTACCATGAAACTACTGCTGACACTTCACTCTCTCAGATAGTAGCCATTGAACATTTAAGTCTGAATAGTATGATATTATTTGAAGTACATACTAACTATATTATAACTATATTATACTATGTAGTTTATAGTATTGAGAAACTGTACTATATGCACCACTTAAAAAGTTGCATGATGCAGTCTTGATGCTATAAATGTGTTTTCTTGCATGTCAGAGAATTAAACATAAGAACCTAATGAAAATGATTCATGGCTATTTTTTCAATTGTTCCATACTTTTAAGCTCTTGTAACAAGCTAAATGAGTTTGGTGCTGGTTGAAGATGTTTATGTTCTTGTTGTTAGGTGTTTATTGATACCAGATTACAAGATATCATGCCAAAACCCTGCACAAGATATCATGCCAATTTACTTATAATCAGCACTATTGCTAAATGTTGCATGTGCAATTTAACATCATTATGGCTTTTGTATTTGTTTTATTTGTTTTGTATAGGAACATAAATATTTTTAAAATTTTATTATTGGTATAATATTCTTGTACCAATTAAACAGTAATTAAACATTGTTTTCCGTGTTTAAATAACTATGAAGTAGAATGTTCAGATGATTTAAATAACAATTTTTGATGATAAGGAGATAATATTCAATTATTAACAAGAAGTACCTATAAAGGTGGTATCCGGCAGTATAGACCAAAGGTTGTTTTTTTTAAAATAACCAAACATTTGTTACCTGAAATTGTAATGTGAATGCTGTTCATTAATGCCCCAGATCTGCGTGAACATTGAAACATAAATACCTTGCCACTTGCCATTGAAAACAGGTACATCCTATCAGAGCTATGCTGCAGAGATAGCTATTTTTAAACTAAGAAAACCATGTGACAACTTACTTTTGAGATTACAGTATAAAGTCATCCAGGTAGTCTGCTTTGACATTGATGTCTATTTTTAGAAGAGATCACTGTTGCGCTTATTTATAGATTTGGTCAGAATGAACATTAAGAGTGATTTATTTCTCAGTTTATACTGTCTAACAATTTAGGTAGGGTTTAAAATCATAGACTTAGACTAAAGTATAAGTTTATGTAGAAATTATTCCTAATTTCTCCAAAGCAGTGGAAAAGAATATTGTTACATGCATTTGATGTAGCCAAACTGTCTGATGACACCTTTAATTTTGAATAAGATGTTTAAAAAGAACAGAAAAAGGGGGTAATTTGAAGATGGCTGGTACAGATGGGGGTTGTCTGGGTTGTCATAGCAACCAATAAAGTGGCTCTGGCAGGTATGCTGCATCATAAACAACATCAGTAGCATCTTTGCTTCACAAAGTTCATTGTGTGTAAAGAAATGAGAGTAAAATTGGAGCCACTCAGTGAATCCTTATCATGCTGACTTGTTAATTAATAAGCCATACTGATTCTTAGTCATCTTCTTACATTTACTTAGTTCCAGATATGGGAAGCCTCGGGTTCGATCCCAAGTTGTTAAAAATAGTAATGGTATAGCTCCTTTGCTAATGCTCATACAAAAATACAACGTTGGTTCCCTGACTGGTTGGCCCAATGTCAGGATAATATGACTGAGTGTGGTTTCATGCCAGATGTTCACGCTATACACAATGAAGGCAGCACTATATCTGCTTAAAGTGGACACCATCTCCAGATATCTAAAATACTGTTGGTGGGATGATAAACCCATTAACCATAAACATTTACTTAGAAAAGTTTCTAGACCTTTTGCTAGAAAGTCAATAGAAAAAATACAAGTCCCAATCAGACACCTAGAACTGATTGATCAGGATCAACACTTTTTACCTAATCCTGGTCAAGTTTTGCAAAGCATAGTGAGAGATTAAACCAGAATGCATTTCAGTTTATTTTTACCATCTATGGAAAAAGGACACCTTGGCAAAAAAATTCAACCTGCATGGTTGATATTAGAATTTTCAGAATGTTATTCCCACATGACTCATTAAGGGCTCTTAGAGGAAAAGTGAGCACAGCCTTGTCACATTGATGTGTCACTCAAATCAAGCACCACACTCATCATCTGCTTCTACTTGTTTGCAGGAATACGCCTGCGACAGTATTTAGTAGCAATTAATGAATCATTAAAAAAAAAATGAAAATGTGTCTCAGATGACTAATTCCATATATCTGGGTTCAGCCCCTACTTGTAAAATATTCTCACTTCCTGTTCCTTTTCCCACCCAGATATGACTAATGCTCAAGTAGAAACAGCTGTGTCTTTGTGCCAACCAGAGGGGTTGCAAAACCAAACACTGCTAGTGTAAATGATCTATGGATGAAATGGCATCCAGCCTCCTGTGGTAGTAGGGTTACAGTGCCTGGTGGCCTACTGCTAGGGTTGCTGTTTTTTTAAAACAAAAAAAAACTTTTAGCAGTTGGCTCTTAAGGCTGCCAATCTTACTTTTTAGCCCTTATCATACCGGATATGTTAATAACCAATACAAAATTCTACATTATTTGTTAAAAAAACATATTAACCCTTACCATGCCTCATGTTGAAAGATCATGCTGCATGTTGAGGGTAATATACTTCTACTTTTACTTCTACCATTACTTCTACTACTACTACTACTACTATTAACACTACTGTGTTGTGCTGGTAGTTCTAACCGGAAGTAAGTCTGAGGTCTTCCTCCACCAATTTTGATGTTACAAAAAATAAAAGAATAAAAAAACTTCTTCTACACGTAAACTGCTACTATAATACTTCTACATCTATTACTTCTGTATTTCCACTACTACTAATACTACCATTACTGAGGTCAATACAGTAGGATTCTATATTTTTTAGGCTTTTTGTGAAAATGTTTTGGAGTCAGTATTAATCGTTTAATGGAACCATGGCTAAAATTGTAGAAAATTATTGTAAAGAGAATACAAAACAAGAAATACCTTGAAGGTGATACTGTTGATTGATATTAATCCCCATCCTATGATAACAATGGCCAGAGAGGTATATATAACAGCTTACCTAATGACGCTTGAAGTGCTATAATCAGCTTATCATAGTGCCTAGGCTTCCTGTCAACAAGATTTATCCCCACTTTGTGACTCTCACAATTTTTTCACCTATGAACAAAAAGGTATAACATTTGGTGTTTAAAAATATAAGCCAAGAGTAACACACACTTTATAAATGTTGGTCTGACAATAAAAATCTCAAAATCCTTTCCCACCCTTTTTATATATTTATATATATACATCTTAACACATTGATTTGAATGACAGACCTGCCAAATGTTGGTGTATCAACACATTGATTTGAATGACAGACCTGCCCAATGTTGGTGTATCAACACATTGATTTGAATGACAGACCTGCCCAATGTTGGTGTATCAACACATTGATTTGAATGACAGACCTGCCCAATGTTGGTATATCAACACATTGATTTGAATGACAGACCTGCCCAATGTTGGTGTATCAACAGTGAACACATTGATTTGAATGACAGACCTGCCCAATGTTGGTATATCAACACATTGATTTGAATGACAGACCTGCCCAATGTTGGTATATCAACACATTGATTTGAATGACAGACCTGCCCAATGTTGGTGTATCAACACATTGATTTGAATGACAGACCTGCCGAATGTTGGTGTATCAACACATTGATTTGAATGACAGACCTGCCCAATGTTGGTGTATCAACACATTGATTTGAATGACAGACCTGCCCAATGTTGGTGTATCAACACATTGATTTGAATGACAGACCTGCCCAATGTTGGTGTATCAACACATTGATTTGAATGACAGACCTGCCCAATATTGGTGTATCAACACATTGATTTGAATGACAGACCTGCCCAATGTTGGTGTATCAACACATTGATTTGAATGACAGACCTGTCAGATTAACACATTATTGAGCTTTAAGAGCCATCCTGCTGATAATGAAGGACTCTTACATGCAACACATTTTTTAACCCTTATATTTTGCTACATTTGTTTATCCTTCATGTGCTGTGCACCTATTTATACAATAAATGTTTACAAATAGTGTAGATCAAGATCAGCCAGCAGCCTCCCTGGATGGCACATGTTGCTTGTCCGTTGCTAGCAGTATGTCAGGGCATGTTGTAACTTATGGCAACTAAGAGTAAGTCCTGGGTGATAAACAATACAAAACTCGGTTGTACCAAGAGACTTGGTAGCAAATAGTGCAGATCCTGATCAGACATCATGGGGTTGGCATTCCCAGAAATCTAAAGGTGGTAAACAGCACCTGTTACAGGCTAAACCAACAAGGATCTGCAAACATTTAAGATCATATTGTTTAATATTGAAAACAGTTATCTTATAAAAGTATAAAATAAAAGGTGCAAGGTAGACCCTGTCTGTCCAGGTGGATTGTACAGGTAAACTGTACTGTACTATCCATGCACTATTTACCCAGAGAATGATATTATACACTTGAGATACTAGGCAGTAATTAGCATTATAACTTTATCAGGAACTATAAAGGACTTCATATCTCAAGTAACTCCCAGAACTTTGGACCACATTAGAAGTGGTTGTGGTGTAGTTAAACAGGTAAATATTGTCAAAAGTATTACACAAGTATTGACTGTCGGTCTTTATCTGTTATGTCATAATAGGCGTATACTAACAATATTTGAGTAAAGCAATGTTTACCCTTAGTTAACACAGTCTTTAAGCCTAGGTTAGAGAGTCAATTCCAGAAGATATAGTCTGAATTGTTGCACTCCAACTGATAAGGCTTGGACAAATAGTGTAACTTCAGATCATATATAGCTTTGTCTGAATTGTTGAACTCCAACTGATAAGGCTTGGACAAATAGTGTAACTTCAGATCGTATATAGCTTTGTCTGAATTGTTGAACTCCAACTGATAAGGCATGGACAAATAGTGTAACTTCAGATCGTATATAGCTTAGTCTGAATTGTTGAACTCCAACTGATAAGGCTTGGACAAATAGTGTAACTTCAGATCGTATATAGCTTTGTCTGAATTGTTGAACTCCAACTGATAAGGCATGGACAAATAGTGTAACTTCAGATCGTATATAGCTTAGTCTGAATTGTTGAACTAGAACTGATAAGGCTTGGACGAATAGTGTAACTTCAGATCGTATATAGCTTAGTCTGAATTGTTGAACTAGAACTGATAAGGCTTGGACGAATAGTGTAACTTCAGATCGTATATAGCTTAGTCTGAATTGTTGAACTCCAACTGATAAGGCTTGGACAAATAGTGTAACTTCAGATCGTATATAGCTTAGTCTGAATTGTTGAACTCCAACTGATAAGGCTTGGACAAATAGTGTAACTTCAGATCAAACTACTCCCACAGATCAGGATCTACAATGTCTGCCAGTTGTTGCAGCAGTCTCTAGCAATGTGTATTGATAGTTTCCACATCAGTGAAAATCCCTTATCATGGCAGCCATCTTTTATGGTAACTTCAAGGGATTTTCATATGAATTGTATAGAAGTGTAAATTTTATTTTCTTATAATTTCTTCATTTGTGGTCCAAAGATTAAAAGCTATACACCATTGTAAAGCTCTTGAAATTCATATTTTTTAAAATACAATATTTTTACAATTGATAAATGAACACAGAATTTATACACAGAAATAAATAAAACTATTGGCCCATACTTAAAACAAAATGAACAGAGTATCATTTTCAGTTGTATTTCTTTAACCTTTTAAACCTTCAAAATATAGTTTTGATATTTAAAATACTTTATAAAAGCTGTTAAATTTGATATAGAATTCAGTAAAATAGACTGAAATATAAAAACACAGTGGTGAGTTTAATACAGCACATATTTCCCGATTTCGGCCTGCATTAGCTTCTGCCCACAAAGATGGCTGCCTTAAACTGTCTTATCAGTGTCGATGACATCACATGGAAACTATCTATTGATACCTTTGCATGTTGTAGTGGTAAATAATTAGTATTCACAGAGTCCCATATAAAAGAATTATTTATGAGTACCAGCAATATAAGGCATTGATATGATTCATGGAAAATATGATTATACAAAATTAGATTTACTTTTCTTATCTGTTTTATCTGAAGCTCTAAAATTTTTATATTGCTTATTAATAAATGGAGCATAAGGGCTGAATAAGATAAAGTGTTTGACCTAGTTTGTGTTGTCTCACCTGTTTAGCAATCCTGAATAATGAGACACAGCAGTACAGTAACCAACATACAATAATGGAACACAGCAGTACAGTAACCAACATACAATAATGGAACACAGCAGTACAGTAACCAACCTACACTTTTCAAGACACAAAATAAATTTATGATGTGTCACCAATCATTAAGAAAACATTAACTATGCAGTCATCTGTTAGTTTAGATCATTCATAAAATAAAACATTTTTGTGTAGATTAGATATAAAACGTATGTATGTCAAATGATTGAATAACAGTGGAAAATAAATTGTAAATAAATGAAACAACTATTTGTGAAGGTTGACAGTACTTTTTAAAAAATTAGGATAAAACCTGAAAGGAAAAGTACAAACATGCCTAAAGACCTAATTTAAAATAGCTGGACTTACCATAAATCAATTTTGGGAAGTTGCATTAATAGACATTTTCTGCAGACTTTCCTCCAATCTAGCCAATAACCAAACAAGTGTTGAGTTTTTATGTCCGTTAATTTAATTTATCCTGTTTTTATGGCTTTTCCTGCATGCTTCTACAAACATCCATCAAATTGCTGCCAATCAATGTTGTCTTCAGGCCATGATTTAATCTGCATGGCAAGACAACTTCAGAATTGTTCATTTACCTTCCCATACTAAAGTTGTGAATAATTCATACTGAATTCTAAGTAAAATTTCTAACAACTTCATCCATTTCAATGAATAACTAGACATATTTATAGGGCCTAGACAGCCAATAGTGTAAATCCTGGTCAGTCAGATTCCCATGAGGCTCTCTGATCTGGATCTACACTATTTAAATTAGCCTGGTCATTGTGTGTTTAGCAGGCTAAGAAAATATAATTAAATCAGGCCTGGTCTGATATAGTTACAAATATCAATCATTTACATTTGGCTGGAGTGTCAGAGGGAACACAGTATTGAGCAGGTTGTATTTGTGGACAGAAAAACCAGAAAACTGCAATGGGAAGAAAAACATTTTCTAAATATACTTTTTAACTTAACTTGTTCTTGGAGGCAAAGGTTTTAGGTTCTTTATGCACAAATATTGATAAATGAGAATGTCATAAAGACTCATTAGATTTTGTTCCTTATTGGAGTCCAGTTTTACTATTAATAACAAATTTGAAACAAGGCGTACTGGTATGCTCAATTTCAAACTGATTTGATTAGTTAATATCCATATATTGGCAAGTTAATCTTCCCTGAAAGTTGCTTTGTTCTCCCTAAATCCTGTACTGTTTATTATGTTTCTGAAAACATATACTTCTGTCCTTTCTTAATCCTCTTCCATTTTAATGTTTTTGAATACTTTGAGTTTGCACTGGCACAATATGATGAAAATGATTGGTGATGGATTGTTGAACTGAGCAATCAATCACATGTACATCTCTTTTATCTTGATTCATACCATGCTAAATTTGTTATTCACCTGTTTTAATCTTCCTAAAATATCTTTCTGAGCAGCATTTAGTGTAGATCCCAGTTGGAGCTGCCCAATGTGGATTGACACTTTTTGCCTAAGCCTGATCAATTTATATCTAGCAGGATAAGTTAAGGTTTGGAGTTATAAAAACACAAAAAACAACAACAACAATACACTAAAGCAACAACAAAAAATGACCCATGTGGCAAGAGAAGCTAGAAGTAGCCTCAGTGACACTTATTCAGCCAGAAGCCATTAGTCAGCCTCTCCCGTTACCTGCGAAGTACAAGTTGACCAGGACATGTAGAATACATCCATATCAGCCAAATCATTCTGGGAGAAAAGGTCTTACAAACCTCCAATTCAAATCTATGCCTACGGTGTAGTAACCTTTGCATATTTTTTAAGGAAAACAACAAAGTACTGATAATTTAAGAAATTAACTTTTTTAGCAGTTGAAAGGATAGTCAACTGCTGCTGAAACTGAGAGCTTGAAAAAGAGCAGCTACAGTAGTTCTGATACAGTCCTAATTAATGCACCTGTCAGTCCAGCTTCTCTGAATAGCCTTGTATATGGTGTTGTTAAATACGTACTGCAGGATTATATCTCTGGTGATCATTTATGGGGGTCACTTCATTACAGAAGCTTCTTATAGGCCTGGTATTTTTAGATTTAATCTACCCTAAATACAGCATATTGTTGTGATGGATTACTCAGTCCTTCTTTGCTGCGCGTCCCCACATACGCCAGGAAGTTTTCATGTATCTGAAAGGAAGGCTTCACTTGCTTGCATTCAACTGGTGGTTCTACTCAGGCATGTGGCAAATCTCCAAAAATAACAGATGAATGCTATTGTAAAACCAATGAATGGTTGTTGGGTTTCACTACAAGCATGCAGGACACAATTGACCCTTACCATTTTGTTGAAGGTCCAAACTAAATTTGTATATTTTCTGCAACTACATGCAAAGGTAAAAGGTATACAGCTTGTGATCAGCAGTGAAAAAGTACAGATCCCACTGTTTGCCCGAGGTCAACAATACTCAGTCCTTCTTTGCTGCGCGTCCCCTCATAGGCCAGGAAGTTTTCATGTATCTGAAAGGAAGGCTTCACTTGCTTGCATTCAACTGGTGGTTCTACTCAGGCATGTGGCAAATCTCCAAAAATAACAGATGAATGCTATTGTAAAACCAATGAATGGTTGTTGGGTTTCACTACAAGCATGCAGGACACAATTGACCCTTACCATTTTGTTGAAGGTCCAAACTAAATTTGTATATTTTCTGCAACTACATGCAAAGGTAAAAGGTATACAGCTTGTGATCAGCAGTGAAAAAGTACAGATCCCACTGTTTGCCCGAGGTCAACAATACTCAGTCCTTCTTTGCTGCGCGTCCCCTCATAGGCCAGGAAGTTTTCATGTATCTGAAAGGAAGGTTTCACTTGCTTGCATTCAACTGGTGGTTCTACTCAGGCATGTGGCAAATCTCCAAAAATAACAGATGAATGCTATTGTAAAACCAATGAATGGTTGTTGGGTTTCACTACAAGCATGCAGGACACAATTGACCCTTACCATTTTGTTGAAGGTCCAAACTAAATTTGTATATTTTCTGCAACTACATGCAAAGGTAAAAGGTATACAGCTTGTGATCAGCAGTGAAAAAGTACAGATCCCACTGTTTGCCCGAGGTCAACAATACTCAGTCCTTCTTTGCTGCGCGTCCCCTCATAGGCCAGGAAGTTTTCATGTATCTGAAAGGAAGGTTTCACTTGCTTGCATTCAACTGGTGGTTCTACTCAGGCATGTGGCAAATCTCCAAAAATAACAGATGAATGCTATTGTAAAACCAATGAATGGTTGTTGGGTTTCACTACAAGCATGCAGGACACAATTGACCCTTACCATTTTGTTGAAGGTCCAAACTAAATTTGTATATTTTCTGCAACTACATGCAAAGGTAAAAGGTATACAGCTTGTGATCAGCAGTGAAAAAGTACAGATCCCACTGTTTGCCCGAGGTCAACAATTTTGTGTCTAGCAAGAGTAAAGCATAATAATATACATGATGCATAGAGACATGTGACGCTTCCTATTTAAGGGAAATATTGCATTACTCTTAGTCATAATACTGATAATATGACTGAGGTTTTCATATCTGACTATGGTGTGTAATTTTGCATGTACAATTGGAATATTTTGAAAGGTTAATGGAATTTTTAATAGCTAAATTAGCTTGATAAATATAAATTATATAAATTGATTTCTTTTACCAAAAATAATTGCAATCTTTTGGAAAACTGTTATGGTGATGATATCATAATCTATCATTTACAAAGTTACAAATTTAGCATTTTGTGTTTTTTAAAAAATAGAAAATGTAACATGCTCAACACATAGAGGATCTGACGAGAGTTGTTGTTTTATACAAACATTTATTGAACAAGTTCAGGAAAAGTAATAGTAACCGAGCCAATGGCAAGTTTACAAGCTTATTTCCTGGACAAGTTTTATAAATGTTTGTATTTATTGACAATGAGTGTCATATTCTTTTTATCACATGATTTTAATTGCCAATACACATTTTTATGAAATTTTAGCAGAAATACTTAGTGAAATAGTGCCAGAAGACTCTCTGTATTATGATGATGTTGATGATGTTATCAATTAAAACATTGTATTACACTAGTATAATATAACAAAATATGTAATGGGGTATATTAAATGGAAAACATGGGGAATCATGTGATAAAACTATGTTCAGGTTGTTTTAAAAATGTTAAATACAAAAAAAGTTATGCAACATTTTATTCGTAACCTAAACTAAGTGTTGGTGCCTCTTACTATTACATATAAAAGTGTTTTGACATTTTGGCTAGAAACTTAGCAGCAAATAGTGCAGATCCTAATCAAACGGTTCAAGCTGACAGTTCTAGATCTACACTGCCCATTTCTTGTTAAGCTGGTGTTATTACAGTTGTGTTTTATGTACTATAGGTGATCCTTCAAAATGATGTTTTCCCAAAGAACCTTAGAATGTTGTATGTGTTTACAACAATTACATATATAAATAAATAAATTAGTTAATGAGCTTATTATAAGATATGCTATATTTGGAAAAACTTTTAATTAGGCCTCTAATTATGCTATTATACTATTTTATATATATTGTGTTGATTCATCAAATAAATGTATAAGTTAGGAAGGAATGCTTTTGATCTAAATAGTCACTGTATTACCAACTTTATGGTTTTATTTAATTATTATTTAATTGCTTATTCTGTTCAATGCTTTTTTTATTTTATTTTTTTTTTAAATTTAAATAGTTAAATCATTTCATTATTTATGAAATGAAGAAGTAGAAGTTTTCAAAGCAATGTCTTACATCCTTAATTTTAAATTGTTGTTTTATAGACCTGCTACTTTATGTTGGTTTATACATGTATTTGTGCAGTTGTCTCTTAGCCTGCTTATCAATAATAAATAAGTCTGATGTAAATTGTGTAGATCCAGATCAGCCAGTTTCCACAGAGAGCTTAACCCAATTTGCTGGTAAGTTTCATCTTGAAACCTTTGCATTAATAGTAATTCGGGTCACAGTATAGCATGTGTATGTGACAGATAAAACATCATGATCCACACTTTGTGTTTATTTAACTTATTGGGTGAATATTTTTCAAATCAGTGTAATGTTTATGTCATATGACATAAATTCCAACAATGTTGTTGAGATGAAACAGCTTTAAATACATAAACATGCCATGGCATATCTTGTTTTACAAACTTTAACCATCAGCTTGCTACATTAGTTTATACATGTAGCCCATACTAATTCTTAGTGATCTCCTTACATTGTTATGCAAAACTGCTTAGACATACTGCTAGAAACTCTGCAGCACTATATACCCAGAAAATCAGCAGCACTTTAATGCAGAAAATCTTCAGCACTATAATGCCAGAATTCAGCAGCACTTTAATGCTAGAAACTCTGCAGAACTTTAATGCTAGAAACTCAGTGGAACTATAATGCCAGAAACTCTTCAGCACTTAAATGCTAGAAACTCTGTAGCACTTCAATGCTCAAAACTCAGAACTATAATGCCAGAAATTCTGCAGCACTTAACTGATTGAAACTCTGCAGCACCATAATGCTAGAAACTTAGCAGCACTATAATGCTAGAAGTTCAGCAGCACCATAATGCTAGAAACTCAGCAGAACTTTAATGCTAGAAACTCAGCAGAACTATAATGCTAGAAATTCTGCAGCACTTTACTGCTTGAAACTCTGCAGTACTATAATGCTAGAAACTCTGCAGCACTTTAATGCTAGAAACTCAGCAGAACTATAATGCTAGAAACTCTGCAGCACTTTAATGCTAGAAACTCAGTAGAACTATAATGCTAGAAACCCTGGAGCACTTTAATGCTAGAAACTCTGCAGCACTTTACTGCAAGAAACTCAGTAGAACTATGATGCTAGCAACCCTGGAGCACTTTAATGCTAGAAACTCTGTAGTAAATAGTATAGCTCCTAATCAGGCTGTTATATGGGATTAGACTGATCAGGATCTGCACTATTTTCATCTGTCGTGTAAGTATGTATACAGGAAGCTAAGAGCTGAGTCAAAAGGATATTTGAAAAGACAGCTTGTTTACATATAATTTTGTGATCAGGGCTTAATACTTGAATGTAAGTTTTAACTAAATTTTGCTTTTTCTTAATTACTGTTTAAAGAAAATGCAAATTGACCAAGCTTGTTCAAGTTGCTTTAAGTTCTGAGCATACAACCTTCTTTTGAGTAATGGTTTATAACCAGATGTAGTGGGCTACAAGTTTAAGAGTGGAGAGCCTAAGGTCAAGCAGTAAGTGAACTTGTAAATCCTCAGCCCCTCACCTTATGGGTTCAATTCTCTGTAGGGGTAAAAAACTATCCAGACATATGTCTGATGTCTTCCTTCACCAGTAATAGGCTAGATATCATCAATATGACCATAATGTGTCCATGTGATGTAACTTACAACAACAAAAAACAGTTTTAAATAGCAGTATTGGTCCAATGTGGATTTGAGTGACAGCTGGCTGCAGGTGGGCTGACACCTGGACACGATGACCAGGACATGTGGCCACACGCAGTCCACTTGTCACCTGACACACTCCTGACAGACGAGGCCTCTCATAAAATAAATATCACAAATGAGACTGACCAACACCAGTAACACACCTTCTAATGTTAAAACCTGCAGATGTCCAGGCAAGGATAGTCACTCTTACATAAAACAAACTCCATAACATGGTTACGGACTTATTATTGTCAGTTTGTCATTCTTTTAAACTGTTTCATTGACAACTAGCAATATACTAGGACCAGTAAAACCAGTATAAAATTGAGATTGAGATAAACAGCCTTACTTATGAGTTTTGAGTGGACATATAGTCTAAAATATTTTCTTTGTGCATTTGGTAGAGAGTTGTTCATGTGGTTCTGACATTATGTACCTGGCATTAAAAGTTGATTTCAATATGAATTCTCTATAAAGCCAGAGATGTACTCATGGACGGACCTAGCGGATGCAGGGGAGGTTCCATGGTAGGTTTTTTTTTCTAAAATTCCTTGAAGGTTTTTTTAACCATTACATGTGTTCAGTGCTATAGGTAAGAACAGTAAGCAAGTATTTACACCTAAAAATATTAAAAACACATTGAAATTAAACAATGTGTATAAAAACATACTTTCTATAAAGGTCTGTCCAGCATCTGAAATGCAGGAGATGACACTATTTGTCTTCTAGATGTCAAATACTCCCTGTGTGGAGCATGCCTCCAGACCCCCTGACACTATGTGTACCTGGTTATCACTTACTTTGACCTGTGCCCTCATCCAATGAAAAAAGATAATTAAAGATTATCTTTGGTGCCAAAGATACAAACATTCGTAATCACTGAAAAGGTTTTAGCAGCTTCTCTAAATGCAGGAAATTTCTCTATTTGGCAGCTACATTTTAAAAGTTTTATTGTTGAGTATGCCCCCAGATCCCCCTAGCACGACAAGTGCCTCTGGTGCTTGCTCACTTTGGATCCTTTCTCCCCCACCCCATAAACAACAACAACAACAACAACAACAACAAAACAACAACAATAAATCCTGAATCTACACCTGGTACTGTTAATTTTTACTTAACATCTCTGATAAAATATAATCTTTCTATCAACATTAACAATAATTTGTGAAAGTATTTTGTTTGTACTGCTGTAGACTGTATTTTAAAACTATATTTCATTTCACCATTTTATAAATATGTGGCCACAATTGGCTAGGTTTTACCTTCCAACACTACAACCCACTTCATCTTGTCACAATGAAATATTGAAAAATGTTGTGTTGGGCTTCAAAAAGTACGAGAAGATCTGTTATTTGCCAAAGTTGGCTTAAATGGGACACTTTGTAAACCCTTGCAGATTAATACTTCATTTATATATGGTTAAGGGAATAAGTAGGTCTGTTTTGGCAAAAGCTGGAAGAAGGTAGGATGGTGCATAATAGTTACATTTAAATAATGTTTTATTGATCCAATCATTGTTGAAGAATTTGTGTTAGTAGCCAGGCAGCTTTGAACAGTATGCAAACATTTTATCATTATTATTTTTAAATATTTGGTTAAAGATGCAGGAAAACTGTGATGGATGAAAAAAATTGGCTTTGAATAGAACACAAAGGGGTCACAAAGTTAATGAAAGATGTTTCTAAAGGGCATTACATACATATAAACTAAATCTCATTCTTTTCTCAAATTTTCGGCCCTTAGGCCTTTTTAAAAGACATTTACACTGGCTGCACTTGCTTTTATTTACACTCATGTACTTTTAAGCATTGAGTAATATCATTGTTATGAAAATAATTATTGAAAATAATGTTTCATTGAAAAAATAACATGTTTAGAGTAAGGTTGATCTTAAAAGATACAAAAGGTATGTGATGTTTACTAAAGTTTAGCTCTTTTCTTCATGGTCACCATCAGGATTGTGGCATAGAGGGGCTCCTAAAGAAAACGACTACTTCTTCTTATTCTCAATTTTATTACAAATTTAACTAATTATAAATCTAACAAGAGTTTAGCGAAAGTACCTCTTTTGGTCTCGTCCAAATCCGCACTGCCCTCATTCATCCAGCAGCCCAAATATAATTACTGAAAATTATTTAATAATTATATTCATAATAAACAATAATTATTCAACTAACCAATTGTTTTTCAACTGAAAACTACTAACACATTTATTATTTACTTGAAAACTAATTAGTATGGTAATATTACATTTCAGGATGAGGAATGTTTTATGTTTATGGTAAAAATGGTGTTTCCAGCAAGTAAAGGGTTAAATAAGGTAAAAATTTGGACTGACTTCAGAATATAAATTAGTCCCTGGGAGCTATTTGATGTTACAGGGAGGGGGGTGGCCGCAATGAATTAGGTTGTAGAAAGTAACCTGCTGAGAGATGCAAAGAAAATATATTAGGTGAAAGTTTGTTTTTTCAAGTGAGTAAACTGCATGAACAGAAAAGCTCATTATAATTAATATGTATATATTATACTGAAGGTAGGGATGGATTTCTTTTTATAAGATATGTTTGTAATTAAAACACCATACTTCATCATACATGGACATATTGGTCATATGTCTGGATATATATAATAGGTTAAATTAAGTCATAAAATATCTCTGTATTTGCAAAAATATCTACTGGAATCAGAACAACTAATAAAATAGTCTGGGTTAAGATACAAGTGATATTATTGTGTTTTAAATTCATTTGGCACATTTAAGCTATTTTGTATCAAATTGTACCAATGAAAATTATACAAGAGAACCATAAAATCCTGCAAAACTTCCCTTAATTTTGTGCTCTTTCACATGTTTTTGAAGTTTAAACCCTTTAGATTATAGTCAGGTGGGAAACAATTATTTAACTTATATTGATATCTATTTACTGCCCACTTCCTGTGTATAACCAGTAGTCAGGTACTAAGTTTCTGTACTCATGTACTGAGTACCTGGAGCAATATACAGTAAATAGTCTTAGTCATTAGAACTAACATTGCCAAGAGCTTTCTATATTAATATTGAGCAGTGTCTGTCCTCAATAGTGGGACAATAATTCAATAAACAAACAAATTGTCCTCAATGCAAGAATGATCGTGATTATATTTACATAATCAAAACTATCTTTCTCATAAGAAATACAGCACATGTGAATGAACTCAATATAAAAGGACATATTATTTCCTTATTGTTATTGTTGTTCCTGGGTTTTGTGCTGTCATTGTTAGGACTACTCTATCACCTAATATCTATGTTAATGTCCTTTTCTTTGAGTGTTCCACTTCAAGTTCTTCCATTTACAAAGCTGTCCATTTAAAGAAAGTGCTAAAATATTTACTTGGTAAATATTCAATATCTGACAAGTTTTTATTTATTTGTCTTTAATTTATAAGGTAATTGTTACTTCTTTAAAATTCCGATGGGAATTACATAAAAATAAGAGAATCACTTCAATTTGTTCAGAATTTTTATAGCATACTTATGGATAGAGTATGTAGTAAATGATGTATAAACAGCTTACAGTAAGGTTCAATAACCACCTGCATACCTTTTTCTACTCATTCATGCATAGTGTAAGGAAAATATTCTTTGATTTGAACTATTATAATATAGAGAGGGTAGTGGCTGATAAACTGAATGGCTTTACATCTTTGGTAAATATTATTTAATTTTAATAGATCCACAACTGACCGGTTGAAATAGTGTGTTTGTATTTCAAATACATCACAGTAACAATTATGGTAATTAAATTCACATCCAGCTATTTTGGTCAAGTAAGATCCCAGATAAATGTCTGAGTAGAACCACTGGCACACCACAGGTCAGATGGAATACCTTCTGAAATTAAGTCCTTCACCCAGACCTGGACTAAAACTTACTCTGTGAGGTCAGAAAAGTTACAAGTCAGTCAGTCTATCACTAGACTATGATGTGAACAGGCAGTAAGAGTGGGGTGCCGTCTTATGCTTTGGAAATCATTTACTTGATCCCAGGCAATCAACTTAAGCTAGACCTGGTAGCAGAGTTGGTAGGGCATTGGCTGCAGGCAGAGGAGGCCTTGGGTTTGAACCCGGGCTATGACATAACTAAGTTGTGAAAGCTGGTAGTGGTATAGCTCCCTTGCTAACACTGACGCAGATATAAGGGTAGTTCCATGGCTGGTTAGCCCAGTGTCAGGATTATTTGACTGGGTTTAGTATCATGCCTGATGTTCACTGCATGCTATACACAGTGAAGGCAGCACTATATCTGCTTCAAGTGGACACTGTCTCCAGATAACTGAAATACTGTTGATGGGATGGTAAATCCCAATAAACACTCAAACTTAAGTCCAAATGCTATGTTCAATGTTTCCATCTGTATTGCTCAGTATATTCTGGTAGAGAGTCTAACAGGGCTGCTCTGTATTGAGCATTAGGGGCTGATGTGGCAGTAAGTTGAGCATTAGGCGCTGATCTGGCGGTAAATTGAGCATAAGGCGCTGATCTGGTGGTAAATTGAGCATTAGGGACCAAACCTGTAGTAAAATGAGCATTAGGGGCCAAACTGGCAATAAATTGACTGGCTGATCTGGATCTACACTATTTGTCTTTTCTTTATACAAACATGCCAAGCACTACTTTGAGTTAAATGGATAAACTTGTTTATTTTGGACATATATACAAGTTATAAATTAATTAGATAATTAAACTGGGTATAATATTATGTTATGCAACAACAGCATGTTACTTATCTAGCAACCTACCTGTTGAAAGCATACCCCATCCGCACATTGAAATCTATGGAATACTTCTCTTACTAAAATCAGAGGCAAATTTTTTCTATCCACAAACAATTGCAATAAATAGACATGCTTTAACATATATAAAAATTTCTTTTTATTACAAACACCAAAAAAAAATTTTTTTTCGTGATACAGGGTCAAAAAAAAGTAGAAGAATTTTCAGTTTACTACTAAAAAGTAATCAAATTGTTTACCTTCATCTCTTAAATAAGAAAAATCAAATTTGAATGGCCTTTTATTGATCCATCGTAATGCAATAACTAGGTAGCTGTTGACAGGACATTAAACCCATAAATAATAACTAAAAAGGCCTTCTATTACAAAAACAACATCAAATGTTTATGGAAATATTTTACATCATGATGAGTCATGGAGATATTGCGTTGCAGGTTTTAAATGACTGTGCCTGGATCCTATTTTGTAGTACATTATGTCCTATCATGTCTATGTTGATCTGTTTTTTTTAGGGATTATATTTCATCTAGTTACATTAATCATAAAGTATTTTAATCCAAGTTGCCACACATATCAGATTACTTTAACTCAAATGGTGCTTAAAATTAAAAAACTTGATTGTGTAGTCATATATATAATGTAATAGAATAAATAATGTTTAAGCTAACTGGAATCATTGTAATAATATTTGTCCAACTATGCTTATTTCTCATCATTATCACTTCCATCATCATCATCATCATCTCATCATCATCATCACCATGTTTCTCATCATCATCATTATCACTTCCGCCATCATCATCATCTTCACTATCCCTCTTATCATCATCATAACCACCATGTTCATCATCATTATCATCATCATTGTTATCATCATCATCACCATCAATGTAACCATTTTCCTAGTCCTTTTTATCATTATTACCACCATCCTCCTCCTCATTGCCCTCATCACCACCACAGTCCTTCTCAACATCAGGAATTCTGTAGGCCCATATCAAACCATTTAGGGTCAGAGGTACTGCATTTTTTTTCCCCTGTTCTGACAGCCAAGCCACTTTCTTGCCATATATACTTTAGTTCAACAAGACCCTACCCTTTTAACGTAAAAAAGTAACCAGGGGCAACATAAAACATTACATGGCCATATTTCACAGCCAGAGCAACGAAGGACCTGACTATAGCCCACTAGTATACATTAACAAGTAACCTGACACATGGCTGTCAGCTATGGAGAACGTATTTCAACCACAAGTATGTTAGTTAGACTCACAAACTATTTATAATTAAGATGCAATGTGACATTTTTTAAATACATGCATATGGTTAGAGTTTGAGTATTTTGATACAAATTGGTACCATACTATGTTTCATGTTTACAAAGATTATCAATATGTAACCCTTTGTATTGAAAAAAGTATTACAATAAATAGTGTAATTCCTGATCATACAGCTCCCAGCTGGATTTGGCTGATCTAGATCTGTTCTCTTTGTCTAAGCCTGACCTTTGTACTGGGTCTTTATGTTGAAATAAAATGCTGAGTACAATCTTTTTTTTTTTTTTTAAACCAGGTTCAAACAAAAAATCAGTTTTAGATGAAAAAAGCAGCTTTAAACTGTGTGGCAATAAACAATCACCATTTTTATTGTGCATTAAACCTTTTAAGATTTGAAACCAGCTATCATATTATTGTTTTCACTTTTTATGAAAGTATATGAAATCTTTACAGGGTTATCATACTTTTATCATTCATAGACATTAGATGCATTTGATAACATTTATTGATAGACACCATTAAAGCATCAAAAACAGTCTGCTAGTAGCCTTTAGTTGGGATGCACTAGAAACACTTATAAATCACAAGCTCAAATCTGCTTACTTAAATATTTTATCTGAATGACTATTCATGCGTTAATGTCATGTAATAGCTGTTAATAAAAGGGAGCAAAAAAATATTGAGCGCCATTTTTATGTTCAACATTATCATAACCATATATAGTGCAAGTAATAAAAGGGAGTCATATTGAAGCTTTAATGTTACTTATTGAAGTGACATTGACTTCCAAGTACAGACACTAAAAGGGCTAGTGATGTGCTGGTCCTAGTACCATTTGAATGCCCTATCCTAAATTGTTCAGGCATTATTCATATAAGATATCAAGTACATGTACTGTGTGAGTTACCTAGTAAACGGAGCCCTATTAAAAAATGCTGTGGTGAAGGTACAATAAAGTAGGTGCTTTTTTTACTTTTTCATGTATTTTTCTCCACATTGGAGTAATGAAAGGCTGTATGCTTGAATTCTATGTTAATATTTATATGTTGAAGCAGAAAGTACATGTTTATTTATTTCTTTAAGTGAGTTTTTGTATACTTGATAAATAGTTTTATTGATTACATTAAAAGGAAGTAGTTTCCTTTAGTTTTTGCAATAAAAAAACAACAACAACATGTTTATAACAGATAAAGTTCATATCATCTGGCAAAATATAAATAAAAGCCACATAGCATTTAAAAATACTTGTTTACACCCATTTTCTTTTATCAAAAACTCATCTCAAACATCTTATTACCCCATCTACCATATAGATAAAAGTTCCTAATATACCCATGGGTCTATTCTGTTCCCAGAAACCTTTGATGTTATTAACTACCTGTCAATGGTCAATAAACCTTCATGGCTATTATGCTATTATGCTTTACCCAACCAGGCTATCTCCAGTCTAAACTTAATCAGGCTATCGTAGGCCTACAATCTGAAGTATCCTACATTAAATTAGCTTACCTTAAATATCTTGACTAAGATCAGACCTGTAAAAAAGTGCAGTATTGCTTAAACCTATTTTTGTCCTACATTAGTCCCTATTTTGCTGTTTCTCGATAGAGATAATTTAATATGGCACCTTGAATTAGTTGAAACTTGTAGAATGAATTGCGAAATTACTTCTGACTTACTTCCCCAATTGGATGCTCAGGTTGGATTTTGAACTGTTAGGTTTCTGCCTTATTAATTAAAACCACATGCAAAAGTAAATAGAAGTACTAGACAACAAATAGTGCAGATCCTGATCAGACAGCTTCAGGTGGGGGTTGCATATTGGCCTAGATCTGATGATCTGGATCAACCATATTGGCCTAGATCTGATGATTGGGATCAACCACATTGGCCTAGATCTGATGATTGGGATCAACCATATTGGCCTAGATCTGATGATTCGGATCAACCATATTGGCCTAGATCTGATGATCTGGATCAACCATATTGGCCTAGATATGATGATTGGGATCAACCATATTGGCCTAGATCTGATGATCTGGATCAACCATATTGGCCTAGATCTGATGATCTGGATCAACCATATTGGCCTAGATCTGATTATCTGGATCAACCATATTGGCCTAGATCTGATGATTGGGATCAACCATATTGGCCTAGATCTGATGATCTGGATCAACCATATTGGCCTAGATCTGATGATCGGGATCAACCATATTGGCCTAGATCTGATGATCGGGATCAACCATATTGGCCTAGATCTGATGATTGGGATCAACCATATTGGCCTAGATCTGATGATTGGGATCAACCATATTGGCCTAGATCTGATGATCTGGATCAACCATATTGGCCTAGATCTGATGATTGGGATCAACCATATTGGCCTAGATCTGATGATTGGGATCAAACATATTGGCCTAGATCTGATGATCTGGATCAACCACATTGGCCTAGATCTGATGATTGGGATCAACCATATTGGCCTAGATCTGATGATTGGGATCAACCATATTGGCCTAGATCTGATGATTGGGATCAACCATATTGGCCTAGATCTGATGATCTGGATCAACCACATTGGCCTAGATCTGATGATCTGGATCAACCACATTGGCCTAGATCTGATGATCTGGATCAACCATATTGGCCTAGATCTGATGATCAACCACATTGGCCTAGATCTGATGATCTGGATCAACCATATTGGCCTAGATCTGATGATCTGGATCAACCATATTGGCCTAGATCTGATGATTGGGATCAACCACATTGGCCTAGATCTGATATTTGGGATCAACCACATTGGCCTAGATCTGATGATCTGGATCAACCATATTGGCCTAGATCTGATGATCTGGATCAACCATATTGGCCTAGATCTGATAATCTGGATCAACCACATTGGCCTAGATCTGAGCTATTTGGGTTTAGCAGATTAAGAGCTTAAGCATTCTACCATCTCTTGGCTACTTAGTCTCCATTTTGGCCTGCCAGCGAGCTCAAGTGATGGTCAAACAAGATGTGATGACTTAAGGACCCAGGTGATTTCATTTGTCAACTCCTGATAGTGTTAATAGAGAGCTTCATAAATATCTGGGGTACCATACACACCCCTGTAAATTACATCACTAATTCTGTATGGGTGTAAATGCATAAAGGTATAAGTAGGTTGTCTCATAGCTGCAAAATTTTACCTGCAAATAATTGACCTTTGCTATAGGTAGTTGGGGTCGGGAGTTAATTTGTCTCATATTGTGAACAAAACCACCAATAATGCAAATACTGTAACTGTTACTACATTACACTGGAAGAAAAATTTAAATGAAGGAAAAATGTATGTACTATTCTGTGTTCAGACACCTAGTTTTATAATTATGAAGTTCTAATTTTTAACTATTCAGGTAGGTATCTTTTTTTAGTATTAAAGGTAGAAGAATAAATTGTTGTATATACATGTTACAGTATACATATGACTAAAGTTATGTCTATGTGCATTTATTAGAAGATTTACAGTAAAACAAAAACCTCTTAAGGGACGGTAGTCTGAACAGCCTGTTTGAAGTAATTGCTTAAATTTAAAGATAATATGTCTGTAAACATCAGCCCTTCTCAATCCCCAGGATATTCTATAGATATTACCATGGAAATGTCAGTTGGAGGTAATCTGGTGAAAGTTGAAGGAAAGTCTCAAGTGTCCATGAAAGTAGAGGGATTGTGCAATTCTTGAAACAAGAAGCTTTCAATGGTTATAAAGTGGAATATTGCTCTTGGATAAAATTCTTGAAATTCTGTCAAGATTTTTTTTAAATGTATTCTGTAATGCTGTTTAGATTAAAAACAGAAAGTTATTCTCTCTGAAATAACAGTATAAATGATGTGAGAGTTGGATTAAAGTCGTCACTTGGTTAGAATCAATTTGGGGTTTAAATTGACTTGGATTCAAGTTGGGATTATGTTGTGAATTTTACTGTTGGAACCAAGCTGTGTAAAGTTAAAATGGAGTCAGGTTGTAAAACAGCTAGGATATTGTATGTAACTTACAAAACTGTTGTATATACTTGACAAACAGAAGACATTCAGTGATGGTGTGGACTCATTATTTTGGATTTCTCAATAACTGCTTTCTCCAAGAAGCTGGACCTGGAATCAAAAGTGTGCAGAATAGATGATGGTGAAATACGAACAATTAGTTTTGAAAGATGTTAAGTGTGCTTTTACTGTCTAAGTAATCCATACTTTGTTGGGTTTATCATCCCATCTAATTTTCCAATATCTGTAGAAAGTGTCCAATTAACACTAAAGCTGTTTTTATTTAGCTTTTATAATTCATGGGCATTTGTGAGTGATGAAACCCCAATAGGAACATGCACCTCATGTTGTACAGGTAAAGGCGTCTGTACATAGCATGTGGTTCTACGGTGAACAACTTCATTGTTTTCTTTCTATAGTTCATGAGCATGACCACCACATGGGAAGCACATTTGACCTTGTTTAAGCACTTTTGGTCATATGCACATAGATAATATTTAGAAAAATATTGAACGCTCATTGCATTATTTCAGATCAAACATGTCTATTAAGTGGAATTTAAATAAGTCATATTAAATAAAGTAAAAATAAATAAAAATAGATATCTTTAAAGTTGTCACCTTGAGAAGTATCAATAACATGTTTGGAGAACAAAATTAATGATTTGTCTACAGGTATCATGTTTTTAATCTAGAGTTTAACATATCATTTACTGCTGGTTGTCATAACATGTACATGTACCAGGCTACATTTGACGTCATTTGTCAATAGCTAATATTAAATTTCTAGTTTACTTCCCCACAGCTGCATGCAGAAGAAAGAAGCCATATTAACTACACAAGCCGTGAAAAGTGTAGATCCTAAACAGACAGCTCCCATTTATGCTTGGCAGGCTAAGAATTAAATACACAACAACATTTGTAAGATTTCTCTAAGTAAGATTTCTCTAAGTAAGTCTGTGGCATGTAGCTTCCTGTGGTGTGTTTGAGGCAAAACCACAAGATATATCACCACTAAGGCATACAAGATATATCAGATAGATTAGTGCTGCTTAGTGTTGTGCACAATATAAAAAATGTATTAAAATTCAAGATGTCAATCTGTAACTGATTGAAATTAATATTACCATAATAATATACTTTACAGATTGAAATTAATATAACCATAATGATGTACTTTACAGATTGAAATTAATATTACCATAAGGATGTACTTTACAGATTGAAATTAATATTACCATAAGGATGTACTTTACAGATTGAAATTAATATTACCATAGGGATGTACTTTACAGATTGAAATTAATATTACCATAGGGATGTACTTTACAGATTGAAATTAATATTACCATAATGATGTACTTTACAGATTGAAATTAATATTACCATAATGATGTACTTTACAGATTGAAATTAATATTACCATAATGATGTACTTTACAGATTGAAATTAATATTACCATAATGATGTACTTTACAGATTGAAATTAATATTACCATAATGATGTACTTTACAGATTGAAATTAATATTACCATAATGATGTACTTTACAGATTGAAATTAATATTACCATAATGATGTACTTTACAGATTGAAATTAATATTACCATAGGGATGTACTTTATAGATTAAAGTTAATATTACCATAATGATGTACTTTACAGACTGAATGTACATTATAGATTAAAGTTAATATTACCATAGGGATGTACTTTACGGATTGAAATTAATATTACCATATTAATATTACCATAATGATGTACTTTACAGATTGATATTAATATTACCATAATGATGTACTTTACAGATTGAAATTAATATTACCATAGGGATGTACTTTACAGATTGAAATTAATATTACCATAATGATGTACTTTACAGATTGAAATTAATATTACCATAATGATATACTTTACAGATTGTCCTTAATATTACCATAGGGATGTACTTTATAGATTAAAGTTAATATTACCATAGGGATGTACTTTATAGATTAAAGTTAATATTACCATAGGGATGTACTTTACAGATTGAAATTAATATTACCATAATGATGTACTTTACAGATTGAACTTAATATTACCATAGGGATGTACTTTAAAGATTAAAGTTAATATTACCATAGGGATGTACTTTACAGATTGAAATTAATATTACCATAATGATGTACTTTACAGATTGAAATTAATATTACCATAATGATGTACTTTACAGATTGAAATTAATATTACCATAATGATGTACTTTACAGATTGAAATTAATATTACCATAGGGATGTACTTTACAGATTGATATTAATATTACCATAATGATGTACTTTACAGATTGAAATTAATATTACCATAATGATGTACTTTACTGATTGAAATTAATATTACCATAGGGATGTACTTTACAGATTGAAATTATTATTACTATAGGGATGTACTTTACAGATTAAAATTAATATTACCATAGGGATGTACTAATTGCGGCTGACTTGATTGTTTTGCTGTGGGCCAAGAATTAGATTTCAAAACAACTAAATATAAACTGGACTATGCAAAATGACCCATAGTTTTCTTTCCATTATTCAAATATTTTTACTTGTTAAGATGATATTTATTTAAAATTTAGCGAAGATATTTATTTAAAGACTTAACATTTCAGTGCAAAACAATAATCATTGACATCAATTGATTGTGTAATTCATTTGAATGATATATTTTCACTGTATGCATAATGTTTGAAGTTAAAAGCCATCTTTAATCATCTCTCTATTTATATTCTTTCCATAAAAGGAAAACCATTACCCTGGATACAAGAAAAGTTTATCAAGAAGATTGATGCAAGTATCCTCCAGTTACCATTTCACAATTCCTTATCTCTGATCCTCTCTATAAGGATTGCTTCAGACAGATGAAACAAGTCAAGAATGATCCTTCAAACTATTAGCCAATTTCTACAGGATGGTTGTATCCCTTATGCTGCATTTATTTAGAGAAATACAAAATCTTAAGTTATATTGACAAGATGAAAAGATTTCAAGAAATATTGTTAGAGACTGCTGCAAATAGTACACATCTTGATCAAACTGGGGCTGGCAGATCTGTATCTACCCTTATTGCCAAAACCTGACCAATTGATGCATAGCAGTGGAAGACTTAGTATTGTGGAATGATATTTTTAGCTGGAGTGCTTATTGACATAATATTGCATCTATCGGAATGTGACTGGTTTTTGTCAACAGTCCATGATTGTATTTTTGGCTGAGAGTATCTTGGAGGAATCAGAAGAGTATGTGTTAAAATGGCCTGTTACTGGAAGGATAAACTAAATGTTTCATTTCAAAACATTCAGTATAAATTATGGTACATTTTTTTTCCTGTAACTATCAATTAATTGTGTGTAAAACATCCTAAGCAGAATTATTTTCTTGTTTTTGTTGTTGTCTTTGTGTGTATTGGAATTTTGAAATTAGATTGACTTACAATACTGTATTTACATACAATTTAACCATATCATAATAAAAAGTAAGTTTATTTTTTCAGATTATCTTTTTAAGTGATGCATATATATTTTTTAAAGTTTTTTTTATATATATTTTTTATAAATGACTTAATGTCTTTTTAAAATATTGTGGTTGTGCTCAAGTATAACTGACCAGAATTTGTTGGGCAAATTATTGTGCTACAATTGAAGCAATGCCACTTGTAGTAATTTATAGTGCATACAACAGTGACCTCCAAAGCATAATAAAGTGTAAGGTTTGAATGTATTTTTGCAAACAAAGTATAACGGCCTTGAGTCTGTCACTCTAATTTCTCCCTAAATCTCTTCTGCTTTCAAAAAGTTCTTGACAAGAACAGAACACAAATCACAACAGCAGACAGGGAAGACAAAGGAATGCCATTAATCAGAAACCCCACATTTTTCCATCCCCTGTTGATGGGCCCTTATATTTTCCTGCCTAGTTCCAAATCACATCCAGAATGGGGATTTAACCCTGTACTGTCACATTTTTTATAACTCATTCCAAATTCTTTATAAATTTACAATTTCTTGCATAGGCAGCAAGATGCTAAGTTGAAGACCTTACAGCCAATAGTGTAAAGCCTGATCAGCAAGCTCCCAGCAGGGATCTGGCAAATCAAGAGCTAGATTATTTGCCTAAGCCTGATGGATTATGTTTAGCAGGCTAAGAGCAAACTGTTTCCATAAATTGCATTCTTTTGTTATTGATTAGCTGGGAAGGAGTGTGATGTGGAGACAAAAGGAGTAATAATGGCCTGATTTATATCTTAGTCTCTGCGAGGCAAACCCTTGGAATCCAAGTGGTATCACAGACATTCCAGCCCCTTTACTGGACACTATTAGTAGCAATGTTTTTTTCTGGCCGAATCATTTCTTACTCCTCAGCTGCTCACCTCTTGGGTTTGAGTCCCAGTCAGGTTGAGAATTTTCATTGGGAGAGGTCTTCCAGCTGTGCGCCCAAAGTTCTACCTGTCTGAGGTCTTCTTCCAGCAATAAATAGTTGGACGTTGCCTACGGTAATTGAGTTGGCATGATGTAACAAAAAAAAAGAGAAGAGAAAAAAGAGCATTTATCATTTGAGTGTCCATGGTTTAATCAGTGGTTAAGAGGTTACACTCAACAAGGGGGAAGGGTGTCAGATTTAAAACTGACCATGAGATGTTTCTAGGCAAAACTGCTGCACACTGCTCCAGGTAAATACTATCTCAGACCTGGTTCTACACAACAAGCCAGCAAGAAGAAATCTTATTACCATATTATTATCATATTACCATAATCAAATAGGTTTATATTTTTAGAAATTTTCTATGTAAGAAAATATGTTCTATGTTTATGGATAATTCTCAACAAAATGTGCAATCCAGAACAAGAGATCAACCAAAATTGTTGTAAAAAAGAGCTATGAGTTACATAGATGTTACTTCATTTTATAATGTGTGCCATCATTCTAAATCATAACTCTTCCGTGTAAATGAAATAATTGTCTATTGTCTACATTCAGACAAGTGCTAGAAGTATTCAGTTTGATTCAGAAGTATGCATTGTTTGCTACCAAAATATTTTCTTTTCTCCTGATGTCCAACTGTCTCTAGGTCTCCTACAAGCTGCGACAATGCATAATATGTAAGAGGCTGTAAACTGTTAACAGAAAATTGTCTGAAAATAAAACTGAGCACTAAAAATAGTTTTATGTTCTAGCTGTATTAGTGGCCGTAAAACAGACCTTCCAGTGGCAGAATGGTTCCCTAAAGTTAGACGATCTGCTAGCCTACAAACTGAAGCTTAATATTTGAAAGTCAGTGTCTAGGGACAGATCCCTGGAAAGTGGTCTGACTTGTAAATAAACACTAAATTTCCCCTGTTGGGACAATTATGTATTGATTGACTCTGATTCAATTATAGATGGCCACGTGTTGTGCTGCTGTCAGTTGTAGTGGTAGTGGTGGTGGTGGTCGGTTGTGGTGGTAGTCGTGGAGTTCTTCATAGCATTGGATTGAATGCAGTGGTGGAAGTCTGTATTCTAAATTTAATCAACCTGTCAAGTTTTTAATAACTATTAGTTAGACTGGCTACAATTTATTATTCAGTTAGTCAAATTGCACTGAGGTCATATAATTACTGTTCCTGTAATCCTATGAAGCTGATCTTGCATATATACCCAAGTAGTATGCAAGCATAAATGTTAGAGAGCATCTTCCAATACACTGCTTTGATGGTCACTTCAGTTTGGAAAAAAAAAATATCAGAACAATAGATAATTTAGATCAACTTGCAATTAAGATTTGCCTACTTAAAAGATCACTTTATAACAAATTTTATGTATTGTATAAGCAGAAATACTTTGAAGTTTACCTTAGTTTTCATATCCCTTTTATATCTTTATATCAAATTTCTGCCAATAAATTCTGCTTTTCTTTATATATACCAATTAAAAGTACTGTCATCTTTCTTTTGGTGTACATGATGAATTTTCAACAATCTTTGTTTTAATAAGAACAAGTTTGCCTCAAACTAAAAACACAACAGAAAAGGACCAAACTTCTCACATGATTTATGATCAAATTAACCTTCACAGAAACCATGAATTTTTAATTTTGCCTTTGCAGCATTTAGGGGTTGCTTCAGGAATGTCATAATTTGAATTCCATTCTCCCAACAAATAACAGGGCTCCAGAGTTGCCAGCTTATTGAATGTCTTCTACGACTTCAGTTTCCAGGCTGATCAAGTGGCTGCTGTCAATAATGTGATTGAGAGATAGATTCAAGATGGCTTGATTGGTCTGCTAAGCTCTGAGTCTGCTAAACATTAGTTGATTAGGCCTAGATAAGAAGTGTAGATCCAGATGAGGCAGCTCCTGTTACCATCTGTCTGATTAGAATCTGAACTTTTTGCTGCCATGGTTCTGGCAATATGCCTTGTTATTTTTATTATGGATCCAGTATTTACAAAAACTAACAAAAATCCTTAACAAATGTCTTTGGTTAGAAACCAATGTAACAGGCTGAGGGGTGAGGTTTCTAGGCTGATAAGGGCAATGATATGATTGTGAGATGATTACAAGTGGAATGATGCGACCTCTTCACCCAGAGGTTTCTAGATATATCCCCGGACAATGACAATGTCTGTAACATGTTGATGTAACATAAGGTCTAGTTTTCTTGGTCAGAAGTTATAAAGCTGTGAGTTAAAGTGTACATTGTATGACCATTCTCATGTGTCTAATTTGCTCAATTTATAATGTAATATGAAACCTGACTAATCAAATGCTTGAGGATGACTTTAAAAATAAAACTTAAATGGGAAACGATTAACTTCTGAAGTCTAGGGCTTAAAATATTAAACACACGAACTGGGGGTCCTGGAAGGTAGAACACCAGAACTGGGTTTCCTGGAATGTGGAACACCAGAACTTGGGGTCCTGGAACATGGAACACCAGAACTTTGGGTCCTTGAATGTTGAACACCAGAACTGTGATTCTGGAATGTGGAACACCAGAATTGGGGGTCCTGGAATGTGGAACACCGGAACTGGGGGTCCTTGAACATAGAACACCAGAACTTTGGGTCCTGCAAGGTTGAACACCAGAACTGGGTGTCCTGGAATGAGGAACACCAGAACTAGGGGTCCTGGAACATGTAACACCAGAACTGGGGATCCTGGAACATTGAACACCAGAACTGGTGGTGCTGGAATGTGGAACACTAGTACTGGGGGCCCTGGAAGGTTAAACACAAAAATGATTGGTCCTGGAATGTGTAACATCAGTACTGAGGGTCCTAAAAGATTGAACACCCAAACTTTGGGTCTGAAATGGCTGAACACCAAAACTGAAGACAAACGAAAGATAAATAAAGCAATAATAAGAGACAAAATGAAAGTGTCTTAGTTATGTGATGTTATTTTAAGTGCATGGTAAATTCTAAAGGCATGGGGAGTTTAAGTGTCTGCTGCATAATTATGAATAGTAGTTACTTACCAGTTCAACATGGCTTCCTTCACTGTGTTGTGATTTTAAATCTTATTGTCTGGTTATAGATGATGACAATCTAATAAAGAATGTGTTGAATGCATTTTATTAAAATTATATTCTTCCAAACCCGAATTGACCAGGCTTAGCAAAATAATGTAGATCCTTACCATCTCCTGGGAGCTGTCTGATCAGGATCTACACTATTCTCTGCTTTGTCTCTTATAATAGTTGTATTACATAAACACTTTTGTGTGGATTCGTCACACAAACAGCATGCTGAGGGTTGTCTGTGAGACTTATTGGGACCAAACCTTCTAGAATGTCAGCAGTATGTTCATTGTCAGAAACAGACCAAGTCTGGTCAGAAGCACAGCTGATTCTGACAGTGGGTCATACCATCATGACACTGTCAAGGGTTGGCAAGTATAAAGTATCTGATCTGACATCTGCCAATGTTTTCATTTAATCCATCTTTTGAATCTTCTTACAGATACTATTATTGTCTACATGTTTATTTTGATGGAACTGTCCTTACAATATAATCATAATAGACAAACAGTCAATCTTTGGCATGGGATCACACTGCAATTAATGTATTGGATTTTTCCCTAGACCCTTATTCACTGTCTCCCCATTGGGAACAGGTTTTAACTCTTAACTGGTTAACCACAAATTAATCAGGCCAAGGCAGATCATGATGGTGAAGTTCCAGACTGTCCAGCTCCTGCTGTGAGCTGCCTGATCAGGAACTACACCTTCTGCAGCTCAGTCACTAGTACGCTGTCTAGCAATGTCCTTTGCATGTTTTGAAAATATCTTGATAACTAAAATTGGTTATTAATATTTCTGACCGGTTAAGGGTTAACTGGAGAGATAGTCAAGGCTCTTGTTGGATCATTGGAATGAACAGTTGTCGCTTGTGTTGATTATTGGAATCAATGCGATGGTACCACGCTACTGTGCACATGCTTTACAACTGTCTTTGTTAATTAGATTGGCGATGGATTAATCATAGTCAACAGTGTATTGAATACAACTAGTGGTGTGAACAAACAAAGGGATTTGATAATCTAATACAGTGTAATTGTGAATACGTTGCTTTGTTGTGAGACCTGTTTGCTAGAATGAAATGGAGTAGGGTTTTGTAAGTGCGATTGTTCATCAGTGTAGTTGACAGTTTATGTTATATTTATGCATTTTTGCAAGCAGATCACACAGAGATCTTTTCTGCTTCTGTTGGATCAATTCCAGTGTAGATCCCTGGGGCATTCAATCCTTGTTGAGAGAGATAGAATTGTGGACTTGTTGCTGTTCTGACTCTGTTTCACCTTGTGGGTTCGAGTTCAGTTTGGGGCAACAGAGCTAATATGAGAAGATCTTCCAGCTGAATTGTGGTACACCAATGGTTCCATCCAGGCAGATGTTTGGGGTCATGCTGTACTACAATAGCCCGATGTCACTAAAATGACCATAATTTTGTCACAGCAATTTAATTCTAAATAAAAGAACAATAAAAAACAATGTTTGTTTCAATTTAAAAAACAAATGCTTCATTTTCTGCTCATAACATCTTGCATAGAGAACAAATTATCTTGATAAAACTTAGCAGCAAATAGTGCAGATCTTGATTAACAAGCTACACCAAGAGTTAGCTGATCTGAATTCTGTGTTATAAATAGAATTGTTAAAGTAAGCATGATCCACACTGCATTATCAGGGTTGATATGCTGTATCTGTTGCTTGGATTTAGCATTTTTGGGGCAGGTCCAGTATTGTTTAATCTAGTGCTAGAATAAAATGATCAGTTCCTATCATGTAAGGTGTTTATGGCAAGCCTTGGCTATGAAGGCATGACTTTAGTTGACTCAAACATACACATGAAAATGTGTCTGTGGGATATGTGATAATTTATCATATACCTTGTTCACTTTTTACCATTCTTTTTCAGTTTTTCCATTTATAAATCATCATCTTGAGGTCTGTATGACGTATCAAGGGTCACTATGCTGTAAAATCCCCAAAATATTTAAATCATCATCTCCAATTGAAGTATTGTTTTCATTCTTAAGTTTTGTTCATAAATCATTACATTTATTCATAAAACATTATTTTTATCCTCATTTTCATTTATATATTATTATTTTCATTCTTTTTGTTTAATCATAAATCATTTTCTTTTTTCGGGTCATTCATAAATCATTGTTTACTTTCTTATATTAATTCATAAATGAGTATTTTCATTGTTTCTTGCATTCATAAATCCTTATTTTCATTATTTTTTGTTTAGTCATAATCATTATTGTCATTCATTTATCAAACGTACACTCCAGCGCCACCTATGACAGCTACACCCTAAGTTATGAGATACTGTTGTGTGAAAGGTTTGCTAAGTCAATGTGCGTAATTCTAGACGATTCTTAGGTTTGATATTTGACCGATGTTTGTAACCTTGGGTGTGTTTCATTTAATTAAAATGTACTACTTCCTTTGTTTACATACATAGAAAAAACAACGTAACATAGTTTCCTGTGTCAGGATAATGTGATGGGTGTGGTATCAGGTCGAAAGGTGATGACATGCTATCATACTGAAGGTGGCAATGTCACTGTAATGGCTATCCTGAGAGAGTTGAAAGCTGTTATTGGAATGTAAAAACAACTGTTATATGTTGTTGTTATTTATTTAATTTTGTTTCATTGATGATGAACCAAAACAATTTCTTGGTGGATACATAAAATAATTATGTCAAATGATTTAATGTTGATCTTTAAACAAAATGTTTTTTTTTGTCTTAATTGTCATTACAGTGACCATAATTCGTCACTGTGATGTATTTCAAGAACAAAACATAACAAGCTCTGTGAATAAACAACCAGTGAAACTGCTGCAAAATAACCTAAATATTTAAACTGACAAAATCTGAACACTCCTTTTATAGAACTATTTTAGGAGATTAATTATTTCTTCAAGAATAAAAGTTGATTTGTTTGACAAATTTCTCTGTTGACAAATTTCTCTGACAGTTTTATGATCCGTTTTTGGTGATGACATCATTGATTTTATTACAGGAGTCTTTTTCTGGGATGTTTGTTCTCAGAATATCTTAAAGACATATTCCTGGGGGAAAATTATTGTTTTTTTTAATCAATTTGTTTTAATTTATATAGTGATGGCTTAGTGTGGCTTGGCGTGAATTGGCTATACATGGACAAAATTTCTGTGTTATGATATATGACTTGCTACTCTTTTATACCATCTCAAATTTGGACTCTTAATATGGACCCCCAACTGTTACAGGAATATTTTTTTAACTCTAAGCTGGCAGTGCACATATTGACAAGGCTTGAGAAAATAGCGTAGATCCAGATCTATGTGTGAACAATAGCAGTAGGCAAATAAGACAATTTAAACTAATGCCTTGAAAAAAGCTATCAGGGGCGTGCCTGGGTTTACGCACTTACACACCGTGCGTACAGTTGCACGTATAGGCACACCCCTGGCTATATTCTACAGATCATTGTGTGGCATCTTCAAAACGTATTATTGTTTAGTGTGTAAAAGCTGCTTATAATGCTAGTATTTATCAGTCAACTGTTGTCAGTGGGTTGGTTTCATAAATTATATGTTTGGTGGGTTTATTGTCTGGCCAACAATCTTTTTTCTTCTTGTTGTCTGGAAATTATTCACATGAAGTAGATATAGGACTGCCATCACTGTGAATAACATGTCATGAACATCTGGCATGATATCACCCCAAGTCACACAGTATTCTGGCACTGTTATGACCATGGACTACCCTTTTATTTGTTTGAGTATAAGCCAGGCCACTTGCACTTTTTTGTACAATGTTGCGGTACTGGCTTGAACTCAAGGCCTCTCTCTCGAATACTGCTTATTTTAAATGACTACCACATCTCGTTACATTGTGTGCAACATAGCCAATAAACTGGTAGAAGGGTTATTGGTCATGAAGATTGGATTCTGATTGTGTCATAAGTTACCTTTGTTATAACGATAGCTGTAACACTAGTAGCTATGTGGTTAGTCTGCAGGTATTTGAAGTATGTGTGCAGATAAAAACCTTTTGTGTTATGCATGTAAGTAAGGTCCTGTAGCTGTATTAAGTGTAAATATACATGATGTGAATATAGCTAGATAATGGGTTGTATTGATAATGGCAATTATAACTGTTCATCTACTGGATTTGTCTTCACATATAATTGAAGTCAGTAAAAATTGTGAATTATAGAGCTTTTTGCCTTAAAAATGCATTTTTTTTAAGATGTTGTACCCTACTTTTCTTTTTACTTAAAGTTATTTCGTATCAAATATGATGATGCAATGAAAATCTTCAGTGCAATTGGCATAAAATATGACTTAGAATAGAAAAAAAAGTTCAATTTTATAAAATTATTTAAACATTGCCTGTATACTTGATGACAAACACAGATGGAATAGTTATGCAAATGGAATTATTGATATCTGCAGGCAAATACAAATTAAAACTATGTTGAACCTTATTTTATGATAACTTTTGTCTATATACTTTCAGATGAAAACCTAAGGAAGAGCAATGATCTTCACTTCAAGAAGCCTGTTTGACTTCGATTACCCAGAACCAACATTATGGACGGATGCTGAATTATGCTACAAATTATCTCCCTTGGGATGAATGGACATGACAACAGAAGGATAATCATGCTCTGAGAGTGATGGAATATGGCAGACACAACGAAGCAGGGCAGTGCCACTATTTATGATTATAATGTGTGGAAAACAGCAACTGTGGATTTAGTATTCAGTATGGAAGGAGTAAACTAACCAAAGTTGACTGGATTAAGTATTCAACATGGAACAAACTAATTACTGAAATACACACAAAAAATGAATGAAGCTTTCAGAAAATTGTTTTTTTGTTTTCAATGTGGAAGGAAGTAATTAATGAAGAAGAAACATAAAGCACAAATATTTGGAAGAGTTGTGTTTTGGTTTGAAAATGTGAAACTCATACTGCAAGCTGTAATAGTTATGGATGCTATGATAGCAAATATGGCAATTTGTCTGAGTGAAATTCACAAATAAATAGAACAGTTCATCAGACCCATTCCTATAATTGTTAAATTTGACCACTGAAAGCTTTCATCAAGAAAAAGCAATTATAAGGTTATCATATTAAGAGATATTCAATTAACAACAAAGGACATTCCATTAGCAAGACACTTGTTCATAGAAACATGCAATAACATGTGATATAGAATAACACTGTCTATGACGAAAACAGAAGTCTCATGTTGCAATCTGATCGTGTAGCCGTCAATTTATCTCTATGTCTAGAGAGAAGTTGTTGAAAACATAAAATGATGAGATAATTATGACCTGTCATGTGTAGGGATTAATTACCATTCTTACTTAGATGGATCCACTGTTATGATAAGAGGATATCTTACATTGTGAAGTTCCAGGATACATTATGTCACTCAGTTAATGATGAATGTGGACATGTAGGAGAAGTGCGTGCCTATGCTGAAAAAAGTATTTTGAACATGATCTGTAAAAAAGTTGGTGGAATACAGTTGATGCTAGACTATGAATGTTCTTGAAGTGTAAAGGAGAAAATTGATAATACAATTATTGATTCTTCTTAAATGATGGAAGGAAAATTGGAAAGTTCGGTGCTTCAGACTCTGCCTATGAAGCTATCAGGCAAGTTATTCCCCACATACAAGGGTATGAATGGACAAATATTGACGAGGCATGATAGGACTAAAAAAACAGAAGCCAATGATACTGTGGTTGGAGATGACAGCGATGACGAAATAGTTGCCCCTAGGTTAAAACGCAAGACGTCCTTTCGTAGGACTTTGAGCAGATCACTGTCATATAGGTTCAAATCATTGAAAAGCTTCAGGAATAAACACAGAAAGACTGATGAGATAGTGCTAGAAAATAGAGATGAAAGTGTTCATAAAGACAAAGAAAATAATAACCATTTACCAGTAGGTTTGAATATTAATATTCAAAAGGTGGGACTTAATAGAGAATTTGGTAAAAAGCACAAGAAAATTATACCAAGAAAATTTAAGCCTGGAAGTGATTTACATTTTCAAAGACAATCAACTTTAAGCAGGTTGAGGAACTCGTTCAGAAGGAAAGACATGTCTGTCTTACCACTGTCAAGTGGACCCACTACAGACAAACAAATCCCAACTGGTGCCAAGAACTTATCTGTGTATCTTTGTTCTAGACTTGGTTTGACCCCTGAAACTGTAGACTTTTCACATCTTGTTAGACCAGTTAGCTTTGACAGAAAGCAGAATGTGCTCAAATCTGATGCTGTTTTCCCAGCAAAGCCAAGAAAGCCAGCCAACATCAGTATTTCTGAAAAGGAGAACTTTTCATTGCCTATTCTGAGTCCAATAAGTCCTCCATGTGTTTCCTCACCTACTTGTGCTGATGTTTATGGTCAAGATGAGGAAGAAGGGCCTCTTGCCCATTTGGCTTTTTCAGCAGGAATAACTAATTCAGTGCTATGTACTCGTGAAGGCGCTCTAAAGGTATTTCCTGAACATACAAATTCTGGTAGCTGTACAAGTAAAGTTGATTTTGACATGGACAAAACAATATCAGTTCAAGTTCATATTCTTGAAGGTGAGGTACCAGTAGACAAGCATAATAAGGCAGAATATAAAGTTTCTTACAGTGGCAGTCCTTCTCCAGATGGTAAACTGGACAAAATGTGTTTGTCAATTGATAGTGACTCTGACACTTTTGAAAGAACAAAGTATGAAGGGCAGAAAGCACTCAGAGATAGTTTGTCTGATATACCTGCACTTCCAGTTCTGGACTTTGACCTAAATCAGACATTTGAGAGTCCATGGGTGTTAAAGGATGACAAGAACCAAGATCTAGCTGATGATTTGGATGATCTAGACCTTACAAAAAAGTATGGTCATTTGGTACCCCTTGTGATTAAAGAGGATGGGGATAGTCACTCATTAGGTTTTGATGTAAATGAACAATTCTATGATGCTGAAAGTGAGCCAGTAAATCTGGCAAGGACTGTTAGCAATGAATCTGTGGATTCATTCAGTTCTAGTTTCCATTCAGTTCACAGTCAGGATGTGTTATTCTCAGAATCAGAGCCTGAAGTTGAAGCAGATGTGCAAAGTGTAAGTTCAAGTGATTCAGGGACATTTGAGAATATGACAGACTCGTACACCCAGAAATCAAAAAGTGACACAAATCTGAACTCATGTAAAGTCAAGGAGAAAACAAAAATAAATAAGCAAAAAGGAAAAGCAAAACAATCTGATGCATTTCAAAGTGATAAAAGTCAAGCCAAAACTCCAAGATCATTTTTTGGAATAAGACCATTCTCTTTTGATGATTCTGCTACAAAGAAATCAACCATCAAGGACAAACTTTCAAAGAGAAGGTCTCTGGACTCTAACTTGAAGATCAAAGAGATGAGCCTAGAATTGGAAGAGACAGTAGCAGGATTGAAGAGTAAGATGACAACCTCCACAGATTCTGGTTTGAGTAGTGCTCTGTCACCTCTTATGGAAACAACTCACAAAGCTGGTAGTGTTGATGATGCTTTCCCAGAATGTGACGAGGTTACAAAGTTTTTTACCATGCCTAATCCAAAGAAACACAAATCAGGTGGCAACAAAAGAAGAGTGAGCAGAATTGGCAGCATATCAAAAAAGATAACTGAAAAAGCTCAGTCAATATCAAACATTAAACTAGGTTCTTCATTTAAGATAAGAAGCGATGATAGCGAGAAGCCTAAAATAGCACCATTCTTCAAGACTAAATCACTCACAAATCTAATGGCAAAGAAAGGAGCTGAAATGGCATCAAGTATTTCATATTTTATTAGAGGAAGATCCAACTCAGCAACATCAGTGGATAGTCCCTTTAAACAAGGGACAAAGCAACAGAAATGTGAGAAAACCTCCGAGTTAGTGTACGAGAAAGTTTTCACTACTGTACCTAGAAAACGACCAGCATCTAAAGAGGAGATATCAGCCTGGAAGAAACGGTTAAGGCTAATGCTGAACTTGAAATTTGGACATAATGCATTTAGTGAAAGTGAATTTCGTAGTCGGACAGATAGTGTTATGAACAGATCCCAGAGTGGCGTAAGAAGTCCAACACTTTTAGATGAAATCATGAAATCCGTTGATACCCAATATCTGAGAGGACTGTGCGATGATGTACAAAATGATGATAACTATTCTGATGGAGAAGCAAGTTCTATGGGCAGCTCTCAGTATCTGGGTCTATCACATAGCCAATCAAATTATGAACACATGAGTAATGTTTCTAGTAGATCAGATAGAGGTTTTATTGCTGTATGCAAAGAATGTGGAAAAGTGCGACATGCATCAAGTGGGAGTGAATCATCAGAGCCTGACAATATGATAGAGAGTGCAGTCACAAGGAGGGCTGCACTGAGTCTTTGTGACCTTACTTCACAATGCAGTTGTAAAAGAAACAAACCAAGTGTAGTGACAAGTGCTCATGTTTTAAAAGCTAAGGGATATGACACTGACAAGATTTCAAAGGACTCTGGAACTGATGTGTCATCACCAGAATCATATGAATCTGATAGCAAAGGTTTTAAACAGAGAAGATGTTTGTCAATGTCTCTGATAGATATGAAGCAAATTGAGAGTGCTTTATTCCCAAGCTTCAAGAAAGACTTTACAAAACCTAAAAGAATGAGTGGGGATTTTTCACTCTTGCGCCACAGGCCTGTGCTAGATTTAAGTGCTGATGATTTAGATAATTTTACTGATGATACTGATGATGAGGTTCAAACTGCCTCTAGAAATCAGAGAAATAGCTTGCAGAAAACTAATCTCAGTCAGTCTGAGAACTGTGACTTGAATATTCCATTTAGTGTCAAGCCAGGAATTGAGTATGCAGGTGATGAGATTTTCACATTGTGTTCAGAGATGCCAGAAAGTCAAGACTATGTGAGAAGTGGCCTTAAAGCCCATTCTTGCAGTGATCTTCTGCATGATGCTGAAGTTGAAAAGTGTGACAAACCACAGCGTTTATCAGTTAGTGACACAATGAGCAAAAAAGAGGCCAGAGTTGTTAAGGTCAAATCAATGTCAAGTTCCCATGATGCATTGCTGACTGTAATGGCTGAAGAATCAGCTGATGTTTTGAATGACTTTGATGCCTTGGTTAAATCCGTTGATCAGGCAGATCTTGGACAAAACCTTGACTGCTTGGCAATGAAAGACATAAAGGATAAACCTGAAAGTGTAAATATTGCTGAAATCAATATTATTGGGTCAACAGATCATGATGAAAATAAAAACATCTTTGATACAAAATCATCTGATCCTGCACACATGGGAACATTAGATTCAGCGGATGATTTCATGAAGTGTAAAAGTGAACAACCATTCAGATCCCAGGAACAATTAACATCAGACAAGATCCAAGGAAGGAATATAACTAGAAAACCTCCATTGCCTAGAAATGTTAGACGATCCAAAGTTTTGTCAGCAAATGACATTGACTTCCAACAGCAAGGCAAGTCTACTGAGTCATCAGATATCAAACGATTCTCATTCAGTGATTTGAACAATGACAATGAAAATGGACACATAAAGTCCACTGATCATGTTAAAACATCAACACCAAAAGCAGACAAAACTTCCTCATTTGCAAGACGATTTCTCTTTGATGACCAACATGTGACAGAGTTCAAAGCTACTCTCATCCAATCAAATCGGCTTAATTCTGCTGAAAGTGGCAAGAGAAAGATATCAGCTTCAAATGACGATATTAGTCTTATGAACGAGGCCAAACCTTTTGATACTGTGCTTAAACCTAACAAAAGATCTTTATCAGAATTCCAAATAACCCAGTCACCTAAATCATCATGGTCGGAGGAGGTTTTTAGTGGCTTATCAATTCCTATAGAAACCCCCAATAGGTTGCCATCATGGAGCGGCTTTCCAAAGGAAGATCCTTTTTTCTCAGGACTTCCTGATGTTCAAGGTACACTGGACCCAGACTTGGAAACTGTGGTCCAGTATGATGTATGTCTTGGGTACATGCTACACTCCATACAATGTGATGACAAGGTGATCTGTGTTTACTCATTACAGCGGAACAAGCAGCTCATGGATTCTGTGATCACACCGCTGGCGGCACTTCCAGGTGGTGAGTATGAGCATGTTATATGATGTTGGCGGTTTCTTTGAGACTAGTTGGGTTTGGTGTAATGTGGTTTGTTTAGTCTTTTTTTTATATAAATATCATTTCTTAAAAGTCTTTTGACAAGATGACCTTAACCTATCATTTTTTAAGGTAAACCCAAGAAGAATTTCTAGGAAAAAACACCAGTAAATTGCTGTTCAGTTGGAAGGTAGTCAATAAAATCTATATCATTATAAAATTGTTTGTTGGTTAACTGATGTGTGTGTGTGTGTGTGTGTGTGTGTTTGTAGAATGGTAGTTGTAAGCAGTCATCTGTTAGATAATTTTCAGTGGCTGTTGTAGAAATAAAAGACAATAAAACTTGCTCAATTTTCAATGATAAGAAAATATTCTTAATATACTGTCTAAGCTCCTTTTGGTTAAAAATAAATGAAAACACCCCTTGTCTAGCCTGTCATTGGTAAAACACTCTAAGCTGTCATGTTTGTAACATTGTGATTCTGTAGGTGATGTTATATTATTTTTATGTTTTATACTGTTGTTATAATACTGTAGATCGTTTTTATGTTGTATCTTTTTACTTGAAGAAGTATTTCTAGAACTTAACAATAATTGAAACATCAAAATTCTTATCTGTTGCTGCCTTTTAAGTCTACCAGTTTTTGTTTTGCATATTTTCAGTGTTTTTTTACATTAGCTTAGACTCTTCAGTGTTCTACTTTATTTGTTATTATTGTCCTACCTAATTCCATCTCATTATTTTTGTCCTCCCATGATTTCTCTGATACTTATTTTATGCTTTTTTTTTTATACCTTTACCACTAGTTCTTTAACCCTTTGACTTTCTAACCTGCCTCACCTTAACAAAGGTTAAAGGTCAGATCAGATCAGCATTTTACCCATTTGATTGTGTGTGGCGGTTTTATATGTTGTCAAAATGTTTATTTTCTATTTTATTCCCATGTAGCACTCATGAAGTGTAATCAAAACATTTTAGTGTTTTAATCTGTTAAATGGGCCTCACTTTGTCAGGTTTATGGCCATTTTACGACAGGTTTGTTTTGAAAGGGGCAAGAGTGAGGGCTGGTTTATGTTCAGGGAAGGTTGAATATTGACAATACTTGATACTAGGTGTCCTGGGCAGTGGCAATAGAGATGTTATCTTGCTTTTCATCATCTCACCTGGTATGCCTTTAAATGTATAAAGAGATATATTTATAATATACATGTTTTTTTTGTTTTTTTAATTTTACAATTTTTTCATCATCTCACCTGGTATGCCTTTAAATGTATAAAGAGATATATTTATGATATACATGTATTTTTGTATTTTTTTTTTAATTTAACAATTTTCAAATTAATGCAGCGTGAAAAGATGAAAAACAGCAGATGCTTTTAAACAAACATGAAGTAGCCTTTTTCTTCTTCTGATTTCATGAAAGATTATTATATTTTCTCTTTCTATTTTTGTTTGAATATTTTTATTCTTTTAGAAACACAGTTGTTCTGTGTACATAGATAATTACTGTTTCCAGTTCGTTTACATTTACTTTTGACTTGCTATTGTTTTTAAAGGTCACATGTTCAAAAACATTGATACTTTGGTTTTTGTTTTATACTTTTAGTTTTTGCAAACTAAAATATTGGCAGTGCAGGGCATGAAGTCTATATAGGATTCACATTGTCTGTTATTCCATTTGTCAGTTGGTCAGTTTCAAAGTTTTCTGAGCTAAACACCTAAAAGATTAACAAATTGAAAAGAAATGCCACAAATGTTTGCCTATTAAAGATGTGGTGTAGCTTGCAAGAACCAAACTAGCTAGCTCAAAAGTCAAGGTCATACTTAAGACATCAAATGTATTACTGCCGAATAAAAGGGTAGAGGGTGTATTCATCTCTTTGTGATAGCTCTATATTTAAATCTCTATGACACACTTTGACACATTGCAATTTTGCTTTGTTCATAACTGCACATAACTTGGTAATTATGATTTCTCTTGTGCATAGATGTTTATTTCAAACTTGCTTTAGGAAATTGTTGTTTGATTTTTTTTATTTTTTTTTCCAAATGAATACTTTGGTTAATTTTAGTGTCTGTATTTCTCTACCTATTATTCACATGTATTTCCTCTTAACTTGATAAGAAGTATGCTTGCTTACCACAAATTGTTCAGGCAAGAGTGAAAAAATGGTTGTAATTGTCTGATCAGGATCTGCAGTGTTTGCTGTTTGCTGCTGACACTCCAGTAATAGTGCTATTTTTATTTGTGACTATTTGTAGGCCAAATAAAACTAAGAATTAAGTAAAGATTGCAAATGAATGAAGACAGCTTAGAGTTAAAAGGTTCCTTGCTTGATCATTCTTCCAGCAGTGAGCCCCCAGAAAGTGTCCAGTCCAGGTAGCCATGGCAACCCAAACAAGACCAAGCCCTCCAGCAAAATCAAGGTGGAGGAACTACCCAACCCTGCTGCTCCGCTCACTGCTGTAAGAACTTTTACTAGCTGCAAAAATACCACTGCAACTGTCCCTAAATATGTTCAGATAATGGTAAAATTATTAAATCATGTAGGTTTGTCATTTAAAGTAAGGTCCGAAATGTTGTTGTTAGTACCTAATATCGATATGTTAATTCCATATTTTATCAAAATTTTTCTTTGAATTATTTGTTCATCAGTAGATTATTTGGTTTGTAAACTAATGTGTTACAAATAGGACACTATATATTATAATAACTAGTTGTGTGCATGCTGATGTTGATTGTTTGCTTTTTGCAAATAAAATAAATGATTTTTTTTTAAGAATTGTGAAAAATTATAATTTTCCTCATATAATTATTTTATGTGAAGTTTATACATTTCCTTCTCCCCAATCTCTATTCAGGAACCATCAGACAGACTGGCTCATGCTGGCTGTGTGTTGCGGACAGTTCTCTTGACACGTGCCTCTCACATGATACGGGACCGTAAGTTTCACCTGCGCACATACCGTCGGTGTATGGTCGGCACAGAGATGGTGGACTGGCTGATGCAGCAGAGCCCTCTGGTGCACTCCCGGACGCAGGCGGTTGGGATGTGGCAAGCCCTGGTGGAGGAGGGTGTGGTTGTGCATGGTAAGTTTATAACGAATTTATTTATGGTCATAATTACATTTTTCTGCTAGGAATAATGAAAGATGGCCCAGTCATATATTGGAGTTGAAGCTTTCTGGAAGAGGTCCACTTTTATTCCAGAGCCCTGGTTCCAGAGCCCTGGTTCAGATTGAAACTTGCTGTGTGCAGCAGAATCATGCTTGGTTGAATATTTAGCCTAATGTCCAATTAATGTTTTCTCTTCCCATAGCTTGCAGTAAGCAACAGTTTTAATGAACACCACACCAAAATGTTTTAATCATTAACATAAATATTTGCTCCAATGTGAGGCATACATCTCTTTTATGGTTTGCCATAAGCAAGTTTAAGTATAAATATTTCAGACTACAATCTATGGACTTATTTTATTGTTATTTAACATTTCTCTCTCACAGTTTGCCATGAGCACCAGTTCAAGGACAAGTACCTGTTCTATCGTTTTCATGAGGATGATGAGGGTGTCAGCACAGTGCCCACTAGCGCCACCAAACGGGAGAGTGAAGAGGAACTGGCCGATGTCTTCCTACTACTGGCTCAGATCGGACCAGATGCCATGATGAGGATGATTCTAAGAAAACGGTAGGTGTTGTATCTGAGTTTGGTTATTTTATTTTACAGGATAAATGCAAAATCCAGAAAGCATTAACATATTTTGGTCTTCTGGCTTTAACTTAATGTAGTTTAACTCGGAAAAATAATCAAAGATCTAAATATTTCCTGGCTTTGCCAATATTTCTTGATAATAAAAGAGTTAAAGATTAACTTTTTTAAGATTTATAACTATTTGAAGCCTCCTGATGTTTTCTCTGCCTTTTCCCCAGGCCACATGAGCGTACTATGGAGGACTTGGAGATTATCTATGAGGAGTTGCTGCACATCAAGGCCCTGTCCCATCTGTCCACCATGGTCAAACGTGAGCTGGCCAGTGTACTGGTGTTTGAGTCACATGCCAGGGCAGGCACTGTCTGTAAGTACACCTCTCTAGCATGGCATGCATAAATTATCTCTATATTATTATTATAGAAATAACATTAGTCTTTTGACTGCTGAATGTCCATTACTGCTAGTAGGAACTTATCCACTTAGCACACTCACTCTAAAATTTTTGGAACATTCTTTTAATATAATTGAATAATAAAAATTATTAATTAGTATTCATTTTATAATGTAGATGGGACATTACAAAAAAAAAAAAAAATATTGATATATTTAAAATGTATTCTTCCGAATAAATAGCATTTAATAAAAATACACAGAAAAGGTTTTTAAGGGGAAAAAATACATTGTCTTGTAAGCACCAATCACTTTACTTAGCTGTAAATATGTTTCAGTGTTCAACCAAGGAGATGAGGGCACCTCCTGGTATATTATACTGAAGGGATCTGTTAATGTGGTAATATATGGCAAGGTAAGGAACAGTGGATTTTAAGTCAACTGCCTCTTATAGTGCTGTTTGATTTCAACTAGATCTTCAAATGGGGAAGAGATCATATTTCTTACTAAATATGTTTCAAACAGGCCCCTTCTACAATCATCTTTATGAATAAAACTGTTTAATTTAAATATTGGAAAATGTGTAACTGCCTTGGCAGGGTGAATATAATAACTTGACACAATTTGTGTCCAAATAATGCTCTGACATTTACAATATATATTGCTGTATGTATAAAGCTCTCGTGTTGCTTTCAGGGTGTGGTGTGTACATTACATGAAGGAGATGATTTTGGAAAACTTGCTCTTGTAAATGATGCCCCCAGGTATTGAGCTCATTTATTACATGTAGTAGATCAATAGTTTCTGAGACAAATAACCTTCTTTCTTGTTCTCAGCAAGAAATTTAAGTTAATTTTCTTTACACATTTTTTGTTTGTTTTAGTCATGAACAAATTCTTTATAAAATGTCAAATGCAGCCTTTAAAATACTTAGATTGAAAACAATACCTTTTGTTTGTCTGATTGTATAACAATTATTATCATAATTGTTTGCAGGGCTGCCACGATTGTGTTGAGAGATGATAATTGTCATTTCCTGAGGGTTGACAAAGATGACTTCAACAGGATACTAAGAGTATGGTTTGGATATATATATATATATATATATAAATACATTGTTTAATGTTCTTAAAATATATACTGGTAAAAATATTTATGGTTATAATGAAAATTAGAAAACAACATAATGTTTTATTTAAATTGTTCATGTAAATATCTGAATACATTGCATTTATAAAAGCTTTTAATGCTTTGACATAATAAACCCTGTAGGATGAAAAAAATGTTTCTTGAAAATGTTTTGTTATGAATTATACACTAATCCAAATTTTGTTATGAATTATACACTAATCCAAATTCCATCTGTGATGTCTCCCCCAGGATGTGGAAGCAAACACAGTTCGTCTGAAGGAACATGGCCAGGATGTTCTGGTCCTGGAGAAGATACCCTCGAACACACAGTCATCCGATGGTGTCATACAGGCACACTACAAGTACATACTAGATTGCTTGCTTTATTTTTTGTACCCTTTGTAAGAGTGATTACTTTGCTACTTATTTTACAGTTAGGAGAAGATGCAAAGCAATTTGCCATATATTTACTGTTTAAACATGCATTAATGCTTCAGTCCTCTTCATGCTTCATATTGGTATGTTAAAGGTGACATCTTAAGGAACATGGAACATAGTGCTCACTTTAAGTTTTTAACTATTCTTTTTTTTGCACATAATTAAAAAAGACTTGTGTAGATATTCTGCATGTAAAAAAAAGATAAACACAAATTTAAAATGGTTGTAGAAGTTGGAATTCCTTTATTGTGTTTCCATTAATTCCTGACATGCTAAGTACAAGTTGCTCAAACTTTGTTTAATAGTGTAGGTTCAGATAAACAAGCTTCCTTCTGGGAGCTGTCTGATGAGGATATATACTTTTTGCTGCAGAGTCTCTAGCAATATATCTTGGCACTTTTGCATGTAGATGTGATGAAATTTAGAAAAAAAAGGTAAAGGTTAAGTGGGATGATAAGGATACAAATGGTGAAGATTTTAATGTGTACCAAGAATTTATCACATGACTTCATATCTCCTCAGCAGATATAATTATAATGTAACAAATTGGTTGATTTCCTCTGGGCCCAGTTATTTAGTCGACTTTCAAATTAGCTTGATCCCACAGTGCGAAGTCAATACGGTTATCCAAGGACAATTAAAAGGGTCACAGCAGGAAATAATTCATCTGGATCTGCACTATTTGCCTTATAATCAATTAATGCCAAGTATTTTACAAGTTAGCATTACATGAATTACACTTGCCTTACTGGATGATTTGCAGGTACTCTGTAATGGCTGGTACCCCAGAGAAGATGTTAGAACACCTGCTGGAGAGTCGCATTGACAACAGACATGAGGCTGAGATTGGTGAGGGGATATTGCATATCTTATATAATAATAATATTTCACATAACCTTGTTGATTTTTTTTTTTCATTTTTGAACAATGATTTTTAACTGTTTCTTTTCTGTGAAGAGACTTCTGTGACAAAGACAAGAGCCATGTCACTTTTTACTATTTTAATAAACATTGCATTTGTTTACATAAAATATTATAAATGTCTCATACTTTTTAAATAAATAACTCAATCTACAGATTTAAAATAACAACGGGAGCCGAAGGCAAAGCTATTTTTTCCATATCTGTCCAATCTGATAAGAACCATTGATGTAACAATATTGTTTGTTTATGAAATTAAATAAGTAGGGGACCACCCATGGCCAAGTAGAGCCACAGACTTTAATGTGTGGATATGAGTTCCTGTCAGGGTAGGAATTTCCTTGGATATCTTCTAGCTGACCTGGGGTATGCCAGTCGTTCTATCTAAACATAGGTCAGGGGTCTTCCTCTTCTGATAAATAGTTGGATATATGACCATAACTGTGGTGGTGCAATTTAACAAAAAACTAACATCAAACAAATATTATTAATATTTTTTTCTATTTCAGATGGATTTCTGGAAGATTTCCTGCTGACACACGTGATCTTCATGCCCTACAACCATCTCTGCCCTGTACTTATCTCACAATATCCTTTAAATATTGACATATATTTATAAAGTCTACAGGATTGTTCTCATCCTTCTGCTCCAAGAATTACCTTATGTTTTTGTTTAATGTCGTTTTGTACTTGTTTTGTTCTTGCACCTATCACCACTATTCAGTCATTGTCTTTGTGGAATTTTACCAGCACAAATTATTCTGGTGAATGTAAATAGTGTAGGTCCAGATCTGTCTTCTCCTTCTAGAGCTAAATGATCAGAAACAGCACTTTTTTAGTTCCAACTCTCTAATAGGATGTTGAGGTACTGTTACATGCACAGTGTATCTTATACAGGGTATAAGTTAATCTCCTTAACCTCTATACCTATCATTCCTCGATGTCAGAGAGTTCAGAACAAGAGGCCTTTGAGTTCATGTTAAACCACAAGAAATGTGTACTGCACTTTGTTGAGGAGTGGGCCAACATCGTTGGATCCGCCTTCCATGAGGACCCAACCATCAAGGCCTTTCTTGAGGTATGTGTGCTTTGTGTTTCCAATCATATTAAAAATCTGGTTGTAAAACTTGTTATAACTTTGAATCTGAGAAAATACTCAGTATCTTAATTGATTTTTATTCAAATGAAATTGGAAAATTGACCAATCAGGTGATCAAGATTTATCACAGGATCAATATTTAAGATTTCTAATCTTGAGCCCAATATTTGTTAAATAGGGATTGTTTAACTATGAATTAACAAATTTTCAAAAGTATATTTTCAGTTGTGGTAGACTAAATCTGGTTTATGTCATATAATGCTCTTAACATTCTTTACAGCAAAGGAAGCCTGATATCTGCGAAGTAAACAACCCACTCTGTATAATTAAATTACTCTGTGAGACAAAAATGCAAAAGACAAATAATATAGCAACTAAAAGTACAACTCATTTTTTTTTTTTCGATGGCTGAGATGGTCTCATCTTTGACTTTGAGTGACATAGTGAACACATTCATAAGGTTTATTACTGATCTGTGGTACATTACTGGTTCTAAAGACATTTTTAGGGAGTTTCATTAGTCAATAATTGTAAAGTCACCTTAATGATCATGGTGTTAGTTTTAACTACAAAACAACCTCTCATTTATTGTATACTGTGTTTGTTTTAGGAGCTACGAAGCTGTGTGATGGATGACCTTAACCTCTATCCCTCCCTGAAAGATGACCTGGTCACCTTGGAAACCATCATTAACAGTCATTCCGAGTGAGTTTTGTCAATTTATTTTCAGTTGTTTTCTACTTTCTTTAAGATTTATTGGTAATTGCTAACATTGGTTGCCATTTCATTTTTATTTCATCAATATACTGATTTTATTTGCACTGCAATTGTTGTACACTTTTGTCTCTTTCTAGGACTGGCACTGCTTTCTGTGTTTGTTTCTTTAAATCTTTAAATATCATTCAGTAATTGCTGACCTTTTTTTAAACAAACATGTGAAAGAAAAAAAGGAGGATATGAGAAATAAATGAGGCTTTTAAGATTTGTGAAAATATCTGTTCGCAATATTAACTTAATTCAAATATTTAATCCCTTCACACAAAAAGTGTTAACTGTACTGATATACATTTATTTTCCTTTATTTTTAACGTGAGGAAATCAATATGTGTAAAAGCTTTTTTTTGTTGTTTAAAAGTTGACCAATTGTAATTATCCTTCAGATCTTCTGAGGGCCGACCAAAGAAAAGGAACAGTTCAAACTTCTCTCTGACCAGAAAACATTCCAAAGACAATTACGCTGATGCTGTCAACAAAAAGAAATCTATCAAACATTCAGATGAAAGTAAGTTTAGCTATACAGTTAGAATATAAAAAAATAGTACTGGTATTTTTTCTTCAGCATAAATTAAATAAAGATTTTATGTCTTTTTAGAGTGTTATCTAAATGTGGTTTAATTGTAATTATAATAACAATATATTTTCCCAGATATTGTAAAGGTGTACTGTGCTGACCACACTTATGCTACCGTGAAGTTGCCCATGGATACTACGGTGGAGACGTTACTTAGCAACGCCAAACAGAAGTTAGGTCTGGGAGAAGATCTGGTGCTGTGTGAGGTGAAGTCAACAGGAGGTAAGGGACTTTGTTGCTATAGTTACTTCACACAGCAAACCAGTAGTAAAACAGATACATATATTTGTTTTTGAAGAAAGTCTTATTTAAAGTGAAAAAAGACATTATTTAAAGGTTCCAAATTTAAGCCAATTTTATTGAAAATGTGTTAGTTCTTTTGTAAATTGGGGATGGGAACTTAAGAAGATATCATACTTAAAGTGGCACTTTGAACCTTAACTTTTAGAATTAAACAAGAGGAGCTGTTGTGGAGACCCTCTGTTTCAGTACCTTTGTCAGTTAACCTATTTATTCATTCCTTGAACAGTGTCAAAGACTTCAAACTTGGACAACTTGTACACTATTAAAAGTGAAATCTATTTCAACAGGGGAAGTAACCCTGAATCATTTGGGAACAGTTATTTTGGTGGGGCCGCGCGGGAGGCAGAATTTTCTTTTATTGGTTAAGACTTCTGTTTAGATAAGCAACAGTTTTTACTATCCAGCACTGGGAAAAGTCAGGCCTGATGTCTTCTGACAGCTCTTGTTAAAAAATTCTTTCCCAATGCTCTGGGCTCGGAAATGTCAGTTTTATCGATACTTTGAACACAACAAAGTACAATTAGAAGTCTTTATTAAAATGTCTACAACTAGTAAGTATGATGATTTAACTGAGTACCACATTTTTTAAAAATACAACAAATTATGATCATCATAATTAACATTAAACAATATTTGTGTAGGAATTCACATCACAGGTCAGCTGGTAGACCTTTCAACATTTAGTTATTCTCCTTGATCAGGACTTAAATCTACATGGTGAGAGGCTAAGCAGTCAGCAGAGTTACAGATCAGCGACTATACCTCCATGCCACAGTTGCCCCCTGCTAAAAGTTCATTAACTAAATGCATTAGTTTCTATATTCCGATCTGTAATATACTTCCAGAGCGTGTGATATTCAAAGACAATGATCTGTGTGTCACTACTGGACTCAGTATCAATGGCCGACTGTTTGTCACTCCAAAAGAACACCTTGATGCTTTGGTAAGTGACATTCCTATTCACATCTGACAAGTAAGAACCATAATGCTCTTGGTCTTAACCTCCAATTTAACAACCATAGACTTTGGGTCACCTGCATTTAACTGGCTGCAATAGCACAAGTGGTAGATCGTCGGCTTGCAGATCAGGACCGCAAGTTCAAACCCCTGCCAGGTCAAACCAAATACTTTAAAGTTGGTATTAGTGGCTTCCCTCCTAACGCTCTGGGCTAAGGGGACAGCATTACGTCTGACTTGTAGGTGAACCCCTTTATGTTAATGTCATTGGGACCTTGTAAAATACATTTTATTAAGAGACTTTGGAGACATCAGAATACAAGTTTTTTCATTTGTCTTACAGCAGATTGTACTCCATATATGTTTGTTTTGGTCAAATTATTAAGGATGTAATAAAAAAAATACAACATTTGGTATGTCCTTTAAGTGTTTGAAAAAATATTAAGCAAATAAGTGCCTTATTTTTGCATATGTAGACACCTCTACCAGAACAAGAGGAGCCAACAGATGGCAGTTTCAACACACTGGAGATGTTCAGTTCCCGAGAGATGGCCTATTTCATGACACTCTATGACTGGGAGCTCTTCTCTTATGTGCAGGAGGTAAGTAAAACTATACATCACTGTTGTTTCAGGGTTTTATAATTTGTATTTGATGGCACTTATGTTAATTAACAATGCTGTTTGCTTTCTTGTTTATAAAATACCACACTCAATAAACCAACTTATGGCAGATAGATTTCCCAGACAAATGTTTGGGTAGAATAACTGGCACTCCCATGGTCAACTGGGAGACCTCCCCTCTAAACTAGAATCCACATGGCTGAGGAATAACCTCTTGTGCCCTATCATATTTGAAATATGTCAGTTTAAGTTGCATCACCAAGTTTCTTGAAACATGTTGATATTATATGTGTTTACAAAAACAATATCAGCTGAAAGAAATGTAAATAGCTACTGTTGACGCAACTTAATTAGAGGAATAACCTTTCTGGCAGTTATCTTTAAAACACTTGTTTGTATTTTAAAAAGCTTATGTACCTAGTTCATGAGATTGAGATTTCCGCGCAATAATGCTTAAAATTGTTCTGTTTATCCTTTCAGTATGAACTGATCTACCAGGTGTTTGGTCGGTTCAAGTTTGGAAAGATAACAGCCAACCTTGATCTGTTTCTGCGACGCTTTAATGAGATTCAGTTCTGGGTTGTGACAGAAATGGTACTGACTGCCAACCTTAGCAAGCGGGTCACACTTCTCCGCAAGTTCATCAAACTGGCTTCATAGTAAGTCAAACTATTCAACAGCATAGCACTGCAAGCCCTGTACCTGGTAATAATAACTGCTGTGGAAAAGTCATCACGTTTTAAATCATTGACAACCACTGTGTGGAGACGAGGTGTACATAATTTTTATGTCATTTCTAAAACTAAACAAATATTCTTTTGGGCACAAGCATCTGGAAACTATGTGTTTTCTTCCTCGCTCAAGTGAGGGGTTTATTTATAAATTAATTAATTTAGCCTTATATTTTATAACCAAATTTGCATCTAGTTTCATCAGGCTGGACATATTGTTAATAAAAAATTTGATTATTGTGATTGCCTTTCATTTCACATCAAAATGTCTAAACATGTAGAACTATTTTTTATCATGCTGCAGACATAAATAGTCCTAACTCTTTTTGTGTCAAGCAGTAACTTTGTTTTTACTTCTAATGCAGAGAACTAAAAAATCCTCATTTGTTTCACAATTTTGTTATATTATTATAGGAACACTGGGGTTATTGTACAATACTTTATTTTTGCATTTTTGTTACAACATATTGATCTACATGTATATGCCACATTTAAACTTAAATGTAATATTGTTACATATACCGGTTAATTTAATCTTAATTTATAAATGTAACCATGATGGTATCTAACTTTCATTTTACATTTTTTTTTTTACGATATTATTACATAAAAGGTCACCAATATTTGAACATTGTTTTTTCTTTTTTAGCTGTAAGGAGCATCAAAACTTGAACAGTTTCTTTGCCATTGTGATGGGACTTAGCAACATCGCTGTAAGTCGGCTGTCCCAGACCTGGGAGGTAAGAATTGCTCTAATCTGTATCTATATTTGTTTATAGTCATTTGGGAAATGAGTCTTAACAACTTGATTAATCCCTCTTGATTGTTCACTTCCTGGGTAGAACCAGTACTCAGGTAGTAACAACCTGGGCCAATGTGCAGTAAACAGTCTGGCTTAACATTTTGTGATCCATTGGGGAAATCAGACCCTGGACCCTCAGATCTGGCATCTAAAGTTGTAACATTAGACCACGGGTACTTTTATTTGTCAATATCCTATCCTAAATTCTTAGAGCTGTTCACAACTTCATGTACAGGAAATAATAGTAATTATATATAATTACTGTAGCAGCATAAAGGTCCTATTATACATCCTACAATAGTAGCTGGCTGGTCAGGACCCACACTATTTGCCAAAGCCTTATTGTTATGGACTAAGCAGGGAAATAGTAACAAACTTTCGATCATTGTCTGCTTGTTGTTCCTTTTTGCATTATCGGTCTCATTTGTCAATTCATTTTGTACTTTTATTCAGCATTTAAAATCTTTTGATATTTAAAATCTTTTGATAAAACAGAACCTAAGCTAATACCTTTGTTTTTGTTTTGTTGATTTTGTGTTTAATTCAAACCATCAATCAATAAAAAAAACCAAATGATATTACAGAACACTATTACATCCTTTTTATAGTGTTTCTGTGTAAATTATGACACATCCTTGCATTTCCTTTCTGCTGTTTTATCTTGTAGAAACTGCCTGGGAAGTTCAAGAAGATGTTTGCTGACTTTGAGACGCTGATGGACCCCTCACGTAACCACCGCGTCTACAGGCTCTCTGTAGCCAAGATGGCCCCACCCATCATTCCATTTATGCCTCTACTCATGAAAGGTACATACATGCTTAAATCTTGATTTAGCCAGGTCAGGTTACTTTTATTGACAAGCCTTACAAAATATTGTTGTTTGCAAACATTAACTTGCGAAGGTAACATAGCAACTTGGTAATGACTCGGCAGTAAGAAGGTCATAGCCTGAACAGACAGCTTCTAGGGGCTGGTTGATCTGCATCTACACCATGTGCCTAAGCCTGAGTACTTTATGCTAAGCAGTCTAAGAATTACACAAAATTAAAGTTCTGTACTTTCCATTACTTAAAGTGTAATTTGCATAATCAATTTATTATGCTTTTAATGACAGCAATGATACTGGTCAGTTTACAATATGACCTTTACATGAATCATTAGACACCTGATATACAAGGATGACATAGGAATGATACGGGAAAATGTCTTCTCTTTTTAACTTACAAGTAAAAAGGTCTCAGTAAGCTAGGTTATTACTGTAAAATCATTGCTTACTTCTTTTTGGAATCCATAAACATTTCAAATAAAAAGTCAAAAGTAAAGACAGCTGTAAATGAGATAGTTAAGTTTGCAGTGACCAAAGAAAAAGGTGTTATTTTTTTCAGATATGACATTCACACATGAAGGCAACAAAACCTACTTTGATGGACTCGTCAACTTCGAAAAAATGGTAAGTTGTGTCATGTGATCATTTAGTTTTAGTTGCAATAGAATTAAATACTTTACAGTGTAGATTTAAATCCTAAAAAGGACAGTCCTTCATTAGCTATTTAGTTTTTATGCCACTGCCATTCATAGGGAAAATGACATGTAGAGTTACCTCTGTCCATACATGGTTTGTGTTGTTTTTTGTGTTCTGATCAAAAACTTTTTAATGACAAAACTGATTTAAGACAAATATATGGTATCAAAATACAGGTCAAGTTTGATTTTGATTTCTGTAAACTTAATATTGGCTGAGTAATTGAGCTCTCTTCAGATTTTTTAAACCAAACCCATGTGGTTTAGACATGTTTCAATTTATAATGCAGTAATATATTTCATGTATATGGCAGATATAAACAATTCACTGACTGGCTCAATAGTGATGCAATAATTTGAATACATGTGTAGTGCAGAATATACGTTCTATATCTACACATAACTGTGACAATGAAACATTGACCACAATATATGTTGTGTCTGCATTTCAGCACATGATTTCCCAGACGCTGAAGACTGTCCGATTCTGTAGAAGCATGAATCTAGGTAGGTTTAGCAGCTATTGCTAATTGGTTCAATTAATGTAGGACATCTTCTGTCAATCAAGCAGGTGACATGCTATCTTCAAATTTTATCTTACCAAACTATTTGAAATCACACATCCTTAAGAATGTTGAAATGTGAATAGGAGCAGCTTCAATGACATTTTATTATGTATCCAAAAATCTGGCAATCAAATTTTTATTGTCAAATTTACCAGAACATGGTAAGTAGTCTCTCAAACAAAGCATGTAACATTTACTTGCTACTCAGGTTTTTGGCTTACTCTCACTAATATCTGGAAAAAGAAAAGGTAATAAATTTGTACTATTTTCTTGCACAGACAACTGGTAAATCAGCACTTATTTTTCTTACCCATTTTATTATATTTTTTTTCCAGAGTTGGAGGCCCCTGGCACCCAGAAGTCCACGGAGGTTTCCAGTTATATCCGTAACCTACGGGTGATTGACAACCAACGTTACCTTACACAGCTATCACACAAACTGGAGCCACGGAAGAGCTAAGAATGAGACTGTTACTACAAAAAAATGATTAAAACTAAATGAATCAAAATATTCAAACAATTAGTACTACATTTGTGACTTTGATGATGAAAATCTAACATTGATTGATGGATGTGACAAATCTGCATGATTGAGAAAAGGTGGTTTGTTGAGACTGAAAGATAAGATGGGTAATTGTGATTGAAAGAGTAGGATTAAAATAAAGAATATATTTCTTCACACAAACTTGGACTTGGGTAAAATAAATCAGTACTTTGTGCTTAATTCCGACTGTTATATAAAGAATGATATCAAGTTTAAAAGGATTAAAATGTTGGGATTGTACTTGGTTTTAAAATCATTAACTACAAGTTCATTAGAACACTTAGGTACTTTGTAATGATTTTGGTCCATTGCATTCTTCATTTGTTATTAAACAATACATACTAAGTTCTAAATAATTTTTAAATTAATACATAGGGGTGAATAGACCTTACTTATTAATGAAGACTTATAAGCAAATAGGGTAGATCCATATAAGATAGCTGCCAGCAATTAGTGTAGATCCTGATCAGATAGCTGCCAGCAGGAAGTGGCTGATTGGGATAAACACTTACTTTGCCCAAGCCTGTTCAGATAGCTGCCAGCAAGAACTGGCTGATTGGGATAAACAGTTTGCCCAAGCCTGTTCAGATAGCTGCCAGCAAGAACTGGCTGATTGGGATAAACAGTTTGCCCAAGCCTGATCAAATAGCTGCCAGCAAGAACTGGCTGATTGGGATAAACACTGTTTGCCCAAGCCTGTTCAGATAGCTGCCAACAAGAACTGGCTTATTGGGATAAACACTGATTGCCCAAGCCTGTTCAGATAGCTGCTAACAAGAACTGGCTGATTGGGATAAACACTGATTGCCCAAGCCTGTTCAGATAGCTGCCAGCAAGAACTGGCTGATTGGGATAAACACTGTTTGCCCAAGCCTGTTCAGATAGCTGCCAACAAGAACTGGCTGATTGGGATAAACAGTTTGCCCAAGCCTGATCAAATAGCTGCCAGCAAGAACTGGCTGATTGGGATAAACACTGTTTGCCCAAGTCTGATCAGATAGCTGCCAGCAAGAACTGGCTGATTGGGATAAACACTGTTTGTCCAAGCCTGATTAGTTTGTATTAGGGAGTTAAATGTGGATTTTTTTTAGGTACAAGTTATCTGCCTATCTTTTTTAAGTATATTCATATATGGTGAGTGAAGATAAAGTTACATGAGGATCATTTTCTTGGTATCTATCTTAAATTATGTAAAGGTAATGGGTTTTATTGATTTTTTAAATATGGCATTGTGTTATTATTATTTTGATAAAAGCATAACTCTATTAGTACCTTTAATTATGTTTTAAAATAATACTAGTAGTCTTGCATTTATGATTTTTTGAATTAACCAGTCATATACTAGTAGTCACTAATTAGGGAACAATTATTCTGTTTGTAATTGTTTTATTTTTTTAGTTTGTATTCATGAGACATGGCTTGTTGGTATTTTTGTGTCATATTGTCAGAAAATGTGCAATATTAGTGTGTGGTAGTTGATTTATTTCAAATTCTGTTGTGCATATATGTACATGTATTAGAAATTAATATCTATATATTTGTAACACAAATATGTTCTTTTTTTATAAATATAACTAATCCTTAAAGCTTTTGCTTCATAACTGCTACCCTGGGTTACCTAGATCTTGTTTACTTTTTAATGTGTCACACCCATTTGTACATTTTTTTCCCATCAGACATGTCCTTATTGTGAAGCCCTTAATTCATTTTCATGCTATTTAAACGTGCCTAATGATACAGTGTTATATACACTGTAAGGTATGGCAAATGCATTTTTTTGCTTTTTTTTCCCATGACTAACCTTTGGCCAAATGTGTGACTTTACATGCAAGATATATTTGTCAATATAGGGTAGTGTATGTATCATCCTTTATGATATAAATTATACTTAATTCTTCTTAAAGCACTGAATTAACATGCTTAATATAAGTTTGTGTCCCTGCATTATTTATAAACACTTATTCAACACCATAATACCTAAGTGTAAACTGTGCAGTGTAGTTATAAAATCTAAATGCAAAAATGTACAATTAGGAATTATCATTATCATATTAAATTATTATTAAATTAAGATATTAAATATTAATGCAAAGCCAAGTCCCCCAATATTACTTATGATGGTAGGGGATGAATTGTGAAATATAAAACTAACCATTTATAGATTTAGTGCCATCCATAAACATGTCCATATTTTGTTTATGGCTGAACAAAAGTTATTCAGCTGTAACCATTGCCATGTCAGTCTTCAGTCCACTGGCTTTTGGTGAAGACTGCTCTTGCAAATCTATGTGCTGGAGACTATTCAGCAAATAGTGTAGATCCTGATCAGACAGCTTCCTTTGGGAGCTTCCTAATCTGAATCTACACTACTAGCATAAGCCTGTTCAAATTTTGTGTAACAATAGATAACTCAAAATTCATTAAACTTTATTTCTAGCCATGCCTATCCTGTGTAATTCTGCCTTGTTGTTTAACTGGTTGTGAACACTTTGCCTTGCTCATTTGTATTAATTGCTGCTAATTGATGATAATTATTTGTATCATGTCACTACTGTATTCCTTTGTAAGATGCCTTATATGAAGATTTAGGTCATTATCAACTACCATGTGCGAGTGTGTTACTTTTCTATCTTGTTACACAGTTAAAGAATACCACGGTTGCCAAATATTGACACAAAGAACGGTTCCCAACCAGTTGGCAAAGCCGGTTTCCATGAACTAGGAGTGAAACATGCAACGAATAGTTGGCCTAGTTTACAGGAAAGACTATGTGTGTTTTGTGATACTGTTTATGAGCACTTGAGGTAGTCATTGACTTAATCTTTCAAAATACAAATAGGGGGGATGAGATATGTAGAAATTGCATAATGGTCCATAGTGGACTTGAACACAATAATTGACATGAACAGGCCTTTAGAATACACAAGGCTTTTTTTATTGTATAACATTATGTCTAGAATAAACCTGTATCACACTACATTTTTTAAGAATATAATAATTTATACTTCATAACATGTATCTTCTTACAACTTAATGCAAATGAGGTTACAATGCATATTAATAGAAACTAAGCAGCAACAATTATAGATTGTGATCAGACACACCCAGCGGAATTGCCTTTTTTTCATCTGGACAATACATAATTATGACTTAAAGAAAACACAAGCACATGTATGGTTTTAATTGAAGAAAATTTGCTTTTTTGTGTCATTTTGTATAAAAATGTAGTTATGAAATTCCATTTTCTATCTATAAATAATAAAAAAATTCTAAGATTTCTTCTCACATGACAATAACTTAAATTTTATAAAATATCCCTTAACATGTAAGACATATGACTATTAATGCAGCTTATTTTTCAAATACATGTTCACTGACATAAAACACTTTTATAACTAAGGTTTTATTTCAAGTACATGATTTTTATTTTTGCTTTTTTCAAGGTATTAACAAATATACATACTTGTAATAAGATAAGTAAATGATACATTCTGTTAACTTGTTCAAGTATGTATCTGGGGATAATTTCTTATGCTTTTGGAATCTTACCATAACGTAAATAAACCATTGTAATACATTTATTGAATTATTGTGTTTAGACTATGTTGTAAACATTACCCCATATCCTTACATGACCATCTTGATAACATGACCAACTTGATTACATTTGTAATCGTCTTACAAAAATGTAATTTGTTCACCATAAATTGATATTATATTGTTGTTATTGTAATTGTTGATATTGTTGTTACCAGTCAAAGATCTAATTATCTATATTTAAAAAGTCATTGTAATAAATGTATTTATTTACAGAAAAAGTGTGTTGTTGTCTTTTTTCATTCCTCTCACTGCATGTCTCATGATAATATATTTGTATTTTGGATTTTTACGGCACACCAACACTTGGTAAAAGGCCAGTCACACAGCCGATCACGCATGAATCACTCACAAATAATGCACAGATTGGGTTTGTGCGTGCTTGTGTGCCGAGAAATTGACCAAATTTTTCGGGGTGTCGGGGGGTAGAAAAACAAGCACGCTTCGCGAACGTTCCACGTACAAGCACAGATGTCAGTGGAATGAACGTGATACTTGCGCGGTTTATGCGTGATATGAAGGTGGGGCATCAGTGGACGGATGTGGATGTGCGCGGTTTCGAACCAGTTCCGACGCATAAGCACTGACAGCCGACGCGTGTCCAGCGCAGAGTCACGCATACTCGACGCATAAACTACACACGCCAACTCATGAAGTTGTGCGTCGGAAATTTTTTGAACCATTCAAAACTCAAAATCACGCACAAACCGCCTTTGACGCACATACACTTACAATCACTGACTGTCCACGTTCGTTCCACCAACGAATTACGCATACGAAGCACGCTCCGCGCAGAAACGAAAATCTGTGCATAATTTGTGCGTGATTCATGCGTTTTCGCTGTGTGACTGGCACCTTAGTCATTGGGTGCCAAATGCAAAGAAGTTTAATTTGAATATAGTATAGACAGGTTAAAACTAAAATTGTTTGCTGTAATGAGAAGCTACGGGTTTTTATTGTTAGTAAGAAGAAATTGACTCCAAACAAGAATAAACATGTGTATGTGGGTATATTTAAAAGTTTGTGGACAAATGCTTTAACTTTTTTATTACTTATCCCAAAGGCTCAATATTTTGACATCTTGCAGAAAAAAATATTAAAATATTTTATGAATTGTGATCATTATAGTAATCCATAGTTGATGTTAATAGTGCAGGCTGTCAAAATTGCTTGTACACATATATATTCTGTCAGTATAACAACCCCAGACATAAAAAATAGCAGGAAATGTCATGCCTATGATGTTACATTTTTTTTCTATGATGAAGTCAAATTCTGTCAAAGTGTTCCGTAGGTAAGCTGAAAAACAGGTATATCATTCAGATCTGTGCAAATGTGGGTAAGACACTGATTCAAACCAAGGTAATGATGAAAACTGCTGTGAATATCTTTGGACAGTTTTTGTAAAATCAACATTAACTAAAAGTTATTTAATACTGATAAGATGGTCAATTAATAGCTTCACTTAATTTCTTTAAAAAGTCAAGTTTATTATCAGCATGCACACTTTTTCTATCTCCATGTCAGAGAACACATGCCTTTCAGATCAGTTATTTGTCAATCGATTTAACTCATGATATTTGACAAAGATTATAATATCTTACAGGTTTTAAAAAATGGTATACCATTATAGTTATGTTTTAATAATAAAGTCTATGAAATGTTTACATTTAAAAAAATAAACTCTTTTGATGTTATTACATTAAAATCTAATGGAACATTTTTACATTGGCAATGATAATAATGTACACAAACATGATCTCCGCTATGGTAATGTGCCTTTCGAGACAGCAGTGGTTACTGTAGCACATGTTTACCCGTGTGAGGAGTGCGACACATATAATAAAGTTATTCATTCCTCATTATCCCAACACAATCATGCTGAATGTAACAATAAGCAAAAATGCATTGAGACACATTCTTAAATACTGGTGGTTATCAGATGTTCAGACTTGTTCCCTTAGAAAACAAACATACACCTTCAAAGTTATCTCCACCAAAAAAAGCACACAAGGGAAACAAATCCTGTGAGAAGAGAAACAAGAGTTAACCTTAGTTTCCAGTGTTTTCTTGATGAGCACAGTTGTGTGTAAAGTCTTACAACTTCCCATTCTGTTTCTTCCATTGTTCCACTATTATCCACAACAAAAGTTGCACGTTTACATTTTTCGTCTAATGAAATTTGAGCTTTGATTCGCTGATGTGCCTCTTCCTCAGTGATATTGTTTCTGCCCATCAGTCGAAAAAGCTGTTGTTCTGGTGAACTAAAGTAATGAAACATTTAGCATAGACACTCATCTATATCATTTCTACAGTGGTAGTTGTAAACAATTTGTTTTGTTACATTAGTTATGCTGGCATACAGACAGAGATTATATATCAGGAAAATACTGAAGACTTGATGTTACAAAAATAATAACTACAATATTTATACCCATAAAATAAATAATTTCAGACCTTAGTCTTTTTTTTTACTGACTTTGACTTAAATACCTGTTAACTGGTTTTTCTTTTAACAATAAAACTATAATAAAATTCTAAAAATGAACATACTAAAATACTTAGTATGCAGGTACATGTATAGCAAGTTTTTGATATTAGGGAAACAAGTATTTCTTAGCATATTTTACAACAGTAATTAAAACATCGAATTTGTTTATATGTAATAACAAAATCTTTCATTAAGGTTGGTTCATCCACAATATCAAAATATTTGTTGAACATCAGACTTGTGCACATGTTTAAGGATGGGAATCAGCCAAAGTAAGAAGGGTCCTTGCAAATTGTCTGGGATACAATGTTTAGCACAAATAACTTATAAATTAAATTTTTCAATTGTTCACATAAAATAGAAAATTATCAATTTTAATTATGACTATTATTTGCAATGTTGTGCAATGTTGAATTATCTTGATATCTGAATATGTTTAATTAAAGAGAAAGACATATTAATGACTTACCAGCGTACTACAACAGTGTAGGAGACAAATGGCAGAAGTTGTCCAGTCTCAAATAATAATGGCACCTCAAGTATTGCAAACTGGTGACCTATAAAAACATTTGTAAATGAATTTAAAAAAAGGGCTTTGTTCATTGCCAACAGGGATGCTCACAACAATCAATCATTGATTATAACTGGGAAGTCTGAATAGTCATTTAAGAATTTACAGGATGTTAAGCTTTATGCTCTTGTTACATTAGGGATATATTAGGGTTAAGCTTGTTTTGATGTCAGGGCAGTACATTCCAATATCTGATAGCACATGAAAAGAGTAATGAATTCATGTGGCAATTATTACAGAAGGAATTGTGTACAAGTAGTTTTGATTTCTAGATATATTTAACTAGTGGTAATCTACATACACAAGTTTGTTTGATATTTTGTAGAGGAGTAGAATGGAATTTGAAGAATGTGAAAATCTTCCAGCTGACCTGCAGTGCACTGGTGGTTCTACTTAAAATGAGGTCTTCCTCACTAAAATTCCTGCATATGACCATAATTCTTACACTCCAAAAGGTTTCTAAAGAAAAAAATAAAGATTTGTGTTTATTCAATTGTGGGTCAGTTTCATGTTCAAAGCTTTGCTGTTATGCTGTTATGCTGCTGTGTCAGAACAGTCATATAAAGAACAATAACACAGTCCTCTGCACTCTCTAGTTCATATTTGAGTCCTTTCTGTCACAAATGCTAAATGATGTTGCAGTATTCCATCTATTGTCTTATGTATATATTTCTGCCTTGTTTTATGGATACTTACCTAGGTGCATCATAACTGATCAGTGCATGAATAAAGTACCATATTTTCTCACTTTTAAGACAGAGATTTTTCCTCAAAATTTCATGTTCAAAGAATGGGGCTCGACTTATAGGCGGGGTCTAGTGACCTGCCAAAAAGCTTTCACATTGTTTTGAGGCGAAAACATACTGCATAAACTTGTAAGCATTTATGCAATGACCCGACGTACCATCATTATCGACCGCCAATAATTTATCTTATTTGGCCATTGAGAAGTTAATGTCATGCCGCCACGCGCTATAGGATGTTCGTGCAACTGAGACTAGATACATCCCGCAACGTGTGAAATTTGCAGTCACTGTTTACCAATTAACCCTTATGTTGAGCCAGCTTGACTGGTTGATGCTTCTGTTAATTTTTTGCCTCAGCTTATAAGAGGGTCCAAGCAGAAACCAGCAATTTCCCAGGTGAAGTAGGGGGCCTGTCTTATAAGTGTAAAAGTATGGAAACTCAGTTAAAATCAGTTAATGCATCAACATGTAAATCAAAGCTCAAGTTATACCTTGCAGAAGAAGTGTAACTATTTTCCAAACCATAGCTTTATATATCTCAGGATGGGTTATCCCATTCAGAATTCCTCTTTTCTTGGCATCTGCAAAAATAATTTGTCCCAGACGTTCACGGTTCAATGTGCCATCAGTGTTGATCACTTCGTCTCCAAAAACTGCTTTGATTTTCTTCAGTGCTCTAGTTCCAGGTTCCACTACTACAAGAAGAACAACCAAAGTATATGTGTGGCATTAAGGTCGTTTAATGTTAGTTTGCTAGATATAATCTCATACCATATCTATGTTTGAAAAATCTTTAGACAATGTTCATTTAAGGCAGTGCTGCTTATAATACATAACATCATCATTGCAATCTCATGATATCTGGCATGTTACCATTAACACCATTCCGACATCTGAGCTGATCAGTAATACATAAGCATGGGGGCTATCCCACCACCATTTTTACAACTTTGGTCCTAAAACAGAACCTGGAGTCCCACATATCTTCAGCTGATAGCAAACCCCGCCTGCATTTATGAATAAAAATTTCTAAAAAGGACTTACATTTTAAAAAGCATTTTATTCCCCTTTCTGTCTTGAAATGCACTCCCACTAAAGATGTTTGCAAAAATAATGAAAACAATGGACATTATGTACAATATAGGATTATCAAGTATGCCAGGATCCAGACTGGTATTCTACATGTATTCCAAATTTACCGGCCCAGTTCTAGGAGAGTCTTCAAGGCAAGATGCCAACTAACCCCTAAAGCACATACATAAATGAAACGTACGTATAAATATTACTTAAATTTCATAGGTATAATCATGAACAACTTAATAGCTACCTTGATTTAATTTACTTACCATCTCTTGCTATATCATCAGCACTCACAACTGGACAACCCAGTTTTCCCAACACCTTAGAAACTGTACTCTTTCCGGTAGCTATGCCACCTGTCACTCCTACCAAAAACATCTCTGGTTCTTCTTAAAACACTGTGAGCAATGTCATTAGGTGCCTGTTACCATAACATGTACATTTAGTTTGTCATGGAAACAAGGTAAAATATGACAGCGTCTTGAAGTCTGACAACTACTTACTTTCACGCCATGTGTTTATTACGGTGAAAATTCAAGATGTCTGCGCCCATGTTAAACCTAGTTTCTACTTTCAGTTCGTGAAATTTATCAACTATTTGAGCAAACAGAGAACAAAATGAGCAAACCACAACATCACTTGCGTAAACAAGTATGTGGAACGCGTGCTCCATATCGTGAAGGGAGAAAGCCAAAGGCTGTTAAGGTTAGATTATTGAATTTTTATAGATGCGATTTCAAGCAATAATTTAGCATGATACTAGCATTATATTATCCAGAATTTAGAATGGTTGAAAGTGCTGTCTAAAGATAGTTCATGCGTGGTTATCTTAACACCTGCTAGTCTATTTTATGTAATTCCTGTTTTTGCTAATATATTGAAACATATGATCAACTTGCCAAAGTTCTCTAAACTTGCATGTGTTTTTCAAATCCCTCTTGACTGTGTTCTTTCAAGTTACTTTTTCCAGTGTTCAAGTATTATAGCTTCCTGAGACATTCTTGTTGCCCATGTTAGACCTGATATCTTGTCTGTCAATCCAACCAGGACTGATCATTTACAAAATAATATTAATTATATATCACATTGCTTTATTTATTTTATTTATTGATATTAAAACAGAAAATATTGTCTTACTACTAGAACTTTGTCAGATAGTTAATTTAACAAGCATTCACTGTAATCTCCCTCCCTGGCACCCGTCTCCTTCTCTAAGGCCTTAGTCCTTAATTTCCCAATTAGGGACTAAGGGACGGTCACGTACACAAACACATTCTAACCAAGACTCTCATCCCAAGTCTTATCCATCAACCACAGATGTGTAATTTATCAATTTCAGGTATACACTGTAAACCAGGAGTCCCAGTATGTCCTTATCCAGGGGGTTCCAGCTGTGGGTGCGGGCAATGAGCTTGTGCGGCTGTTTGAGGCCCACGGCACCATCCAGGAACACAGAATACTGGATGACTACCCTGCAGAACAGTTCACAGATGTACATCTGATCAAATATGAGAAAATATTTTCAGCCAGGTAAATATGTCAGATCAAATAAAAAAGAATGTACATGTATATTTTCTACTAGGTATGGGTAAGTTGATCTAATGAATTATGAAAAAAACACTAATTAATTTACCAAAATCATTAAGACAAGTATAACTTCCTAAAAATTTCATCTTGTGGCAAAACACAAAGCAATTGACTCTACCACGGCTATTTATTGCACTGATATTGATGCTTTACTGGTAAAGACAATGACACATAGACACAGAGACTTTTGTTTATTTTCTTACTGTATAAATACTATAGTTTTGTTATTTCAGATGTTTTCAAGAATATTAATGCAAAAAATATAGATAAAGCATAAGTTTCTTTACAAATCCATACAAGCAAAATAGCAATTGCCAGACCATATCCTATGCACAGAATAAAACATTACACAGCTGGCATACAAGAGAAAAATATGTGTTGACAGTTTTATGACCATGCTGCAGGCCAGTTAACTCTTCAAAGTTTCACCTACATACCTAATTGGCCTATCTGAATAGATTAACAAATAAGAAACATCTAAACACTTACAGGAATTGTCTCATTTTGTGTAGAAATATGATAAACTTAATTGAGAAGAATACATTTTAGATATCATACTTAAGATATAATAGTAAAAGTTGTGAAATAATTTAGTAAAAAGGCAACTACATAATGACCCTCGTTTCAAAACTAAACACTAACATGATTAAATATTACAAAATTACTTTCAAAAAGATACTGTATTATCTCTTTTATACATAAAAATGTGACACTTGACTCAAAATGAATTTTATTTTTGTTACATGAATATTCATTTTGCTGATGTTAAAAACAACTTTTTTATATGCCCATCGAAGACGGGACATATTTTGGGATCACCCATGGCGGGCGGGCAGGTGGCGCCCTGATATTTGTCTGGAGCATGACCCTAATACTATTAAAGCTATTGACTTGAAAGTTCATAGATGGATAGTTCTCATTGAGATGGAGTTCAGTGCACAAGAACTATCACTCTGAACTTTATGATGTTGGAGTTATTCCCCTTTGTTTAATTTTCTTGTCCAGAGCATAACTCCAACACTACCAAAGCTTTTGACTTAAAACTTCACAGGTGGGTAGATCTCATTGAGACAGAGTGCATTGCACAAGAACTGTCACTGTTCACATCATGATTTTGGAGTTATTCCCCTTAGTTCAATTTCTGTACTTAATGTGTGTCTGGATCATACTCCTATATTATCAAAGCTATTGACTTGAAACTTCATAGGTGGATAGATGTTATTGAAACGGAGTGCAGTGCATAAGAACTGTCTCTTTGCTCTAATTATGTTTGAATAATGCCCATTTCTACACAAATGCCATTACTCTTATGTTAACTTTTGAATATTTGATGTTATTCTCCATTGATGTTTTTTTTTTTCAATTACCAAGAGTGCAGTCCACAATCATACCACATTGCATTTCACAACAGTACACAGCAGTTTGGCAGATTTAAGATTTTTTTATGTTATTATTCTTTTATTTCAGTTTTTCTTGCAGTAACTCAGAGTGCAGTCCAAAACTTTGCCATACTGCATTGCACAAGAGTGCACAACAGTTTGTTTCAAATTGTTAAAATGACGGGGATATTTTGCTCCACCATGCGGTGCTCTTGTTAATTATTAGATTTAAGATGTACATATGCTAGTGTTTATTCAGTTTGTTAATCTCTTTCTAAAAAATCTGTGGTATTCTTTCGAATAAGAATCAAAGAAGGTTTATGAGCCAGATTTTTTCCAATTACCCACTACAATTCAATGCACAAATTGTCATTTATTTCTATATATAAATCAATCTGATCAGACCCATTTAAGCAGCTTAAAAACCAGTTACAAATTATATATAACTTGCATACGGTTCAAGCCAAATGCCAGCATTTTGGCCAATGTATTTCTAACCTAGTGATAGGGAGGACCTGTTGCTATGGTAGGCGTGACAACCCGTCTGAGGAAGGGTCACTTATAAAGGTAGTTCTGTAACTGGTTGGAATTCTGTAAGGATAATGTGACTGGATGTGGTGTCCCTGCATGCTGCTATTGATGGCAGCACTAACTGCATCAAGTGATCACTGTCTCTGGATTGTGTGACCAACATTTCAGCAAGTAATCTGTTTTCTGGAAAAAACATGATCATTAGAACAATTATTCACTGATTGTTTATATTTGGTAATGCAAACATGTATATGATTATGTGTATGTGAGGGCAGGTCATCATTTTGTTATAACAAGTTCTTTTGCATGACTGGAAAGGTTGGCAGAATCTATTACTTAAGTCAGTTACTGTTTAATCTAAACACTTAGCTTGCTAATCATGTATTTATAGTGCTTAGGAAAATAGTGCAGGTCCTGATCAACCGGCTCCCTGCTGGGCTTGTTGTGATCAGGTTCTACACTTTTTGCTGCTTATTCTCTATAAAAATGTATGCAGACCATTGCATTTATTATAGGCAGAAATCTAAGAATTAAGCATGATAAGGGTTAATGTAGGAATCATTTTCAACATTTTTTTTTAACAGGATAATTAACTAGTATTTTTCATTGTTTCAGGATGGCTAAGAGGAAGTTGGATGACTGGTCCTTCTTTGGTGGAGTGTTACATGTGTGTTATGCACCAGAATATGAGACTGTGGCAGAAACAAGAGAAAAACTGAAGGACCGACGGATGGCAATAGCTGCCAAAGTTAGGCAGTACAGTGAGTATAAACATACAATTTAATGTACATCAATAAAAGATAAAGCAATTGCAGAAAGCAATCCTCAAAGATGATTTTGAATTTTTTAGAAAAATGAAATAAATAAATCTCAAGCATTGCTGAAAACAAAATTATGCACAATCAATGGCCGTTGAATTATGTAATTTGATTACATTATCTGCAGATTTTCTTAAATATTTTGCAATGCCACAATAATGTACATTATAACAATGACCAGCTTTTTTTTTGTCGATGTTGATCCCCAAACATTATGTCTGTCTATAACCACAACACAGGCCAGCTGGAAGACCTTCCCATGTTAACTCTTTTGTCCTGACTGGCAATCAGGCACATGGGGTGAGACATTGAACAATGGCAGATTTATTTATTGTATGCTTTCACATAGAGTTCTCACCTTTATCTGTTTATTCATTCCACACAGTTGGATGTACTTACAACTTTTGTCTCACTTTGTTCAGGTAAAGATGGGACCTATGGTAGCAGTGTGACAAATCCAAGTCCAGCCAATGAAATGGCTACCAGTTCCTCTGCCTCCGCCCATACAGCAACAAAAGCTCCTCCCCCAACCACATCAGGATACTCCCACTATGAAGGAAACCATGCTCATCACGTCATCTCAAACCAAGGACAGTCAAATCTTAGATCTCATTTTCCGGACAATAGCTTCCAGAGTGTGCAAGGGGTTGTTTGTCAACACCAATTAAATACAACAAACAAATCTCATTTTTATGGACAGAACCAGCATGAAAATGTATTTAAAGATGCACAAAGGAATAGAGGTATTAATAAAAGCCCTTATACTGCAGTAGTGTCTAGTGATAGACAGAACATCTTTCAGACTAATACACAACAGCAACAGAATTTTCATCATACACACAATCAAGACAGTAGTCAGGTCCGGCTCCGATTGCCACTCCCACCTAGACAAGTAGTAAATAAGTCCCATTTAAATATTCCCAATAGGGGCGGATGCAGGTCTTTGAATAATTATGAGTATGCAAAAGTGCCAACAGCAAATGCAGGTTTTTCTCCAGACTTTGATGCAAGATTAAAACCTGATGCTGTCTCAAATGAAGAGCACATTTCAGAGGAGCAGCAGCAACAAGATGAAGAATTAGAAACACAAACTTTAGAACTTGAGGAATACAAACCTAAGAGCATTCATGATAACATTGAGGAAAATATTAAAAAGAAAAAAGTGGTCATCAAACCTTTTAAAAAGAAGGGACCTACTCCTATGTTTATTCCAAGGCAAGCTCTGAAAAATAAAACTGTTCAACATATTGTAAAAGCAAATGGAGAAGACGGTAAATCTTCAAGTTCTAACACAGATGAAGTGAATGCAAGGTTAAAGAAAGATGCATTCACATTGACTGAGGTACAAGGACCTGCCCAGGTACCAGACAGACCAGAAACAGATCCCCAAGAAGTGTCGGTTCAGAAAAGTGTGAGAGAGATACGGAAACATTTGAATCAGGTGGGTTTATTATCATATTATAGCATTTTGCAAGTATTCGTTCAAGTGAAGTACAGAATAATGTCTAAAATTTAATTTTTGTTTGCAAATGTATGTTATATGTTTTTAATTTAAATAAAGGCTTTTATTGACGTTAGCTTTTTTAATCATTTTTGTTTTATGAAAATCTTCAATATGTTTGCTAAATGTGGATTCTAAGCTTTCCTATTTTAATCTGTATCCTTCGGTTGTTAATTGACAGTTTTGCAATAGCAAAAGAAAAAAGTTCAAAAGTTGTATAGTAAAAGAGTTAATTTCATCTCACTCGTACATTCATTTCTTAATGGACCTCACAGAGAGTAATAATGGCTAGTAGGCAGTTGGTGACACAAGTGTGTGGGTACATGTAGTAATAAAAAGGCTTTATGAAGCAAGTGTGCAGATGTAAAAATCAGGCTGTCTGATAGTCAGATTACATGAAATGGTTATCAGTTGTTGATCTGTGTGTTGGGTTGATATGTTTATGATATATATATTTTGTCAGATATCCACTACTGAGGGTCCTGATGCAAAGAAGAGGAAGATGTCCGATACCTGAACCAGAGTTGCTTTAACAAAACAGTTTCTACTGCTTTATGACAAGCTGAGGTCCGGACAGATTTGGCTAAATCAAATGTCTAAAATGGTTGGATGTCCCATTGAGACTAGTTAAGTTTCAATTGTTCGAAGTCAATGGTCTAGAAACGGGCTGATGTTCTTTTTTTTTGTTTTTGTGGAAATTCTTCATTTTAGTGTATAATCTGCAGCAGGAAATGTCTATATATGCCAGTTTTTTTTATCCTGTTGTGAGTTGCCATTGCAATAAAGTGGGAATGGAATCATTTATATTAAAAAGAAAAACTGATAAAATTAAAGTATATTATTGCTTTACATACTTGATTATATTTGTCATTAGGACATATTTAATAGTTATATCTTGTAAGTGTACATGTACAATGTAATTTGGGACTTGCAGCAGTCTTTGACCATTTTTTACTCTTTCTACTTCATTGGCCTTTTTCTCAGAGTCCATTTGCTGTTCTGTTATTGGTTTTACAGAAATTATGATCCAGTTATTATCCATAAAACCTGAGTCATTTACTGAATTGTTCACAAAGTTACATGAAATCAATTTGTATTGAAGATGCTACTCTTTTTTTACAATCGTAGTGAAAGAAAAGAGAAGAACAGATAAGATTGTAATTATTGTCATTGGCTGAATGTTTATAAGATGGAGTGTTGTGAATGTTAATAGCTCAAGTTTTACATGCATCTTGCTACAAACAAGCAAAACAGCCATGACACATTTTATTATTCTTCCAATGCTTTTGCTTCTATCAAGCAAGTAAGTCCTAAAGAATTGACATTAATGACCTGTATTTGTACTAGACCTTTATTACATAGGACAGAACTTTGCATAAAGGCAACTGGATTGTAAGTATACACATAATTTTCATCTTGAAGGTCTTCAAGGATTAAGGTCAGCTAAAAGTAATCATTGTAATAGATTATTGTAAGATATTATATAATCTTTGTAAGATTCTTGTTTTCATTGCCTGTGTAAATTTTGGAATTCTTGTCAAGTTATACAGAAATAAAAGAAACCCACATCATGTCAAATGTTCAATCTTTCTCTTTGACTACTACAAGTTGAAAATAAGCAAAATCACATTGCTTTTGCATTTTTTATTATTTTCATTTACGCAACATTATAAATAGATGCAACATAAATTTACACCTGAAACAGAATTACATCAACATAATGCATATTGATAAAATTAATAAAAGGACTAAATTTATTAAATGGGCTAAAAACATGTTTCAAAGCATATACACGTAAAACAAATGACACAGCACACCTTGCCAGGAGAGAAACACAAATACATGAATTTACATGTTGGTTAAAAACACAACACATGGTCACAAAAGTCATATCTAAATCATCTGATATCCAAAAATGATATTTATAACAGTCCCTTTTGATATGCTACAATGCATTTGGTTAATACACCCGATTCTATTTACCTAAAACTTTTTTCATCATCACAATTTTCCTGCCTGACTTGCAATACACCTACAATGGTTTATAGATGTACTACAAAATCAAATGTTATAACCATGGCTAATACAGCTTTCTTCTTAAAACAGTTATAATCCAAAAACATAATGTCTGCAGTAAAAGTCACAGACCACAGCAATGGGTGAAACCATTTTTTCCCCAAACATTTGGTCTGTTGATAATTGTAACATTTGTTTAGTCTATCAGGGGATTTTCTACAAAAAAATCAATGCCCACTTAATTTGGAAGCAGTACAATAAAAGAAATGTGTTAACATTTGTAGGTTACATGCAGATTGTCTTGAACTTTGGTATAAATAAGAAACCAATGAATAAATTGATACATCAAAAAGTATTTTGCAGAAAAAAAATGCTTGTCCATTTTACATAGGTTGAGAGAAGATTTATTGTGTTAAAGCCATAACAAGGCTGGCAGGTATATCATTTTGAAATCTCTGTCAGTCTTAAATGGTTTGTGGTTTAAAAGGAATGCAGAAAAACTTGCTTGTCAATAAATTTTGGATCCGTAAAAATTTTACCCAGTAAAATTAAAATAGAAATTTAAAAACTGTTTGTAAGATTCAAACCCAGGACTTTTTGTATGGCAGTTCATTGCTCTACCTACTGCACCACTGAATCTTGGCACCTTTTAAAGTTTTTATAACAACTGCATTGTTTCACATGAGTTGGCATGGTTTTAAATAATCTAATATTGAAAACAATTGAAGAACATTTATCAGCATTTTTTGGTGAAAAGTATAGTGTATGTGGTTAATTAAATAAGGCATTGCATAAAAATAATAAAAACAATAGAAAACATCATCTAGTGTTTGATGATGTCTCTAATACAATTAAAGAATAAAAAATAAATTAATTACACTTGTATCCCATTTATACATTTAGTTAAATAAATGTGGAATAACTTTTTTTACTGTGTGAAACATTATAATGTGCAATGTTTAGTTAATAAATCACTCAGGCCTATGTGATGAGATAACTACCCATCTGAATGCAACACCATGCATTATTATGTTACCGTATTTTCTCACTTATAAGACGGGGATTTTTCCTTTAAATTTCATGTTCAAAGTATTGGGCTCGTCTTATAGGCCGGGTCTAGCGACCTGGCAAAAAGTTTTCACGTTATTTTAGGGCGAAAACAAACCACATAAACTTGATTTTCTTGAGCATCAAATATATAAATTGAACATCAAAAGCTACAGCTGCATTATAAAATTACTGCTAAATTGTGCTGTTTACAAGACACGCACAGATATCAAACATTAAAAGCCTGTTTATATTATAGTTAGATACCTAAACAGCAACTACAGTATTTATAATACAGCTAGACAAAATATCAATCCTTCAAATCCATCTTGATTGTTAGATAAACAGAAACATAACTTCTACTGCAAAAAAACAATTTTACATATAGATGATGTTTCACATAAACACATTTCATCACATACCTTGATGTGTATTTATTAACACCCAGTTATAATTTCCAATAACCCACCAATTATCCTCACACCAACAACGAGTAGTATTCCAACAAAAGCAGATGATTTACTGATTATTTCATAAATAGAAACAAATATTCATGTTTATTCAATAAAGAAAACATTGTTGGATGAAACCATACCAAACTCTGTTGACTCTTGTTTCATATGGTATCATCCATCTTGTTGAATATTTTCAGTATACAAAGAGCACTTGTGGCAAATCCTCTATTTGATTGAAAATAACAATTCTACCAACATATTTAAATGTAATTATTTTAAATCAGGGATGTTTTGTGTTTTGCCAAAGGATGAAAGGTATAAACACTCCCTGCCATGGTATAATTATTGTTTGTTACTTGCCATTAACTAAAGGACTCGCAAACATGCCATCAATTAAAACCAGCATATTTCATTTTTATTATTAATGAAGTATTCTACCAGATAACATACAGACTATTATTTAACATAACCAGATACAAACATCAATATTAATTTATTAAGCTTAAGACCAGTGGTGGTATCCAATTCATTTTTTTCTTAATATTGCTTTATATTTTAATAAATATTTTCTAAGAGATAAAAAAAAAATGTCTAATTTCTATAAAGTATTTTATTAATACTAGTACATTTTTAACAATTTAAAGAAATTTTAAAGGAAAAAATATAGATTTTTAAAGGAAAAAATATAGATGCAAGGCTACATTTTATCATGGGCATTATTATTATTATGTTGTTTTTTTGGGGGGGAGGAGGGGGGGGTATGGCACACTGACACTTGATAGGTCATACGGCACTGAATGGGCATTATAAGTGGTGTTATAAGCTCTTGCTAGAATGGCCACTTTCCCAACTTAATTGTCTAAGTGTACCAAAAGTGATGGGCCTTAACATACAAATTTTTATCACAAATGTCAAAAACCAACATTTCGTAAAAAAATTGGTTGTATTTATTGCAAAACTCTTATTTTTAAACAGGGCACATGGCTTTCGAATCATCGAATTCCTGCTTACTTCTAAATAAACAGAATACACTACTATACTATGGTTTTTGATGACCCACTTGCGCATAAAATGCTCTCTTTATCTCATAGCTACTGAGACAATGATTTTATCAATATGCTAGAATTGCATGCTCCTGAAGGTTACACTGAAATATTTCGATTTCTCAACATTGCATTTAGCCAGTTTCAGGATATAGTTTTAATTTGAGAAATAAAACACATCCACTTTTCTCAATCATCAAATTAAAACTCCTATATCTCTTCTGCTCACTTTTTTATTTGAAGCAAACACTTTTGTTGGGAACACATCACAATCCAAATAAGGGATCTCTCTTGTACATGCTGTTGCTATTCAATGCCAATGTCAGGCATCATAGTTTATTGCCTGCTTCTCACTTTTAAAGACTCAGAATTCATTTCTTCGAACAAATTTACCTACAACCCTGCCTCCATATTACCATCATGGTTGGTCATTTCCTTCCTTTTCCTCTTCTTCATGGGGTTGTTCCTCAATATTAGGCATTGGGGTTGCTGCCCCTGATGAGGGCGTCACTTGTGGCGTCTCTTGTCTCTGCCATAGGGATCGGGCATGAATGTCATCAAGATTCTCATAAATCCTACCACCACGTGTCCGTCTGGTGCGAAGATCATGCATATAAAGAGCGCTGAAGCTCATCTCAGTGGACATGAGCTCAATTTGACCCTCGTCATAGTGTCTCTGTGACATGGATGTAGGTTGTGACAGGAGGGAGGTGGGAGGGTGGACACCTGACTGCAGCATGGAGCCTGTAGGACTCAGGTAGCCAGGCAGAATGGACCCTCCAGACCCAGATAGGGGACCCTCAGAGTGGGACACCGCCCCACGCAGACGTGACCTCACCATGGTGCCTGGAAGGAGCGATATAAGGTCAAGATAAGATTGGAGTCTAAAATGAAGATTGACAATTAGGTAAGTTATGCTGATAGGATACATTCAAAAAACAACCTAAAGTCTTAAGCTAAGTTATATTGGTAAAATATGCATATTAAAAGTACTACATGAGAAACCATTTCTTCTACAACAGAATCACACTAGGAATAAGTTTTGATGTTGATTGGGAAAAAAGAAGTATTTTATTGTGAAACACTTAGTTTAATTTTTTATCAAACATAGATGAAGTATTAATTTTATGTCAGAGAATAACATTAATTTAATATCTTATTTCATAAAGACATTTTTCAGCAGTGGACAAGCATACAGTGATTTTTTTTTGCTTTTTAAAAAATTTCCTGTAGCTTTCAAATTGCAAAAAAAAAAAAGCGCATAAAGTCTCACTATTGGGAAAAAAATTTAAAACATCTTTATTATTAAAAATACAAAAGTTTGACTAGTTTTACATAGCATAGTAACATTCCTGTCATAAACAATAAGAATAGCTACTAAAAATAGTTTCTCCTTAACAAAATAAGCAGATTTTTTTAGGTTGTACTGTTAAAAGTATTTTTAACAGTTTTTGCTTTTCATGCTTGTTTTTACAAATTAAGTTTTCGGGACATGTGACCTGTAAACACGCAGTTTTTTCACATAGTATCGTGATTATTATGCGACATTTTGCTTTATTACCAACATGCTTGCAGTAGACAAGCTTTCTGATCTCACTGATCGCTTTACTTAATCCCAGTATCAGGATACAGTCGACATAAGCATTCATTGGAAGGAAAGAAAATGCCATCGATAGTGGTATTTCATTTTTGTCTTGTGGTGTTTTCTTTCCACAATAAATATGCTTTATGCATATGATATTGAAATATTTGGGGGTTGATATATTTTTTAGGGGTAAAAAATCGAATATTTCTCGTGTGGAAAATGCCGAAATTCAGCTAAAATTTTAGGCAAAAAAAATCACTGGCATATAACATAAAAAAGATGATTAAATAAGGCAAAAAAATGAATTAAGGTATCCCAGTTTCCTTAAAATAAGATGCAATATTAAGAAATGTTTATTGGTTTCAGTTACTTTATTATTACAAAAAAGGCTCCAAAATATTGTAAACCGTTCCCATATATAACCAAATTCATTCAAATCGTGATACTTTGGATAAAAATTTTTTTACAATGTACAAGCTATTATAGATGTAACAGCCATACCCATCCTTCTGCCTATATATTTAAACGTAAAAATATAATGATAGTTTGGATTGCCATGCACAGACAACAATCACAGTCACTGCAGACAGCTATGTACTTAATTCACATTCACTGTCACTGCTTGGGGTTATCTTGATACTGAGTGATTCTGGGAAAACAAAAGACAACTACAAACACATTTGGCAGATTAAAATCCATCTTCTAAACTTTACCATAGTAAAAAGCATTTAAAAATATGTATATATAACAAAACATCTGATGTTAGCATTTAATCCATTCTAACTGAGTAATAATAGCAAGCTCTTAAAATATTATGCTGAAGGCGTTACTTACAGTACAAGGATAAAATGTCTACATGCAGCGATGCAGACCCTGGTAGCCTGGTGATCAGCTTAGTTAATTATATATCTTGCATTTAAATTTAAAGCTGACATAATGCTTGTAATAAAAAAAGAAATATAGTTACAAAAATCTGTATTTATTGTTCTTGCTTTTTTTTTGTAAATAACTTAAGGGTAAAAGAAATCTAATGAAGCCTGAATGTGTTAAATTGATTGAGCCAGCTTAACAAATCTATTTTTTTAAAAGGAGTTGTCCACAAAAGAAATGGAGACAGATGCTTGTGCTATGCCATAATACAAACTCTGGGCGAATTAGTAGTGTTCTTCAAAAAACCTTACACCACTGACCTGATGTGAATGGTGCCCCTGACATGTTGACTGATGGTGACATCATTGCACTGTGAGCAGTGATGCTGGAGACAAGACTGTTGTATCCCAGCCCTGCACTAGGAACCATACTAGAGTAGGGCCCATGCTCCAGGGGCTGAAGGGAGCTCAATGTTGCGCCAACTTCACGCTGAGCTGTAGCACGAACATAGAAGAGCATTAAAATGTATCACACTGTGTTATAGGCAAGGTTCAGGACAGAATCAATATCTTTATCACTCTAGGCTATAGGCATGGTTCAGGAGAGCATTAATATATATCACACTGGGTTATAGCCATGGTTCAGTAGAGCATTAATATATATCACATTGGGTTATAGGCATGGTTCAGTAGAGCATTAATATATATCACACTGGGCTATAGGCATGGTTCAGCAGGGCATTAATATATATCACACTGGGCTATAGGCATGGTTCAGCAGAGCATTTATATCACACTGGGCTATAGGCATGGTTCAGCAGAGCATTAATATATATCACACTGGGCTATAGGCATGGTTCAGCAGAGCATTAATATATATCACACTGGGCTATAGGCATGGTTCAGCAGGGCATTAATATATATCACACTGGGCTAAAGGCATGGTTCAGCAGAGCATTTATATCACACTGGGCTATAGGCATGGTTCAGTAGGGCATTTATATATATCACACTGGGCTATAGGCATGGTTCAGGAGAGCATTAATATATATCACACTGGGCTATAGGCATGGTTCAGCAGGGCATTAATATATATCACACTGGGCTATAGGCATGGTTCAGGAGAGCATTAATATATATCACACTGGGCTATAGGCATGGTTCAGGAGAGCATTAATATATATCACACTGGGCTATAGGCATGGTTCAGGAGAGCATTAATATATATCACACTGGGCTATAGGCATGGTTCAGCAGGGCATTAATATATATCACACTAGGCTATAGGCATGGTTCAGGAGAGCATTAATATATATCACACTGGGCTATAGGCATGGTTCAGCAGAGCATTTATATCACACTGGGCTATAGGCATGGTTCAGTAGGGCATTTATATATATCACACTGGGCTATAGGCATGGTTCAGGAGAGCATTAATATATATCACACTGGGCTATAGGCATGGTTCAGGAGAGCATTAATATATATCACACTGGGCTATAGGCATGGTTCAGGAGAGCATTAATATATATCACACTAGGCTATAGGCGTGGTTCAGGAGAGCATTAATATATATCACACTGGGCTATAGGCATGGTTCAGGAGAGCATTAATATATATCACACTGGGCTATAGGCATGGTTCAGCAGGGCATTAATATATATCACACTAGGCTATAGGCGTGGTTCAGGAGAGCATTAATATATATCACACTGGGCTATAGGCATGGTTCAATAGAGCATTAATATATATCACACTGGGCTATAGGCATGGTTCAGCAGAGCATTAATATATATCACACTGGGCTATAGGCATGGTTCAGGAGAGCATTAATATATATCACACTGGGCTATAGGCATGGTTCAGGAGAGCATTAATATATATCACACTGGGCTATAGGCATGGTTCAGCAGAGCATTAATATATATCACACTAGGCTATAGGCATGGTTCAATAGAGCATTAATATATATCACACTGGGCTATAGGCATGGTTCAATAGAGCATTAATATATATGTCACACTGGGCTAAAGGCATGGTTCAGGAGAGCATTAATATATATCACACTGGGCTATAGGCATGGTTCAATAGAGCATTAATATATATGTCATACTGGGCTAAAGGCATGGTTCAGGAGAGCATTAATATATATCACACTGGGCTATAGGCATGGTTCAGGAGAGCATTAATATATATCACACTGGGCTATAGGCATGGTTCAATAGAGCATTAATATGTCACACTGGGCTATAGGCATGGTTCAGTAGAGCATTAATATATATCACACTGGGCTATAGGCATGGTTCAGCAGAGCATTAATATATATCACACTGGGCTATAGGCATGGTTCAGCAGGGCATTAATATATATCACACTGGGCTATAGGCATGGTTCAGCAGAGCATTAATATATATCACACTGGGCTATAGGCATGGTTCAGCAGAGCATTAATATATCACACTGGGCTATAGGCATGGTTCAGCAGGGCATTAATATATATCACACTGGGCTATAGGCATGGTTCAGCAGAGCATTTATATCACACTGGGCTATAGGCATGGTTCAGTAGGGCATTTATATATATCACACTGGGCTATAGGCATGGTTCAGGAGAGCATTAATATATATCACACTGGGCTATAGGCATGGTTCAGCAGGGCATTAATATATATCACACTGGGCTATAGGCATGGTTCAGCAGAGCATTAATATATATCACACTGGGCTATAGGCATGGTTCAGCAGGGCATTAATATATATCACACTGGGCTATAGGCATGGTTCAGCAGAGCATTTATATCACACTGGGCTATAGGCATGGTTCAGCAGGGCATTAATATATATCACACTGGGCTATAGGCATGGTTCAGCAGAGCATTAATATATATCACACTGGGCTATAGGCATGGTTCAGCAGAGCATTAATATATCACACTGGGCTATAGGCATGGTTCAGCAGGGCATTAATATATATCACACTGGGCTATAGGCATGGTTCAGCAGAGCATTTATATCACACTGGGCTATAGGCATGGTTCAGTAGGGCATTTATATATATCACACTGGGCTATAGGCATGGTTCAGGAGAGCATTAATATATATCACACTGGGCTAAAGGCATGGTTCAGCAGAGCATTTATATCACACTGGGCTATAGGCATGGTTCAGTAGGGCATTTATATATATCACACTGGGCTATAGGCATGGTTCAGGAGAGCATTAATATATATCACACTGGGCTATAGGCATGGTTCAGCAGAGCATTAATATATATCACACTGGGCTATAGGCATGGTTCAGGAGAGCATTAATATATATCACACTGGGCTATAGGCATGGTTCAGCTTGGCATTTATGTACATCACAATGGGATTTAGGGAGCATACTTGAGCCCATTAGTATGTATATATTTAAATGTTGTTATATTGTAATAGAGGGCTAATTTATTGTGTATTGTAAACTATTAAATAAGATATTTAAATAGTGTTTTTTTAGTATTTACCTTGTTCTTTCATATTGCTCAGAAACATGCTACAGTTCTCTGGTGGCTTCCATTCAGGGTTTGTCAACTGAAAAAAAAGTTTCTTGTTGATAGCATTAAGGTAACAATTAGATTTGTTAAATTAATTTCTCAAGCCTAAGTTAACTGCCTACTACTAGACCTGGTAGTGCAATCAGTAGAGTGTAGGCTCCAGTTACAGGAGGCCCGGGTATGATCCTGGGCTGCGACATACTAAAATCGTTAAAAATGGTAGTGGTATAGCTCCCTTGCTGATGCTCAAGCAAATATAAGGGTAGTACCATGACTGGTTGGCCCGGTGTCAGGATAATGTGAATGGGTCTGGTATCATGCCAGGTGTTCACAGTATGCTATACACAATGAAGGAAGCACTATATCAAGTGGACACCATCTCCAGATACTGATAACCGAAATACTATTGGTGGGACGATAAACGATAAACAATTGCCTACTGTACATCAAATGGACCTAGAGTTTCTTGACATGCTCTCTACAGTACAGTCAGTGCATATGCAGCTTTATATTATATTGTACTATCACTGTGAGGTCTCGAGATCCACTCAGTACTTTCGAAGAAGAAGCTATGGACAGAATCGAGGCTTAATAGAAAAGATGACAGAAAAATGGATACAGTATTTGGCTGGGAATACTTACATGGAAGTGCATGAGTGACATTTCCACCTTACCATCCTCCCCCTGTGTATGAGCATTAGCCTCTGTTTCTTCTTCACTAGTCCACTGAAATCATCAAATCATATCAAATACATCAAATGAATTAATTAAAGAAAATTGTCTTTCAATTAAAAAAAGTAAATTATTCAACTTATAATGGCTAAGCAGATCTATGTGTACGTAAATCCCACTCAGGGCATAGTTTTAATGGTGGGGTTCTCTAGCTCTAGTGGGGTGTGAGTCACTGGTTCTACCTAAATATACTTGTTATAAGGTTCCTTACATGTAGTGCTGTGTGTGACTAAGATATGTTTTATAAGGTTGGAATCCAGATAAATATAAATAAATAGGCACTCTGTCTTTAAAGAAATAGAAACTAAATTTTCTTTAAATAGATAAACACAATATAAACACTTTAATGGCTGGCTTAAAACTTCCCATTGTGCTTGACACGAAAGATTGTGTTGGCCCAGGATCCAGGCCCAATATCCAGCTAACATACCAACATTTCAACTCAGCTAGCTTATAAAAGTTATTTTACAACTGTTCAATGTAGGGATAACAAATGTTTCTAGGAAGCTGTCAAACTGTATCTATTCATGTAACCACATTAAAGTCTGAAATGCTGTTGGCGGGACTATGAGCTCAAGACATAAACTTACATCAATCAACCTTCTCTCACATACCTGAGGATTGCCATGTTTGCGAATGTCCATCTGGGCAAATGAGCACACATCCCCTACCCCCACCACCTCAACTGTGAAATTGTGAAAGAAGTCAACAATATCCCCCGCCTTGGCTCGCATCTTGAAGAGCAACATCAGGGGTGTGATGATAGGGCTGAGGAGCTCTTCCACCAAATAGACCTGAAGACATTGAAATTGGTTAAACAATCAAACAAGTGTCAGTTAGCTCTGAGCCTCCTAAAGTTGATTCAAATCCAATAATCATTGATAGTCCTTTATTTACAACTAAGTGCAAAGGTAACAATAATACTGCTTAAGTTAAACAAGCAAATACTATTACTGCAGATTCTAATCAGACTGCTCCCAACAAGAGCTGGCTTACCTTGATTTATTCTTTCTGCCTAGATCTGGTCATTGAGCTATAAGTTTGTCAGGAGTAATGCTGTCAAAGGTTGTCATATGCCATCAGTGAAGTATAAAATAAATAAAAACTCAAATTGCAATACTTACGCCATTCTACAAAGGCAAGTGTTAACTATGTTCTGCCAGTGTTAAAATAGCTGCAGAAATATAGTGCACAAAAGTAAATTAAAAGAACTAACTGTCAAAAACAATGCAGTAACAGAATTATGGTTATTATTAGTTCCTTCAGCTGTTACTGGTGGAAAGAGAGCATAGAAAAATCTGAGTAGAACCACCTGTCTGCAGATCAGCTTGAAGACCTGTCAAGATAAAAATTTTCACAAGGAATTTACAAACTGAAAATCTGAGAAGTAAATCTACCAGCTTGGTCTCAGGAAACCTAAAATTTCTGACTCCTAGCCTGCTAAGAACAGGTTAAGGCAAAGGGGATCCAGACCACGCAGCTACCTCTTGGGACTGTCTGACCAGGATCTACCTTATTTGCTGCTTAGTCTTAATCCTTACATTTTCTTTGTCTTGCTTTAATAAGTTGTAAGCAAATATCTTTATTTTGGTTAATTTAATTTCTGTACAAGAGTTAAAAAGAACTCCATTTGATTAAAACTACAGGAATTCAAATCTCAACAGCACGCCATGTACACTTACAGCCTTATACTGGAAGAGCAGACCGAACTCCTGCCTGACCCGAGTGGTGTGAGCATTGCCTGTCCAATGGTCAGGGATGTAGTGGATCTCTGCCAGTATGTTCCTCATCAACATCTCTGGACAGTAGATTGCATGCTGAAACACACATGTTTATTTGATTGGCCAGCTAATTGTGTGATAACATAAGGTATTTAAGAAATTTGTCAGCACAATATCAAAATATAGAGCAAGCTTTATTCCTGTTGTGGGCTTTAAAGTCCACTTGTCAGGTAGAACAAGTACTCATGTATGTACTTCCTGGAGCAGTACATAGCAAAAAAAAGTAAATAGCTTTCCCCAAAAAGCAACAACTTATGAAAGTTCTGGGTTTTGAACTGGAGACACAGTGATTTCAAGCCGTGACAACTCAACTGCAGCTACAGCAAATGATCCAAGAGGTGCTAATGGTCAAACAGAGTTACAAACTCCTTCACTGCATGAGATGAGTCCTGGCAGGAGCTTTCATGACTGGAGGTCATCCTGCTGACATGTAATATGCGAGTGATTCTGCCTAGACATAGTCAGGGGTCTTCCTCCACTACTGATTAGCTGGATGTCACTAATAAAACCATAACTGTATCAGTAGAATACAACAAAAATAAAAATAATAGACCCAAAGTATTATATATGCTTATAAAACACACTCTGGTCATATGCACAGCTTCATCTTAATTCTAATTTTCCTAATCAGCAAAGATCTTAAAAAGGAGACCTTATAAAGTGCAAATTACATACAATTACTGTATTGGTAAGAATGAATTATCCTTTTAAAGTTTAAAACAGCAAATTGAAAAATCTACCAACATAGGATAATAAAATGTGTCACAACATAGTTTCCATAGATGTGCTAGATTGAGCTACAAATAATAAAGACTTCTTAAGCAGGAGGAATCATTTGCAAGCCAAATGTAAAAGTAAGAACAGATCTGTGATGAGTCACTTAACAAAAAGAGCAAACCTGACAATAACCCCCGTGGAACGGTCAGAACATCAGATGAGGTAATGAAGAAAGTTTTTTTTACTGTTTTTTATTAGACAAAACTCAAAGTTATCAGTTAAAAAGGGTTATTTATATTATACAAAATATTAAAAAGATGAGCCTTAAAACTTACCTCATCTGGTATGAAAACTTTGCAGGAGGTCACAACCACTCCTAAACAAGACAGAAATAAATGTCAGATATATATAATAAGCAGTCCTTATAATAATACCCAAAATATAAATTAGCAATAAGCATAGAAGTATTATTTATTAACATATCATATTACAAATGTTTGCCCTTGTGTTTCTTCTGTGTTTACCTATTCTGAACTTATATTCTGGTCCCTTACAGTATAAGTTTGAGGTGAATGTAACTCCTCAGCCCCCCATAGTATAAGTTTGAGGTGAAGTGTAATTCCTCACAGCCACATGGTATAAGTTTGAGGTAAAGTGTCACTCCTCAGCCCCTCACTGTATAAGTTTGAGGTGAAGTGTAACTCTTCAGCCCCCCCACAGTATAAGTTTGAGGTGAAGTGTAATTCCTCACAGCCACATGGTATAAGTTTGAGGTAAAGTGTCACTCCTCAGCCCCTCACTGTATAAGTTTGAGGTGAAGTGTAACTCTTCAGCCCCCCCCCCCCCCCCCCCCCCACAGTATAAGTTTGAGGTGAAGTGTAATTCCTCACAGCCACATGGTATAAGTTTGAGGTAAAGTGTCACTCCTCAGCCTCACATAGTATAAGTTTGAGGTGAAGTGTAATTCCTCACAGCCACATGGTATAAGTTTGAGGTAAAGTGTCACTCCTCAGCCCCCCACAGTATAAGATTGAGATGAAGTATAATTCCTCACAGCCACATGGTATAAGTTTGAGGTAAAGTGTAACTCCTCATCCCCCCACAGTATAAGATTGAGATGAAGTGTAATTCCTCACAGCCACATGGTATAAGTTTGAGGTGAAGTGTAACTCCTCAGCCCCCCACAGTATAAGATTGAGATAAAGTGTAATTCCTCACAGCCACATGGTACAAGTTTGAGGTGAAGTGTAACTCCTCAGCCCCTCACTGTATAAGTTTGAGGTGAAGTGTAACACATGTTCTAAGTGGATCACAAACGTGTACCTGCAACAGTCATAATGGTGAGCACATGTTCCACATTCAGCACATCTTCATCTATCACTGTCAACACAACCAACACGGCCAGCACAGAACCAGCAAAGAAGGCAACATTCCTGTAAAACAGATTTATTTTCGTTATTTCTGATTTTCTCAATATTTCTATGATATTGTAACTATAATACAGGTATAGTGTTGTTGGCAAATCACCGAGCAATGATAACCATTTAACTCTAAGCCTGCAAAACAAACATTGACAATGTCTAAGTACTAAGTGTAGACCCACATCAAAAAGCTAGAAATTACATAAACAGGCTATCAGATGCAAGCTGTCCATCACTAAATATAACCAACAACTTACAAAACATGAGACACAGGTGAGTGAAAGATGATTTTGTATTATCTTAATTGCAAATTAAACATGAGTATAAAATAAGATAAAAGCTGCATAAAATAAGTCTATGAATCAAATGATATTATTTACATTGTTAACATTTAAAAGACTGACATGGAGACTATTGGAGACTTCCTTTTCACACCGCTATAGAATAATTGTTACCAATACTCACTTCGCTATAATACACAGCAAGGGTGAGGTGAAGATACTTAAATACATGTCAGCGGCCTTGTACCCTCGATTAAGTCTGCAACAAATGATAGTCTACATGTTAACTTAAGTTATATATGAGCATCACTCAATCTACAATTTGCATAGCTTTGTATGCTTCTGTGTATATAACCATAACATAACTATGTAAGGAAATCGACTTTTCATCACAGTGGTTATGGTATTGGCTTCTCACTCTGTCAGCTGGGTTTAAATCTCAAATGTCAAAAAAAAATCAAGCTATGCTTTGTTATGGATGTCAGTCAGAAGAATAATCAGCATTTAACAACTATTACACATTACATTACATTAATTACATGTAACAACTATTACATATTACATTTAAGTCTTTATTCTAGTCACATTATGTGTCTTTAAATTTTCTCATGAAAAGTGCACCCTTTTGTAAACTGGTACATAGTTCACACATTTCAGAAAATAATTAATACTGGGTATTATGACAGTTAGGGTTTATTATAAAATGTAAGATTATTTAACTACAGTGATTGCAATTGCTGATCAAACACGATTAAATTTCAAACAACCATGGGCTATCTTCAGGTATATATCAAGGTAAATGGGAAAATGGCTAAAAATCATACTCAGCAGTGTAGGGAGACATCACACAGTCTAGCAAATTCATCAATTATGTAAAGACATTTTGCAATAAGACAAACTGGTAATGTAATTATCATGTACATGTATAGCACAGGGAGGAAAAAAAATCATTTCAGGTATGAGCAAAACAAACATTGCCCAAGTAAGCGACAGTCAAAGTAAATAGATACAAGTAACCACAATATTTACATTATTATCTCCAAATATATCAAATTAAGCTTTTCAAACCTGGCATTAAATTCATGGTCCAATTCATTGAAATGACGCAGATAGAGCCGCCCATAGTTAGACCTGAAACAAACATTTCATAAAAAGAACCATCATTATAAACATTAATATCAGTAGCTGCATACAAATCATTATATCTGATTAAAATTACCTTTATACATAGCTTAATCCCCCAAAAAGGTGTTTGGAATAAAACAATCTTTTTAAAAATTAATTCAATAAATTTGGTTTCTTTAAATAAGACTTTAAAAGGATGACAAGAAGTGGCCTTAATAAATGGAATCTTGATCTCTAAAATATTTAGATTAATTTCAGTATTTTTAGTTCTTCCAAAGTAAAGTATTTTATAAGCTGGCCTTAGTAGGGTTGTGTAGCATGGTGACAGGGAGAAAATGTAGCATAATAAGGGTTCAAATGGACTCACCATCTTCTTGAACCTAGAAATGCTGGATGCCTTTTGACTAGCTGAAAAGATCAATAATAACTATGAAATACAAATATATTAGCAACATATGAGAAAAAGTCAAAATAGTACTTATTTATATGTTACAAAAGGGGTCATTGAAAAAGGGCATAAGTAATTCAATTTCAGCATATCTACATACATCTTGTACATTAAAAAAATACCTATTTTAGGGCTCTTTATCTGATTTTGGGAAGCAGCCCAGCCTCTTTGGAAACAAAGCAGAACACAGTTTTAAAAAGTTTGAATTAAAATGTTACATTTAAAAAAGATTAGACAAAATTGGTCAATAAATGATATGGCTGATGGTTTTTATGAATGTGCATCATGCTAACTTCAAGTGTAGGTTACACGATGTAAACAGAAGGGTTAAAATAAAATTTTAGACAAAAAATCAACAGTAAATATTCAAAATGATATGTAATGTTGAGGATTTGTTCTTGCTTAGGCAAAAATTAATTCATGAATGGGGTGGGTGGGGTGGAGGGGTGGGGGGAAGACAGGTTGAATGGACTACAGCTACACAAGGAAAAATAAGCCCTGCCTTAACATTAATCAATTTTTGTAGTTGTAATTTTAAGCAGGACTTTTTATAGCATGTCCACTTTTAGCAGGTCAGTGATGGAGAAAAAACACCTAGCAAAATGTCCTGAGCCACACAACGGGCCAGAATGATTTTCACATTAAGTATTTTACTTAAGATTTTTAATGACAATGAAAAGTTACAATAACGCTGCTCCTATGTAAATACCTCAGCATATCTGAAGAAGAAGTAAAGTATCTGCCAAAGGAAGATAACAGGGAAGAAGGCCAAGTTAGCCACCCCCAGCCAGAAAATCCTGTGTGACAGCCTGCAATACACATTATAAATACAGAGGAAGATAAGAGGGAAGGTCAAATTTGCTGGGTATATACATGTACATACACAAGTGATAATCTCATAAAAAGCTTAGCAAGCAAAAGATACACAACAGTTTGAACTATGGATAAAGTATAAAACATTTGAACATTCGGTAAACAAGTACTGAAATAGTTCAAATTTCGAACTAATGTATGTAGCCATTGTAATACTATTTGCCATTCATTTCCAATTGTACAAGAACTCATTTTGTATCTTTATGCATTACTCAGATAAAAAACAACAACATTAAGAAGATATACACTCGCTAGATTATAGAAAAAGACCAAGTGGCCTGTTATACAGGCATCATTTACTAAACATTAATGTACAGGGCCATGGACTAGATTAACCTCAGCAAAACAATAAAAGATAATTAGAATATTAATGTGTTTTTTATTAACTCTGAGGCAATTTACTTTTCAGCCAGCTGTTTTCGTCTATGAGGGCTTTTGTCTTTATATTCATCTTTTAGATGCCATTTATTTTCAAAGGCTGACCAGGGTCCCCCTGCAAAAAAAAAACACACAATGGATAATGGTAATGAGCAAAAAGTCCTAAAGCAAATTGTTTATGTAACTTATAAAAAAAGTAATTCATGTTAAAAATAATCCTAAAAGGATTCTTGTATGGTTTACTTACAGAATAATAGGAAGTCTAAGTTGTACTTCAAACCAGTTGTGAGAAGGACACTGGAACAAAAGAACATATATTCCTGCAAACATGTGACTTCCATGTATGTATATACAACAAAACAAGAAACGTACAAAGCTTAACCAGAATTATCAATGCAGATGATGATACCGCCAAATACTGCTCTGTCATAGTTACTCAGTAGGGATAAGAAAGATCTATAACTCAAGCAGATCATGATGTCCAACAATATATGCACAACTAGTCTTGGTACTTAAAAATCCTGTAAAGTTTCATCAAAATCTGACAAATGATAGACGAGAAATAAGGTCGTCAAATCTTGTCTGCAGAGAACCTACCGACAGACTGCCTGACACATTTAACTCTAATATAGCCCCATAAAAATCTATATCTGGTGGTTTACTATGTCAAAAACCATGGACAGTCTATGATCTTACAACAAGACACCATATCTCTTTTACCAGACCTTTGTATTATCTGGTGTCCTATTTACTGTTATTATTTGTGACAATAATTTCAAATTGGAAAATAAAGCCACTATTTTGCCTCATTGGTCAATAACCCAAGTTACTGTCTAAGTGATTAGCTAACAACTTCATGCATACCGTAAAGTTTTATAGATAAGATGCAGTTTTTTGCCCCAAATTATGATAAAAAAGTGGGGGATGCGTCTTATCCATGCGAATTTAAGTTTTCCCCTTTTTTCCCAGACCAAAATAGACCCTTAGACTAATCCGACCGCAGAGAATATCGCCGATAGTATCGGCCGTAGACAACTGTATTGTGCTATATTAAGGGAAAAGTTACGTTGTTTTTACCTAAATTTTGACATTAAACATAAGAAGAGACGTTTGAATTCGTTTTTGTATAAATAAAAACAACAATATGCAATAAATATTTGCATAAATATCAATTTATTCTATCAAAATCGACGAAGTTTCATAATCCGGAAACGGTTATTGAGTTTTAGTGGAACGGGCCTATTCATTGACGACGCTGCTATTATCATCGTCTAAGTAATAATGGTATTATTCAATTGATCAATTTTGATTTGAAATTTGTTTTATTTTGAATGTTAATTACGAATAAATTTTTAGTTGAAATTAAAACCCACTTAACAACAATAAAATGTGCAGACAAGTTTTCACACCTCTTTTGATGTTAATAGATCGTCCATCATCTGTAAGTAATTACAAAGGTGCATAGAACTAATTTGTTGGTAAGCGGTCACTTAAATGACATGGTGTGAAAATGAACAATTAAAAGCCTTTAGTTGTTATTTTAAATGTCATTTGTGTGTTTGTCCCATGTGTCGAGAACCTAATTATAGGCCGAGAACTTAATTGTTTTCATGACATGCTGCAGCGTGAAACAGGATGTTCTCTCATGTGTAGGGCTGGGATAGCCGCGAGAATATCCTGTCTGGCGTGTAAACGATATACTGGGGTAGAGTGTCATAACGTAACACAATACACACGGTTTCACTAGGCAAACAGTCGCAACGTATTATTCAAGACACTTAGAGAATAATAAGCACTCGGCGCAAACACCGATTTACGGAACAATTGGAACATGTTCCGTCGAGTCAAATCGAGCGATGCGGCGACGCGGGAATTTCGTAATGGCAGCCAGATGGATAAGTGAATCGGGGATGCGTCTTGTCTTTGAGAATTTGCTTTTTTCCTTGATTCTAGACCTCGAAGCGGGGGTGCGTCTTATCTATGTGTGCGTCTTATCTATAAAATTTTATGGCACGTAACAATATATGCTGACAGTATGTTCGTGGCAATAGTACACATTCTGATCAGACAGCTCAGAGCAGAAGCTAAGCTTGATTAATTTGTGCTTAGCGGGCTTAAAGTTAAATTATTTCAATATAAAAGGTCTGGTTAACAATTATGGGACATTATATGAGGGGGTTATAATGAATGAGTGGTTAGTTACCAACTTTTAATGATCTCAAAGCATGGGTTTGTGCCTCAGATTGGGAAAAAAACTTTCATATGGGAAGGTTTTCTAGCTGACCTGCTTTGTACTCATGATTCCCCCTAGACATATGCCTGGGGGGTCATTCTCTATCAATACCTAGCTGGATATTGCCAATTTGATCATAACAGTGACAGTGCAATTTAACAAAACAGACAAAACAATACACAAGACAGACTAATCACTTACTATTCTCCCATAAACGGTAGCTGTTGCCTCAGCGGTAGCACTGACTTGTTCACCATGGCAACAGTGTAGTTCTTAAACCGGAGTATTCTATGGTAAATATCTGAAACACAGCAAAGAAAAAGGTAAATGTTGAAATATAGTTTTAATAATATTTGATGTGGATATAAAGCGTTATGAACCTAGTAAATCCCTACTACCTCCCGTGAAATCATGTATTGTTATAGGTACAAAACAATTTTAGTTAAAAAGCATATGTAACAGAAGACTGACCAATACATGATTGATTGATTCCTCCTTGGGCCTGACTTTTATTCAAATAATCTGTTAAACACTGGCAGAAATCCATCAAAGTCATAACATAGTCAAAAGTTGTTTGTGAACATAACTAATTTAAAACAGTAATGTACATGACTTCAGGGAAGCTAGTATCATTTAAAATGTTTTATTTCCAATGTGTTAACTGTGGTAGTACTAAATCTGTGATAAAAAAAATGTTGTGGATTATTTATTAGAGAATTTTCCAACAATTGCAGTAAAAAAACTATGTGAAATGATGAAGAAAAAGTTATGACACAATTTTTGTAGTAGTAGTAATGAACAAGGTAAGTTAGAAAAAGTTAAACAATTTAATTAAGAATACACAGAAGGATAAAACAGCTGCAATGGTCTCACATGTGTGGTAATTTCATTGGTCAAGACAATCTTCTTTTTACTATTTATTACTCCTAGAGTACTGTATGTTGTGTAGTGGTAGCACATTCAACCTTTATTCAAGAGATGCACAGTTTGAGTCTTGGCTATGGCAGTAAATTGTCCATGTTAAATTTTCATTGAATTTAAAGCGTATGTTTTTGCTGTGGCTTTACCTAGCTGGACCAAATCCTTTTTGTGAATGCACATCTGTTGGTCTTTTTGTACCTCTAGAAGTTTACTCTGGACCTCGTGCCAAGTCATGTTAGGCAGATCTGACTGTAAAATATTATAGACATGATTAAATTTTAGCAAATGTTTAGAAAGAAGAGGTTTGGAGCCAATGCAACTTTAAACCAATGAGCACAACAAAGCTGAATTTAGCTAGTGTCAAAAAAGAAAAATATGTTAATTAAAAATAAAATAACCAAGAAATTATCAATAAAATTAGAAAAATACAACTACACACACATAATAGCTTGCTTAATAAGCCTATATAATTGCTCTTTAGTAATGAATAAGTTGTTGAATAGAATAAGGATAAAGTTTCATTCCTCAACTACCGACAAGGCCAGATACCATGTGAAATAACCCATGTAAGTTAAGCTTCCCCTCGCCCCCCCACCCCCCCCCACACACAAATCCATTGCTTTTATAGTTACATTTTTGGATAACTGTGATATCTAGTTACTGAGAAAACAAGATGCATAGAGACTGAGAAGCTAAAGGTCAGACAGCTCCAAATGGAAGACAATTGATCAGGTGAATCATTACCATTTGCTTAAACAAAAATAATATTTTTATTACCAAAACAAGATGAGCATACTTACAGCAGATATTTTCAGAGCTGTGAGATAAAAGGATCGGATTTCAAAGTACTGGAAGATGTTGTAAGTGACCTTCACAACTCGGAACAACCAGAAAATCAGAGCCACCACCAGACTTACAGTGATAGGGAAGTCAAATCTGAAAATGTCATAATATAACCATGGATTGAGTTAAATCCAACAAATATAGGACGCTTGTCAATATCAACATGATTTCATTTTATTTTACGAGTGGTCATAACAACAATAAGGTGAATGGTGTTTTCAGCAAGTAAATGGTTAAAATGCTTAGGAGTAGAATTGTTAATTTCACAAACTATTATTTCCTCATCACTAAACATGTTAATCAAGCATTCTCAGCTGACTTCATATTACACAAATTAACAATATATAATTCTTTACAGTAGACATTCAGTTGATAAAGACATGAATCACATTCTTAACCAGAGAAGTCAGTATAGTGAGCTGCAGTTTTATCAGCACTGGATAGCGCTAACTGTCACTAACCATAACAAACAGCTTGAATGACACAGATTATTCTAGATCAAAACAAAAGGGCCATGATGGCCCTTAATTGCTCACTTTTGATGGGTTCTTCCAGTACAAAAACTTTCTATTTTCAATGTAACATTTTAGCTGAGAGTAACCTATTATATGTGAAATTATTTATCCTTGAGGTTTTATGGTAAATATTTAACTACACAAGATAGCAAGATTTCATTTCACCTTTGGTTTCTGTGAATCTCTGTAGCGGTGATGTCATCAACATGACATTTCATAAAGACAGTTATATTTGTTTATATACATGTTGCTTTTGGTGATATGTAATCATGACAAATCAATCTAATTGAATGTGACATCTGATGTCTTTTTGGAAACTGCAAAGAGAACAGTCAACCAAACTAAAATTTTATCCCTTTCTGAAGAATATAAAAATAAAACAATGAAAATCAAACTTTCAATACTCGTCAGGTCATTTCTTGAAGATGGTATCCAACAGTTTGCCTACGTCAAATATATGTAAAAAATATCTGACCTTTATTTGGGGCATTTGTGCATTTTTTCTGCAGAAAGATCAAACTTTTGTCTAAGCTTAGACGATCTTTAACAGTATCTCAATTTTACAGCAGTAAAACTCATTAATCAGATCTAAAAATGTTCATTCTTTTCAAATCTATAAATAAGACTGATTGGCATTCCTGCTGAAAATAGACTTCGATGTCAGAGCAGATTACGTGGATAAGCTAAAATGTAAGCGGTGATGTCGTCTTTCTAGTTTAAAAATACCTAACTGTGCAGCATGGCTCAGATAGGAAATACATTTTTGTACAAGGATTGTGGCATTATGGTTCACTTTTCAAGCAGATGTAGGACATCAATAAATAGCATTTCATGAAATCTGTTCAGGTAACAATGATTTAATTAGTTTTTGAATGAAAAGACTTTTGGTCCAAACTGTCAGAAACCACCATTAAGTGGGAGTTTTAATAACAGTGCTAAATTTTTACAACATTACAAAAGGTTATATTACTTTAAATGTACTAATGGTATGTTGAACATTTAAATACACCTTTTACATGTAATTAGCAAGTAATTTTAAAGAGGAACACTAACCCATGTCCATAACCAGTTGCTATTATTTTAAAATGAAACCATTTAACTGGATGGACCTTTAATTAACTAGGAAACAGTTGCTTCAGTTACTTCAAAACAGTACACATTAAAGGATACCTAAAGCACATCCCTGTATAGAAACCCTCTTACATTGTTAACTAGCCGAGAGCTAACGTATACCAACCCTTACAACGTTTCTTTACAATATATTGGTATCAAAACAACAATTTACTTACGAGTGAATGCACTGGCCAGTTGGTATCACAGCTTCATCAATTGTTGTTTTGTGGGAAGCATTGAACTTGGTGGCAAACAACACATCATATTTGACACATTTGGATAGGAAAGTGGAAAATATCACAACAAACACGAATTGCCTGAAAATGGGAGAACATGAAAATGACAAATATTTAAAGTGTATCCATGCTATATTCTTGTTCAATTTTGCATGTACAACTGTAAAATGATCATTAATTTTAAGAGAGTCTCTCTTTTAAATGTAATAATTGATTTCTTAAGTACAGAATCATTAACAATAATCACATGATAGATTTATTTTGTCTGTAATAATGAAAATAAAAATATATAGGTATTATGAAGGGTCTGTATACACACATATTGAATGTTTGATCTAACAACATGCAGTCACAATAAGAAAACACATCCCCTTTATAAAAACAGCAAGTGTGGGAAGCTGCATCTGTAGGTATATTGCAATATGGGAGGTGAATATTGGATATTTGAGTGTGCAAGGTGTTCTGGTAGTATCACTGCCCCCAGACACTCTCTGCTGGTATGGTAAGTTAGTCAAGAGTCTGCTGCAGGACTTGTTACTCAGCTTATTAAAGTGTTTTATCTTTGCATGTACAGGAACTTGGTTATATCGTACAAGAGCTGGAGAAGGTCTTCTAGAACCATACACAAGAACCCCTGTCGCTGATGGTACTGGTACACTCGGGTGAAAAACTCATCCAGGTTCTCGATGTGATTCCATCGGGCTGAATATAAAAGAAATATACACATATAGTTGTTTCCCTACTTTAGCTTAGACTAATGGTAATAGTAACCATTGACCTGCTACAACTATCAAATCTGTTACTTATTTCTTAGTTTTTGTCTTACAAAATCATGCAATGTAGCTTTACCTTGTAATACATCTTTATGTGACTTAATACTTTGTCAAAAATTCAGTATGCAATCCAAACAACATAGACGTTACATTATTGAATGATTTTCTACTTTGATAAATAGATAAATTGAGAAATGTAGCTGTGTTCTTTGCTACTTTGTTATAAACTTATTTTATCAGTCCATAACATTTATATAACAATTGTGATACACAGATATTGTAAATATCTTATTCTGAATACTATATCAGGGGAAACATGGATATGAAGATAAATCTGCACAAAAATTGAGATAATGCATACAAAATTATCCCATCATTTAGAATTTATTGTTGTTTTTCATATTTGTAAATGTATCTTGCTACCATTATCTTTAACTATTCAAGACTATTTAAATAAAAAAAATAAGACATAACAAAATGAGCCAATAAACTGAAGTTTCTAGGGTGATTTATTTGTAAAACATTTTTTTCAGTTTTCAGGGTTTATTTAACAGTATTCTACCAATAAAACAAGAATAAACCATATATTGTATTTCTTCTCGATGCAATGACATTACCTTTGTTTCCCTCTGGGACTACATGAATCATAAGATCTGCATCAGCTATAGGATTGTCCATCTCATCCCCAGTTTCCTCTTCATCCTCATCATACACAGACAACTGCTGGTACTGGGTCATATATTCAGCCATCTCTGCATGTGTTTCTTCCACTTGAGTTTGGTGAGAAGTGTGCCCCAGTTTTTGGTTTCTTTTCTTTTAATGATGAGGTCAGCTTTCCATTCTTTTCATTTCTTTAAATGGTCTAAAATAAAGAAAGTGTAAACCTTAAGTCAGACTCATATGCAACAAATGAGCATAGCATGTATACTAGTCATATCTGGAAAAGTCTTATGGAATTGTGCCATGTTTTTGTTTTTTGCCTTCTGTGTTAATCCTTTGTTAATAGGCAAGTCGTCCAGACTGAATCCACTTTTCTATTCACATCTATTTGTAATGGTTTCTATAGAATCATGTGTACAAAATATATGCAATCATTTAATTTTTGTTGTGTCTTGTCATCAATTAAAAAGAGGTTGTAATCATTCTTGTAGAATGTTTTGTCTGAACTTTGGTAGCGTCACTGCAATGGTACCTTAGTTTCAATACTGAAATTAATTGCAGTAACATATTAATCATAAATAAAATAAAAATAAATGGAAAACAAATTATGACAAGCACATTTTTCACCATTCATTGTTTTATTTAGGAATAGTGAATAGACATATAATAATCATGCTCATGCTGCATTTTAGACATAATATATTCCTATTAATATTTCACTTAGTTGTGTCTTATTTAATTGAATATTTGGCACCAGTCACATTGTCTTTCAATTTTCTTACATACATTTTTTAACAAATGAAGATTTAACAAAAAAATGTGGAAAAAAACTGTAGTTACTTCAACTGGAGTTTTCCTGCTTGTTAATCATTATTTTCTTTAAGTTTTAACGTTCAGGGTTCATACAGATCTGTATGAAAAAAAATCTAGACTCTTTCCAGACATAAAATTAAAATTTCTAAACCCATCAATGCAACAAATTAAGCATTAACATTTTATGACAACATACTGTGTACCCTATTAACAATGTGTTATAACCAAATGATACTGGAAAATTAATCTAAAAATCAATATTAACTAATAATCATTACTTTCACAGTGCAATTATTATATAATTATATACTTAGTTTAAAAGTAAAAACATGCTCTGAATCAAAAAGATATTGATGAACCAATGTCACAGAGTATCTGCCAATGATAAATCAAATTAGTGTCAATATTGCCAAAGCACTTGTGTGTTTTTTGGTTCAGAAAATATATCTATCAACTTATTTAATTAAAACAGCATTCTTAATAATTAGTGAGCTAATCAATCTATAGTTAAAAGGCTAACTGAGCAATCTACAATGGGGCATGGCCAGAAACAGAAATAATGATTAAATTGTTATCTCAACCTAGTCAGACATTAGGAGCCAAAAGAGAATTCCCCATGACTTTGGTTGTTTTGTTGAAATGTTGATTTCTTATGGAGTATTTTGCGGGTGCTGTAACTCATTTATGTAGCTGAGTGGTATATTAGCATTTTTAATTTTGTGTAATTACTTTCACTATTAACTTAGTGCAGTCTGCTAATTTGGTCTTTGCGCCTTTTTATATCACATGATTCCATTATGAAACACGCTGGCCCGCTGCCAGTCGTCAACCTGTAAGGATCGTTTCTCATTGTTTGCTTTAGGTTGGTTTGAACTGGTGTTTGAGTTGTTGAATTGTATTGACTCAGTGGTTGGATTACCCGTTTTCTTTTAGCACTGGTATTTTGTATTGTTTTGGCATTAGAAATATTAAAAAGACGGTAACAACTGACAACGGCTATGACAAACTGAAATTACTAACAGTTATTGCACACTAATAGAATTGCATATTTATTTACAGAACTGCTTACTTACAGCAATGTCACAGCAAAAAGTGTGAGTGAGTCACACATAGTCCTTGTAAGTATTGTGAATATTGTGTTGCAGTTTTCTAATTGTATTTATTCTTAAAAAACATTTGAGATAAACATTATTTAGGAAGTTGGTTATCGAAAAGTTTATTAAAGTGCCATGGGTAGTGGTATGTTTTTATGGTATAAGAATTAATTAGGAGCAAACAGCCCGGTTTGCTCAGTTGGTAGAGTGTTTGCCACTCAGTCTCAAGGTCCCGGGTTCGAACCCCAGTCATATCAGGTTGTGGTAATTTATAGTTATTAACATTTGTTGGCATTGTTGTATGATTTACAATAATATGTGATGCATAAATGATATTATTCTCATAATATGTTAATCATAGGACATACATGTGGTAGAAATATATACAAGAAATGTGTAAAAGCAAATTGGTGTTGGATCTTCACTCACTCCAACCCCCCATCCAATGTTACATTTACAATCTTTTTTCCAGACATTTTTCAGACTTTTTCTCCTACAGCATTGTTTTCCGTACTTTTTCCAGACCTGAAAAAACCCTTTTAAAATTCCGTACTTTTCCAGAACTTCCACACTCTGTACAAACCCTGAATGTTTTATGGTATAAACTGGACGCATAGAAAACAGAGGATCTGATGAGTATATGACTCCTTCCTGATATCAAATTATGTTGTTTTAATTTAAAATAATAATTAAGATTCTAGGGGAAATATGTTTAAAAACTTAATAAATACTAGCACATCTTCAATAAAATAATAACATATGCATTTTTGTTACTTCAACATCTAATAAATATCCTAGTAAAATGTAAATATTTCCAGTCAAGCGTGACATCTTTATGTATACAAGAGAATCTACTGTATTGTTTTAAAGTTTTTTGTATATAAATAACATACTCTGACCCTTATATCTATTTTCTGTTCTATTAAGTTTCTCACAATGTTACATAATAATGGGAAATTTTCTTAAATTAACATGTTTTTCCATAATAACTTCAAATGAGCCAATTTGCAACTTTGTTGATATGTAAAAAGTCCATTGGTTTGCAAACAGGGTCATTAAACTGCTGCCACCCAAATGTCTTTGACTGTTATTACAGATGGCCCCGTGTAATGCTTTTAATCAAAGTGTAGGAGCTTATTATATGTAGAATGTGCAATATCTCTAGTACAAATTTGTAAAGAGGAAAGATGTTTGACCTGTCCTATACCTCATTTAAATTGATCAATACATTTGTAATCAATGTAGGGTCAAAAAGATGAAAAGATCACTATTAGAAATGCACTTGATCACCATGAGATTCTAAATTCACACTCTATAGCTCCAGGGTCTTTTTTCCTTAACAAACTGACACTGATAGTCAGAGTCTCCCTCTAGAAAAACTTTCCCCATCGAAAATCATTTTTCCCCTTGTAGAGTGTAAATCAAAAAAGTACCGGTTAATAAAATGCTTAATTTTTAGTTTAGTTGAATCTGTTTCTGAAATATACACATTTTAAAGAACTTCTTTTTAGAAACAATGTATGCACGATACCGAGTATAATTTTTAACAAGTTTTACTAAATACAGACTCGCTACGTCAGGACATTGCATCTTAGCAATCAGATCTCCTCAGGTTATTCCATCTCGGGATAATCATAATGATTCGTGAATTGTCCAAGGTGCTCCGATCGTACATCCTAGCTTTTGACACTCACTATTTGTAATAATGGGAACCAATTTTGATAGCCGAAACCAAACAAGTGTTTGTTTATTTCCGGTCGTCATATTTCATGTCTCACAAATGGAGAAAATTACAACAGCAACAAAAAATAAAACTATCTGATGCAAAAAATTCAAAACGAATTGATACATTTTTTAAGACACTGTCTTCTAGTGAGCTGGGTAAGGAAGACCTCGATAATCAATCAGATGTGATCGAAAGTGCTGATAAAAATGATACCAAAACAAGCGAAAGCAGGCAATCTACATCGTGCGAAGAATCTCAGCCCGAATCAACATGAACTAGTAGTACAGTTACTGGAGCTGCCACATTTTCTGAACAGTCGGCATGCAATGAATACTGCATCAGTAACTGACTCCCCAATAGTAACAGAAAGTTCCAAATCAAAAGAAACAAAAGCAGACACTTGTTGTTTCAACCAACACATTTATGAATCACGTTATACTTGCCTGCATTATAGTTTTTCTAAAAAAGGCTACATGTCTAAATATTGTGAACTGTTTTGCATCAAGAAATGATGTTAATGTGTCCTATGTTTCATGTGGTACAGTGTTAGGCAATAATCCTTCAAGGAGACTTAAAACTCACAATAACAGTGAAAGGCATAAGGCATCTGCTGAAAAATACACCAAGGTTAGGTGTCATGTCTTGGTTATCCAAACGCTGGAAACAGCAGCAAAAATCAAAGAGACATGCCTATTTAGGCTTACCCTAACCCTAATAGACTTCTTCAAGACTTGTTCATGAAAGTTAAAGTAATATAAAGAAATATATAATATACTGAATTTATACTGAATTTTGTATTCTTCGCGAATTTTTTCCCCTTTTGACCAGCGTCCACCGTTTTCCCCTATTACATAATTATCTAATTTTGTTGTTTGGTTTTCAAAAAAAAAAATGAAAATACAGAGGGCACAGGACATAAGGCAAAAAACTGTTTGATTTTCGATCGGAAGGGACTCTTATAATGAATACAAGTTATTATCTTTATATATGCTTACCACAATACAATAAAGTAGATCAATATATCAAAAAAAGGTAATTTCTGTGATATAAAACGCATTTTGTGTCATCTGTCAAAATAATAACAAACAGTGCATCATGGGTAATAAGGGTGTCTTCCGAGTACTCCGAACATTTAGTTCCCGATTAAATGTGCGACACAGTTCTATTGTCGCGGGTCCATTATCAGGCATTCTGATCCCCTCGCCAAAGATGATTCGAATGCAGCAGAGATTATACTCATCCGAGTGAGATTATATTACAAGAAAAAGTTGATGCAGTGCATCAAAGTCGCCGGAAAATAATGTCAAAAAAATGTAGTAAACAGAGCATTCAACAAAAGAAAATGTTTTTGAAATGCACTTGCATATATGAGCTTTGATTTTCACTTGTTTATGACCAACAATCGTACCAACATTTACATTATTAATTAACAGAACAATTCTCATTTAGTATATATACTGGTCCTGTATTAATAAATAAATCATCATCCAAATCAACCATCCAAAAATATTCTTTATACAGAATTATTTACCCTTAAAAGGTGGTATCCGACAGTTTGCCTTCACCAAACCATGCAAACCTGGATTGGGGTGGGGGTGGGAGTGGGGGTGGGGTGGGAATGGGGGATTGTGGCATAATTTCTGTAAAAAGTCAAACCTAAGTCTAACACAAGACAATTTTGAACATTGTCTAAATTGTAAGACCGTAGAAACTGTGAGTTAAATCACTCTTCATGCCCATTCTTTCTAAAACTATAAATATGTATGATTGTGATTTCTGAAAATAGACATCGATGTCAGAGCGGAGTACGCGAATGAATATATAAAGTTACGGGTCACGTGGTATTCTTAGTTTAAAAATAGCTAACCGTGCAGCGTGACTTAGATATGAAATACCTATTTTTTATGACGAGTGGTGTGTCATGCTTCACTTTTCACATAGATGTAGGACACCAATAATCAGCATTTTGCGTGATCTTTTCAGATTTTTTGCGCAGGCACTTAATACAGAGTAACCATAAAAAGTACAACCAAACAGTTTAAATCCTAACAAAACTTCAATTAGGAAGAAATTTTGCACGTCTATCTATTAAAATGTTTCTGTAGAAGTCTGTGATTTTGAATACGTATAAGTGCAGTCAAGTAGTATAAAAATAAGACCCAACAACTGAGATTAATAAGGTTTTAATTGTGATTTTTATCACAGTTCTTTGCATTTTCTAGCTTAAGTGGTTGTTGTTTAAGAAACATAAGAAACCAAACACCATAATATATACCATAATATATTTATTACAAAACATGGTCATTTTAATAAAAAAAAATAACATAAAAATAACCGTTAAAAATATTTTCGCTTCTCAAAGCTGTGATGTCACCTATTTCCAAAACCAATTATTTGGCGACGCGCTGGAGCGCGACGCCTATATATAGAATTCTCATTGAAATTTGCACATGGGGAACGTCTGTTCTGCGGACTTATGAATAACCCCGATAAAATACGGGTCCTAAGTCGGTAAACGGCGTTCTTTATTTTAATATTTTTATTTTTATATCTTTATATTTATTTTTGTATGCCTGTGACTTTCACAAAAACATGTCAGTTTGGATATTTATTTTTATCATTTAAATGTCTAAACCTTGAACGTAATTGTACATAGATTATTGGTAAGCTTTTACTTATTTATACTTACGTACATAGCTAGAAATGCTTCTCGGTAAGTCCTTTAATGCTCATATTGCATGTTAACAAAGTAAGATTATCTTTTAGCAACGAAACAGTCCATAGCAAAGAACAGCATGTAATATTGAAGTGTTCTTGGGAAATCGGTTAAGATAAGTTCATCATAACAAACAATTTTGTCTAGGTGGCAGTAACAACGAAAAATATTAATCCGAATGAGAAACACATCATCTTGCTGAACATATTTCACTGCACTGATTGTTGGGACAAGCCATGTGAAATTTACAACTAAAATAAAATAATAATAAATAAATAAAAAATGAAAAATAATAATAATAATAATAATAATAATAATAATAATAATAATAATAATAATATTTAATGAGATATAAGCATCTAGCATTAAATTGGCAAATGTGCTGGAAGTGTTTTTACACGATGACCGGACAGGTCGTTGAGACTATATGAAAACAGTGATTAAAGCCATAATTGGACAGTTACACTTGGAATTCTTGTCTCTTCATCTCTCCAGTCGTGCCCTATATAGGCCAGACAACTTGAGCAGTCTCCATACCCTTTACGCGAGATTGCACAGTTGGCATAACATCGGGATTTTTAGTACCTTTCTTACATATAATATGCCAACTGCGGATAAATCCTCGGCTTTTCATGAACTGTTTTTTTTAACTTATTAGCTCTTAGCAATACTACGTTTTATTTTGTTGGTAGGTTGTTTTCTAAATTTCGATGTTTTCTTTCGTATTTTTTACATTTCACGTTTGACACTCTTGGAACATAATGTCATGGCATTATATCCCATATTTAAACATTCTCTCACCAGAGGGCGTGCTACACAAGTTTCGCTTACACCTCTGTCAACGCCGGGAAAAGTAGTTCTCATACACGTGATATTCTACCGTCAAATGTCGCAAAATAGTTCCCCGAAAATTTGGGTTAAAATATATCTTAAACATTGTTCTAAAAAAAAAAATACCCATTTTCATTTTAAGTAAAATATACAGAGATCAAAATAATCTCACGAGCATTTTATTCATTATTTATATTTTGTACAAGAATCTTGTACACCGGCGTTGACAGAGGTGTGAGCGAAACTTGTGTATCACGCCCTCTGGTGAGAGAATGATATTTAAATTGATCTTGTTATATATCAGCGTTTGGGCTGTTTTATTTGTTATTATAATATATCAGCGCTTGGGCTGTTTTATTTGTTCCTATAATATCTTATAATATATCAGCGCTTGGGCTGTTTTATTTCAAAGTGATCTCTCGTTTGGGGGTTTTGTTTTTACGTTGCCGAGGCTTTTATCTAATGTACATACTGTACATATGTTTATAGTTTATTTTATTACTAGTTATTATGTATGTATATAAGTTCATTGTATCTGTTTTAACTCCCGATGCAGGTGCTTACTGTTAGTTGTTTCACTTTGACGGGATGTTGTTATTTACACTGTTTGTTTGCTAGAAAAACCTCCAGGAAGTGCGAGGTTGGAGCGCTCCACAAACCAGGTTTAAGCACCCCAGTTGGCCCTTTTGCCGATTGACCGTTCCAAGGCGGTAACTGATGGTTTTTCTTTATGTGTGTAATGTCTCGTCTCTGTGTTTTTGTCACATTTGCATTTACCTTGTTTGCCTTTGTCTACTGGTAGATAAATTTTAAATATCTGTGAACATTTTGATAGGACCTTTTCCTATTTACCTATTTGTACCAAATATCCACCTTTTCCAGAAACCGAGTCAAGCCTGAAGGTTTTCAATGGGAATTTATGAGAATGCCAATCATTCCAAAGTTGTTTAAACCACGTGCAATAAACAATAATTATAAAAATGATTAATCTTTTATTGCATGGCTGTAATTTAAAAAAAAATATTACTAAGAAATATTTATAGTGAATCACATATATTGGTTAACTTTTATGACATCACATAGCTGCCTTTGAACAAAAATATGACAAATTTTGTCAGTTTTGTCATTGTTGCAGTGTGACGATGTATTTTCAATGTGTTAGATAGTGGATACTAGAAATAGGCATTATAAATAGTATATCAGCCATGGTGAATATTTCTAAAAGAAATAATTCCATTTGACACATTAATTTGATTCTCGTAGATATTCGGTTATCTCCGACTCCCGTAGCCATTTCAGCGCGCCTCGACTATAATGCTTAAACTTCGAATGAATTTCTGATCTGGCCGAAACGTGCGAATCAGAGTAAAATGTTTCCGACTACCTCCGGAATTCTACGCGGGGTAATCTGTGTGACCAGTTTTTATCAATATACCAGTAGCTCGTGCATCTTGTAAAACACGCTTTAAATGATGGAACTCTATAGCAGCATTGAGCGTAGCGCTTCGTGCATTTTTTCGACATGAAAGTCTCAGTTTATCGTCAGTTGGAAATCTGTGAAAGGTGGCGTCTTTCTGTCAACTCTCCCCTGTAATTGCAACACACACAACAATAATGTCTCTTTTTTCAGTCGAGTTTAACACCTTTTCTGCCATCGTTGACATTTTTGATTTGCTCTCCACAGGAAATGAAATGCGAACCTCCACGCTAAAGAGCGTTTAAGGGAGGCAATTATTCAGGGGAGATAACAGAGGTTATTAAACAGGACTATAATGTTGCAACAAAGAAGTGGAATGCGGTTGAACTTCGTCTGTTGTAAAATTCCATGTTTATAACATGCACGTTCTAATTGACCGTCAGATAAAATCGCAATCATGCACAATGCTGTCATCAGATGGGCAATATATTAATCTCTCCACCAATCACATGCCTTCTACGAATTGAACCAGCATCTAAACAGATAATTTTTTACACGAATGGTTTTATATATTTGGAGTCACCGCTGTTTCGATCGTACTCATTTTATGTTTTATTATTTCGCCCTTCTACGTCTGTATACAAAACTGTGGTTGTAATAATTAGTGTCTGGTTTTTGTACGATATTTTGCTTTTATTTCATTTATCTGCTTACTGCTGAAAAGTGCCTGGTTTTCAGTCAGGACTTAACCATAAGGTCATATGTCTATTATCTATAATATAGAGGACTGGGCCGGCAAGCAGTGAAGGTAGGTGGTCATAGGTGACTTTAATATATTATATAGATGGGTTGTTTCGGCAACTAACGACGGTATGTCTTCAGTTATGGCTATTGTGTATTTGATAGATGTGCCCACCTATATAATACATAATAGTCATATTTGACCACCTCTTCTCGCTGGTTGCCACATTAGCTCACCTATTAAATACATAATAGACATATCTGACCACCTAACCTCACTGGTCACGATAACAGCCCATGCTTATAATTCATAATAGACATATATGACGACCTGCCCTCACTGCCATCATAGCCTAATAACATCAAAGCCATATACATGTAATATACATAGGTATAAATGACTACCTACCCTAGCCGGTTGACACAAAAATACCCCGTCAGTAAAATACAAAATAGGCATATATGACCACCTACCCTAGCTGATTGCCGTTATAGACCACCAATATAAATACATACTACACATATATGGCCATCAGTATAGATATTGACCACCAGTACAGATAATTATAATTATATAGTTATGTTAACTTGATGTTATTTGCGTCCAGAGCGGCGCCAATAACATCAAGTTAAGAGATTTAATCAAAATTATATCTATTTCGTCTATACACCATATTTAAAAAACCCTATTCATATTAAAATAAAAAAAAACATGCAAACACAAGTTTAAAACTGCAATTATTATATTTACGCAATAATAAATGTTTTCCGGCATTCCCGAAATCCGGCACCGTATGTCGACTGCCGTATACACTTGGTCCCGCGAAATAGTTTGTGTTAAAAAACAACATGGCGCGTCTATTAGATTTTTGAGTAACTTCATATTGTTGTTATTAGTTCCTCAAATTATGGCAGAATCAAATGACAGAATTGACGATAGTTTGTTAGCAGAAGTTAAACAGTTTCTTTGGGGAAATGATTTGAAAGACGAAGTTTTCTCCAGATGGGCACAAGGTAAGTTTTCACATTAAGTTTGTCAGATCACCTTAATTGACGTTTTTAATGGGAAATCCCCAATGATAATTTTTGAAAACAAAAGTTTCATTCCATTAAAATGTGTAGGGTATATTGCTTCATGAGTAAAAATTTCAAGTAGTGCAACTGAATGTTGTTGTTAAAATTATAAATTCGCAAATGCAAAGAACAGGGATTCAGATTGGATGACCAAATTGCATTTGTCATTCAGGGATTTCAGTAGAGTTTTTTTTTCAGGGGTCAAAATAAAATTCAGTGGGGTCAAAACTTAACAAACCGTGGTCAAAGTATAAATGTGAGGACATGCTTTAAGTCTATCAATAGTGTATAAGTGCTTTCTATATCACTGTTCAATATTGTTTATTAAATACTATTCAGTAATCTATTTGCATTTTACTATATATAGTTCTGACACTAATGCAATAATCACCACTTGTTTCAACATACAAAAGCCTCTACACACTGACTAGGTTATATACTGGTATATGCAGCATGAGACTTTGTTCCATACTTTCACAAATTAAGTAAAAACATGTTTAACTCTTAACATAACACTAGGGCTCCCTCTGTTTTTTTTTGTCCGAGCCAACCAATGAGCCAAATTAAAAAAAATATAAGCCATTTTTTTTATTTCATGAGCCTTTTTTATTAGCTAAAATAAAAAAAAAAGCGACATTTTTAACACAATTTTTTGACTACTTGGATGTTTGTGTGTTAAACATATAATTGTTAGTAATACTGTAATATAGTTGTTTATTATAACAGACTTTTTAGTAGTGTTATTGAATTGAGGATAAGAAAAAACAACAAGAACTTAATGTTTAAACATTTTACAAACACATTGATTCAAGTATGTTATTCTATATAATAAAATATATTACATGGTATCATATTGAAACACTGATTGTTTATATAATATATAATACAGACCATGTGTATTATATATAGGGATGTTAATGAATATTCGAATATCAAGTCGCTATTCGAATAGAGATTTTGGGATTCAAATATTTTATTATTTTTATTTCACTTTGATTAAGTTTGAAGGGAAAATGAAAATACTTTTTTTTTAGTTGATCTTACCGCTCCCAACGACTTTAGACACTGTCAATATGTGATAGGATAGAAGGGGTGGGTCATGTCTCTTGACAGCGAATTGCCATCTGGTTAACAGCATGAAATCACCTTACCGTGCACTGCCTCTTCTCTGCCCCCCTCTCCCACTTCGACCCAGTCACATCACTATACAGCTGTGGAAACAGTTGCCAAAGTACAATAAACACACATGTCAGTTTAATGCTGCGGCAATTAGCTACAGCAATTACGTAAAACTGACTCTACCCAGCTTTGGTTGGTAAAGTGAGTAATAAATACATTATATAAGGCTATACTTATTGATAACAGTCTACTAGAACTTGTTTTATTTTTGGAAAGCACAACTTGTTCATCTTGTTCACTCGTTTCTAGCCACTCATAATTCAATCACCATTCAGTCCTAAATGTATGTTTCACTTGAGACTTAGGGTTTCCAACTTCAGCTTCAGGCTTCATGCATTTAGTTGGTGTGCTGCACAAACTTTCACTATCATTTGTATGTTTGACCACCTAGAAATCCTATGTCAAACAAGCTTTTCTGAGCCATAATTTCAACAGTACAGGTTACTAGTACATTGGTAATTATCTTTCATAGATCTGTCTACATTCAAAAATGTTATTTGGATTTGTTTTGGCACCGTTTGACCTATTTAAGTGTTGGTGTGCCATAACCCCCCCCCCCCCCCCCCCCCCAAAAAAAAAAACAACAAAAACAAACAAAAACAAAACAAAAAAAATTGGATTTGCCATGTATATGTGCACAGTTCTAATTCATTCATTGAAAACATCTGACTCAGTTAATAGAACAATTATCATGAATTATGAAAAACAACAACTGGTCACACATATATCATCTCTAATCTGTCTGCAAAAAAGAAACTTAGTTACCTTTACTAGGACGCACGACTTCATACCTTTTCAGTAATCCCACATTCAGGTGCCCCCGTTATGTAATGAGCAATGCCCACAGTCATTGTTAATTGATCGACGCATGGCTAGAAATGATCACAGGTCAAAATGACCCTCCTTCGCTTTATTTTTGTGCATTAAAACCTGGGAGCTCAGGTCAGCCAAATGCCTTGGTGTGGTTTACAAAAGCTTAGTGTAAAGGAAATTTCCAATTACACATTACGGGTCAGAGGTCAGTTAGGGTGACAAACTTTTGTTTTCACAGTGAGGATTTTGTTGTGAGTAGTTTATGTCACTCAGATGTAGATTATGTAATACCAAGAGAAAAGGGGCATCCATATCCATCTTTTGGTTTCCAATGGCACTGATTAGAGGGGTGCAGTAATGTTTTTGTTTGTGTAATGTTAAATATTTATTGTATATGCATATCAAAACAAAGTGTACATAGTCAATGTTCACTTTCACTTTATTTTAAGCTTTGAAAAGGCAGGACCAAAAAACACCAATGTATGACTCAAACAGGAGTAGCATTTAGTAGTGTATGTATGAATGAAAGGGTTAAGAAGAACAGCAAATGAGAAATGTTCGATGTTGAATCATCTAGAATAAAATGGAGTGTATTTTGCAAGACCTTAAAATGTAAAAATACCTTGTGGCAAATATGTCTTGTTAGACAATTTACATATTACAAAATTGGTCCAGACTTTATACCAGCCAATATGTACCAATAATATGACTGGCAATATTGACACTGAACCTGACATTTATCATTTGCAGATACTTTGTGACATTGTTTCATAAATATCTTTGGATCCAGAGTGTTTTTTACTTTTAAATCAAGTATATATATAATAATTCCACTGTGAAAGTCATGAATAATAGTAAATAGTGATTATTAGCATCATGTTCCAGTATCATATGGTTGTTAAACATTGTTGATAAGGTGTACAGTGTGTTGTCATAAAAGGTAAATGCTTAATTCTTTTGCATTTAAAGGTATGGAAATTAGGGTTTTATGTCTAGAAAAAAATTCTGATTTTTTTGGGCTGAACAGATCTGTATAAACCCTCTACTTGGGTCATTCTGTTGGGATATCAGACACTCTTTGTACTGTCTTGCTTCAGGCATCACTATGATGGAAACGTTAAACAATAATGTCTTGCTAAGATATCTTAAAAAAGGTAACATCAAATAAATACCTCTCTGTCTGCTAGCCTTTATAATCTGCGTTATGTGATGAAACTTACACAGAGGTTAAATTGATGCCTTACTGACCTTTTTTAAAGTTTCCATGGGTGATAAACCAAAAATTGACAAAAGGCCAGAATTTAAACTTTGCTTTGACAGGTTGTTGAATTTAAAAAAACTCTTTTTAATCTTTATGATTTATCAGATTACATTTTCTTTTTACATGTAGTCTTTTATGCCGCATTTTACTTTTTGACAGTATATACTTTTCATCAATGAATTGCTTTATTTTAAAAGCTGCATTTTACTTACAATGTTTATATTTATTTGGCGCTGAGCCAACTTTATATAACTATGGCATCTCCTGTAAATATGGTTTGCCATGCTTAATGCCATATCAAGATGTTCAATATTACATTTAAAAGACAACAACTTATGTTTAAACTTGTTAAATGTTAGCATGTGGCAACAGTAATTTATTTTATTAAAATTGACTATTTTACTCAGCGCATTTTATTTGAAGGATTCTGAGCCTTTTAAAGGCATCTCGAAAGGAATGTGGTATCCCACTGAGCCAGGCCCCCACATGCTATGACCAGACCTGCTAATTGCTGGTCATCACTGCAGGGAGTCTTTAGCCAACATAGTACTAATCTGTCACAGTAATACCTCTGATGGGTTAATGCAAAACTAAATTACCTGCTAGTATGGATGTGAGACAGTAGGCTAGTTTTGCACAAAGCCACAAACATTATTGTTAGTGATAATGTGGGTTGTTTACTATATGATCCCTTACAAATTCTTTATTGCATTAATTACTAGGTGTCAATTTTTTAACTGCAAGATTATGTATTTATTTCATAGCTAAATATTTAATTTTGAAAATACATGAGAGATACAAGTTTTAGTATTCAAAATGACTTAAAATGAGTTTGAAGGACATTATTCTGACAATGAAGACTTTTTAAATTGCTTTTGTTTGAAACGTTTCGTTACATTTTACAAATCCAAATAAAAATCTAACTTAAAATATATATGAGAACTAAAAGAATGAAAGAAATAACAAAATGTATAAGAAATAATAAAATCAACCAACAAAGTAAGAAAGAAAACAAATAAAGATATATATATATATATATATATATATATATATATATATATATATATATATATATAAATATATATATATAGGATTGCGTAATTGGTATATTCACAACTGTTTCCTTTACAAACTGTGAATGACTATGTTCAACCCCCAGATATAGCATACGTACACTTTGATCTTGAACAATACCTGTGTGACAGACACATCGGTTACAGACTGTGGCAGCCTGGCTTATCAGAAAACAGATGCCCTCACATGCTGGGTGGGGCAATAAATGGGGGGGGGTCACTTATATAAGGCTCTTGAAATGCCTTTAATACTATTTTTAGATTCCCCGCTGTGTTTGCAAAACGTATTGGGAATGTCACATGATGATTATCCTAAATTGTCAGTACAAACCTTATTCCGACTGTCAATAGTGTAAGCCATTTTGTTCATCTGTAAAGTGAAAGTCATGTCACAATTGTGACCGTTCACTGCATCATTGAGTTGCAGTAAAAACTGGCGTGATGATTCCCTTAGTTTTTTGTAAACTATAGAAAAAACATGATTTTAACCAGTGAAAGACTTGTGCTTTATAGTCAGGAGTTATATTAGTAGCAATGAATACATGCGTACACTACTGTTTTCATATAAGTTTCTAGAAAATTGGATATCTATCTTGAAAACTAAAAAAACAATAAGGGTAATTCTTGTTCATGCTTTTACTGAAATGTTTATTTATCTGTTCCATAGGTTTTGTGTACAGTGACACTGAACGAACAGCCCTCATCCAGTATGAAGGTGGACCATGTGCTGTAATTGCACCTGTGCAATCTTTTATCATCAAGAATGCCCTTTTTAGTGAAACACCAGCAGATGATTTGGCCAAGGTTACAGGTACATTTTCAAAAGTAGCACTCGTTTTAATAGGCTAGTGAAATTGATTTAGCTTGATGTATTTGCACAAATTTCTTATATAATGTGATACAGTCACTAAAGTTAACACTTTTTCTATATCATGTAACCATTTATAAACAACTGGGCCAACTAAATTTAAGAGCGGACATGCAAATTCTTTTTTCTGGATCTTGAAAGTTAGTTCAGGAAGAAATTGGCTGGACTTTGCACAGTTTGTGCCACCAATTACAGTACAGTTAAAAAGAATAAACCTTAAAAATACCTTGTTGTTTCCAAAAGCAAACTTCAGGCATGTAAAATGTGTTTCGGGCCAGCGAATCTCCACACATCCAAATGGCATGTAATTATTGAATTTTAATATTAAAGACTGGTGATGTAATCTAGGACATATCCCTCAAGGTCAAATACCCTCAATTCATTTTGGCAAGGTGGTCATAATCCCATGACAATATCCCCCAAAGTATTTGACAAGATAAATAGTTTATTTTGATTGGGGGGGGGGGGGGGGGGTGACATTTAAAAACATTTCTCTTATTAAGTATTTAGTAATCAAATAACTGAATAACATTAATAAGAAACTATAAAGTTATCTTCACATGATTTATTCTACTTTAGGATGCTCAAATAAATTGCAATTAAAATATGTGCTTTGTTACTAACAATGAGAAATACAAATTGAAATTACTATTGCATATTTGTAATGGATAATAGTATATCATTATAACATATCATTACAAATATGCACATATTTAAGGCCAGTGTTTTAAGGTAAAATACAACATAGTGCACAAACTGATTAAATGTTAATTGTAGACTTATACCGCAATAGAAAGTGTGAAGTCTTTTCCTCTTAGTGTCTTATATTGACATTTGAATTTGATTGATGTTGTGGTGCAGGTTTAAATCTATAAACAAAATTACAAAATATTTTGCAATACATGTTATTGTATTGCCTGGTATTACATATTTTTTATGACAAGTAGATTCAAGAAATATAATTTTTAAATAGTTCTAGTTAGGAGTATATATCTACCATGGTGAATTTGCCCACTCAACCATATATGATGATAAGTATCCGCCACTTGTGCAAATGTTAATGGGGGTGGTGGTGACGATCTTCTTTTGTGGGTGTTTGAGGTCTAGTTGTTAAAACGTGACTCTAGATCTGAGGTTTCCAGGCTGGAATTCAGATTCTGACCAAGTCATGCAAGACTTTTTACTGCATATTGCTACCTGAGTACTGGCTCTACCCAGAAAGTAGTTATTCAAGATTAATTAATATAAGTTGAAAGAACTTATTTCCAAATTGACTAGAAGAATAGGTTGTATATGTTTATAAAATAGTTGATTGTTAGGTTATAATGTTTTGATTGACCTTCCCAAAAATATATAATATGATCTTTTTAGATATTAAATTGTGCTCAGTATTTTGAAAAACGTTAAATTATCTTTCTTGTTAAACCTTGATTAATTTCCATTGTTATCAATGACTATATATTTTTCATATACAGCATTGATAAACCAATTTCTAATTATCACTGATACATTTTTCATTGCATTGACATTTTTCCAAATAATAGCTGAAGAAGCATCAGAGTTCCTGCTACAAGCTCTGGGAGATATCCTTGTTGAAGTGTCTTCAGGGTCCTTTGCTATCGTCAGTCTAGCTGAGGAAGATGCTGAAACAGAGAATCAGCAATCTGAAGAAAATCTAGACACTGGGGAGAGCTCATGTAAAAAGTCTCGCCTAGACCAGGAGTCTTTTCATTCCAAGCTTAGGTACATTTATAGTTAAATTATATGTTTGTTTATTTATATTTGTTATATCACACTGACAATTATGATCATTGTTGTGACGTCCAGCAAATTACTGGTGGAGATAATTATATGTCGGGGTAGAACCCCTGGTGGCAGAGATGATAAAAGTACCTGACTCTAAGTGCACAGCCATAGCTAAATAATGACTGAGTTATTTATAATTTTCCTGCTGTTTCTAATAAATACCAGAGAAAAAAAAAAGACATGAATTAACACAAACTTTGTATGCTACATACTACCTATACAACAGTCTCAATGCCTTCCTAATTTTCCTTTTTTTTTCAATCATTAGTCTTGTTTTTTACTTCTTAAAACAAAATGAAAAACAAAGCAATGAATGCATGAACAGTTTAAAGAGAAGTCTCCTTTCTAATTAAAAATATTGACTACAGATCTATCATCACTTATTGAATCATTATTTACACTCTCTACATTTCAGGTGTAAGAGATGCGAGAATGAAGAGATGATGAGAAAGGATCTTAAATCCAAACTGTCACACTACACTGAAACCTCTGGTGTATTGTTATACCTCTACTCTATTATCATAACCAAAGTAAGTGTTTAATTTTATACACATTAATGCTTACAGATGCCATAGTTCTAACAGTTCTAAGTTTGAATTTGATTTTAGCTTAATCTTTTTATGAGGATGGATAATTTTATCTTAATTTTGTAGTCACACCCAGCCTCCCTTCTGATCCTTGGGTATGTTTTCCTTGAAGACATTTGTCAGTTCAAATCTAATATCTATGACATAATGAATGAAGTAAGAAATCTTACTCAAGACTAATAATAACTCCTGCTGGAGAGTCAACAATTTGAGCTTAATTTGGCACTTAAGATAACTTCATCCTCACTTGTGCCACTTCACTATCTCAACACTGATGGTTATAGCTGTTAGCTGTCTACTCCAAAACTTATTGATTTGTTACAATAAAAGATATGTATACATGTTTATAAGGAAGAACTTGTCTCAGATTGATCATTAAAGTATTGATTGTTCTGTGTAGGGACTGGAACAAGTGAAGAACGAGGTGGAGAGTCCAGGAGAGCAACTGATAGATGGGATCCATGGTCACGGAAGGTACCCAGCCTTTCATCCACACTACTACAACTTGAACAAGGAACTTTTAATCTTTCAGCATAAGCACTAATTGCTCCAGCTAGGGAAAATAGTGTAGATCCAGATCAGCCAATCTTATCATGATTTTCACTTTTTGCTGCTAAGACTTTATTACAAAACAAGTTTATCTGTTCATAGAATTGTTAGCATGAAAATTAACAAATGTTGCTAATGTTGTCTAAGATGTAAATGTTTGAAACAAACTAAAGAAGGATCAGGAAAAGGTTAACAACAAAATAAGTGTTATTTGATTTAAGGAACAGACAAGCATCTGTTGTTTTTTTAATCTGACTGGAGCCTTGCAGAATTTTCAGCTGACTGCCAATTTGCGATTCCTGCTGGTGGGCAATTTTGTATTTATTTCATCAATTGACATTTGTTGAAACATACCTTACAAATAAAAAAGATTAAGAAAAACAACTAAGCAAGATGATATAACAGTTACTATAGCATTACATCATTCTTGATAGGTTAATTTAAATAATAAAAATACATTTATAAAACAACTTGCTTTTTTTTTTGCAAACTTTTTCAATTTTGGACAGGCTGAAGCTGTTCAAAGATTGTAATTTTAGAAGACCCTATTTGATATGTTGTTTCTACACTTCAGTCAAAGTCTGATCAATCTGCTCATTACTGGACGAGCAACCACAAATGTCTGGGATAATGAGAAGGAAGTGTGTGGACTCAGTAAGTAGCTTCTGTAATTAGGAGCAAAACATTTGATAGACATGATTAATGAGAGAGAGATGTGCAAGTTATAAGATGTGGCAGCATGGTCGAGGCAAGAACTTTCTAGTGTGGAAATCTTCAGGCGTTGTGCTGGTGGTGTTTGATATTTGCAATCAGTAGCAAGTCATTGTTCTGCTCATTAAGTTAGTTTGAAAGTAATATTTACCTTGTAATTTGTTGTATGATTTAAAATATTATGTTAAATAATAAAAGAAATTAATGTGATTGTCTCTATACTAAGCAGAAACTTACATGAAGTAAGCAGACTTTCAAAATGTTTTGAACAGTATGTGACTATATCTTGTGTTTTGCAATGATTCTGAACTTTTTTTTAAAATTGTTGTTTTTAATTGTTTCATAGTAATAAGAATGTTCAGCACTTTCCTAAATAAATGTATTTCTGCATATAAACAGGCACAACATTCAGTAAATTTGTCTGTACTTTATATTTTTTGCATATGTAAGCACATAATAGTAAATACTATGCTTTTTTACGTTAGTTTCATTCTTTGTGTTTATTTCAGAACTCTGTGGAGTATCAAGAAGGTCAACTATAGGATTTTTAACTTTTATGGAGCATCTACGATATTGTGAGGTAAAAATCATTAAAGCATCCTTTTAAGATGGCTTTAATAACTTACCATACTGCTTTGCAAAACAGTTGATTAATAAGTATTTAAACAGGGAAAAAGTATATATACTTGAAAATTGTACATTGAATAGTGGTCAGAGTTTAGTAAATACCCATTCTATTTTATAATCATCTTACTAGCTTTCATTGTCAAAATTTGGCTTGGAACTTTAGAAAATAGTTAAAAGTAAAATTAAGTTCCATAGTTAAAAACAGTCATTTGCAAAAAAAATGAATATTATATAGTCATTTTAAAACTTTTATCTACTTAGTATAGGTATCAGTTAAAATATTGACAAGGAGACCCTTATAAAACATTTAAACATGTTACAAACAGGTTAAAAACTGTCACAATTCTGCTCTTCATCTGCTAAGCACAATTGATAGACTTATGCAAATAGTGCGTATCCAGATCAGCCAGCATAACATAATATACTTTTTTTTTGCATAATCTGTATCAATAATTCTTGCTAAAAGATGCGGTTAACTAAGAACTAGGGAATGGTTATTAACAGCTGTGGAAGGGTTAGGTTTGAACATGGCTTCAAACTTCAGTATTCTTGGGCACTTGACTCAATGCATTCCTTTGAAATGAAATCCTTTAAGGCTTAAAATATTAGCACTTTTTGCCATGATTTTTTTCTTTAAATCAGAACTCTGATACTGGTTATGAGCATATGTTTTTATAATGTGGCATTTTGTGCATACATTTTGAAAGATGTTCAAAACCCCAGTTAAATGAGAAAAATATTTCTTTTCTTGTGTAGGTTGGATGGCATCTTAAAAATCCATTCTACCCAATATGGTTAATAGGAAGTGAAACACATTTGACAGTTTTATTTTCGAAGGTAAGTTATATATTTATATCATTGGCTATTATAGACATTGTCAAAGGGATTTGATGGTACATCCTTATTTTATTTTTATTTAAGAGTTAACCTTAAATGTAATGGAAACAGTTTTGCATTTGATATGTTATATGCTTTATTCTTTAAACATGAACAGTTCTCTGCACATTGTAACTCACCAAATCCTGAACCACTCATGCATCATTCACTTCAGTCAATTTATAGCTTTTGCTTCAAGAAATAAGAATCAACATTCAACCTTTCTGAAGAAGTTTTGTTTTTTCATATAGACTTTCACTTTTTTATAACTTGTTGGATCTTACTTATATTTTTCAGGATCCTAATTTAGTTATATCAGAAACAGTAGAATCTATAGCTCGGCGTAGATTTCAGCATTTTGACCCAGAAGGTATGTTAACATTTTTTTTATGTTTTCTGTTTTTTTTTTTTTATTAATTATTTGTTTGTATTTTCATATGTTACGGTTTCCATATATTGCCATGTGATAAAACTCATTGCCCAGATGTTGCTTGTATACATGTATTACAATTATTTTAACAGTGCTGATAGTCCTTGCTATTTCTATATGTCAACAGCACTCAGGTGACCATATAGGGCCATCATGGTTCTCTTGTTGTTGTTGTTCTTGTTTCTTCCACTCTCGAGCACTTTTTACTCTTTTGATTTCAGGCAACGGGTTTATAGCAACATCATTGTTAGGGGATCTCCTTGCAGCACTAGATTTGGTTTCTGATAAAGAATAGTAAGTTGCTGTAAAATGCTGTGTATTTTTAATGAATATTATCACAATTAGCACTACTAAAATAATATTAGGCGACACTAAAATGCTGTATTTTGTATAAATACTATCACTATTTTCCTACTTACATAATAGTTAGTGACAGTAAAATGCTGTTTATTTTTAATTGAACATCATCACTACCATTTAATTATAGCTTGTAAATTTCTGTTTATTCTTATGTAACTGCTTTATATTCTGAATATTTTAATACTCTTGGACAACACTTATGGACTGAAAAGTTTAGTGAGTAATTTTTTTGCATGTATATTTTACATTTCCCATTAAGAACATTGGTCTGTATTTTATATGTATGCACTCTGTATTGCAGTGTTGATATAATGGCTTCTAAGCTTGATGCAGAGGGGCTTGGGATCATCACCCTCAGTAGCTTTATGGAAGAGTTCTACGCAGGGGAGACTACCCCAGAGGTGCCAAAGTGCTTCACATTGTACCATTATAACGGGCTTGCACGCTCCTGTCATGAGAATAAGGTGGGATGCGTAATTGGATACTTTTTTGTAAGCTGATAAATTAACTTAAAAACTCAGTAACCATTGCTTTTTTTAAGGCTTAAATGTATGAGTGGAGATAGTGTTTCTGCCCTTTCATGCATATGAATGTGTTTTAGGCAGATTGTTTTAGCTTCTTGTTTTCTTATTTTGATACTTTGTATGTGAGCACTTATGGACATTAATAATGCCAGCATTTTAGTATTTTATCAAACAATGCATGTCCAATTGGTCATGAGAATATGCAGTAAAAAACAGTGATAAATATGTGGTACAAACCAGTTGTCACATGCACCATCTGCATACACTACATGTCCTTTCTGCTTTAACTTAGCCTTTTTAGTTCAGATTTATTAAGTACAGGCAAATAGTGTAATTTCCAGTCAGCCTGTCAGTTCCTGCTGAAAACAGTCTGATCAATATCAACAACTTAAGCTGCTAAGACTTTAGCACTCTACCAACCTTTACATGTAGTTGTTAGCCAGTAACTAAGGAGTTAAGATAATTAACAAACATGGAAGGTTAAATTTAATGTAAGATAATAATAAGGTGATTTTCTTCTCTGCAGGTTATGTACAGGACAGGCAAGGCAGTTCTTCAGGATGAGTTGGAGGTACAGATCCTGACTGATGTGTCCCCCATCAAGATGGTTCTACTCACCAAATGGCCAACCATAGAGATAAAGTGGACAGAGGATCTTATACCATCCATCAACTAAAGGAAACTGGCTATGATATTATGTTATCCATAATGTAACATATTCTAATTGAATAGGATAGTATACCAGCCATAAACTAAAGGATGCCAAGTGGCTACGATATTATACCATCTGTGTGCCTATGATATTATACCATCCATGTGGCTAGGCTATTATACTAGCCAATTGGCTAGGAAATAAAACTAACTATAAGCTTAAGGAAACTGACTCAAATATGGTACCATTGATAAACAAGAAGAAATTGACATAGTATAAACTTAACAATGAAAGGACACCATGCTGCTACATGTAACTATCCTTAAACTAAGACCATTCATGAACTGAAGGATGCCAAGTAGCTTAGGTATTATACCATCCATGTGTCTAGATATTATACTGGTTATAAACTAAAGGATGCCAAGTAGCTGATATACCATCCATATGACTAACATTATGCCAGCCATTTGGCTAGGATTTTATACCAGCCATAAAATACAGGATGCCAAGGGGCCAATGTACCATTCATGTGGCTAGAATATTATACCAGCCAAAAACTATAGGATGTCATGTAGCTAAAAAAACATACTAGCCATATGGCTAGGATTTTATACCAGTCATAAAATTAAGGATGCTAAGTGGCTGAGATATACCATTCATGTGGCTATGATTTTATACTTGACATAAACTAAAGGATGCCAAGTGGCTTATATACCAGCCATATGGCTAGGATATACCAGTCTTATGGCTAGGATATTATACCAGCCATATGGCTAGGATATACCAGCCATATGGCCAGGATATTATACCAGCCATATGGCCAGGATATTATACCTGCCATATGGCTAGGATATACTAGCCATATGGCTATGTTATTATACCAGCCATATGGCTATGTTATTATACCAGCCATATGGCTGGGATATTATACCAGACATACGGCTAGGATATTGTACCAGCCATATGGCTAAGATATTGTACCAGCAATATGGCTAGGATATTATACCAGCCATATGGCTAAGATATTGTACCAGCAATATGGCTAGGATATTATACCAGCCATATGGCTAGGATATTATACCAGCCATATGGCTAGGATATACCAGTCTTATGGCTAGGATATTATACCAGCCATGTGGCTATGATATACCAGCCATGTGGCTAGGATATTATACCATCCATATGGCTAGGATATTATACCATCCATATGGCTAGGATATTATGCCAGCCATGTGGCTAGGATATTCTACCAGCCATATGACTAGGATATACCAACCATATGGCTAGGATATTATACCAGCCATGTGGCTATGATATACCAGCCATGTGGCTAGAATATTGTACCAGCCATATGGCTAGGATATACCATCCATGTGGCTAGGATATACCAGTCATATAGCTAGGATATTATACCAACCACATTGCTAGGATATACCAGCCATATGGCTAGGATATTATACCAGCCATGTGGCAAGGATATTATACCAGCCATATGGCTAGGATATTATACCAGCCATAAACTAAAGAATGCCTATTGGCTAAGATATACCAGCCATATGGCTAGGATATACCAGCCGTATGGCTAGGATTTAATACCAGCCATAAACAAAAGGATGATATACCATCCATAATCCTAAGGAAACCAACCGGAATATACTATCCATCAACCAAATGGGCACCTTATGGCTAGGATGTAACATTATCAAGGAATGAGAAGATGGCAATTATATCTTTGTTCTTTAACCTTGGTTTAGTCCAGTTTCTGTGGTTTGACATCTTATTAAGTGTCTCGATTCGACACAATGACAGGCTTGCTGATTGTTCAGGGTAGACATGTCAACCTAGATGACCAACAATTAGTAAGGCCGTCCAAAAGATCAAGTACCACTGACACACTATGTGTTGCTATGTGTTTGCCTATGACCTTAGTTGTGATCAAATAAGTATGTGATCATAAGTAAAGGCTCTTAACAAATGTAGCAGATAAGGAGATTATCAGGAGCCTTGAATTTTTGTGCATATTTAATTAATAATATACATGATTTATTGAAGGAATGTATCAAAGTTATGTGAATAGTAACCTAGGACTTTTTTTTCACTCTTTATGTGCATTAAATGTCAAGATACATTTATGTATTCACTTTTATAATTATCACACAGAGTTCAAGCAGTATTTCTTCTTACTTTTTTGGCTTGTATCAAGCATATTTGCAAATAGTATATGTGTTTTTCTTAAAGCATATGTACTGGTTTTTCATCAAGCGTTTATTTATACACTCTTTCAGAATAAATGATCATATCTATCACTATACTTAAAACTTCCAACCAGAAATTGTGTTGACTTTTACTAAAATTGCTAAATACAAAGCTTGGTATGCATGTCTGCAAAACTGTAGTACTTATGTCATAACAAACGTAGTTTATGAAATATTTGGATATATTTATCATACACCCCAACTCATGAGTATTGCTTCCACATTCCTCCTACCTGGCCAGTTTCTTTACACAAACAATTATGCTTATCATTCTGTACAGTTTCTGAGGGATAAGAACCATAACATTCATGTTCACCGTCTGCTTCGATCTGTGCTGGTAAATTGTTGATGTCAAATATGTATCTTCATAGGCATCAGTACACAGCTAGCCACCTAACTGAAGTCACTTGATTGAAATACTTTATAAGTCTCGTTAGTTACGGTCCTTGGGTGTAGTTACCATTGTGTGCAAACTACATTTAGCCTTGATTAAGGAATATTGTTTTTCTGTGATTAGATAATGCTTGGTGAACAGTTTAATATTAAGAGGTCACTTCAGATAAAATGTATTTTGTATTAGAAAATATCGGCATAAATAAGCAATTTTAGATAAATTAAAAATAATTATAAATTAAAAATAATTATGTCTTTTACACTTAAATTAACATTTTATGTAATTACCTATGTATATTTTGAAAGATCAAAAGAAATGTATAATGTCACCACATTAAATATCAACCAACAAGGAAGGTTATTCATTTCAATTTCACAAATTATAGAAATTTCACCTCTGAGGTGAAATATATATATATTTTTTAGTTTATTTTTGGTTATTTCATTTATTTGTGGTTTTCATGTGGTAATTTTTTTTCAACAAAAACCAGCCACGTTGTATAAAGCTCAAGGACCATATCATTTAATTTTTTTGGGAATAATAAATTCAGAAATTACAAAGCTTTAATAGATAGGTAAATAAATTATGATTAAGAAACCTGCCAGTCTGTAAGTAAACAGTAAATAGTAGTGTACAATGTCTAGAATTGTGATTATTGTGCTGCTTTTAAACCCCTATCATGCTGCATTTATTTATATGCAATACAGACCATTAAATATTTGTTATGGTAAATAATCAGTAAAGGTTATTTTTTCATATTCTTAGCGATCCAGCATCAAATACCAGTAGTGTAGATCCTAACCAGACGTCTCCTAGTAGCCTGAATCAGAGAGTTGGCTGATCTGGATCTGTACTTTTTGCATCAGCCTTTTACATACTTAGAAGGATATGAGTTAATACAAAAAAATAGGTTTTTAATTGTTTGTGATTAAAATTGATCCTATACTCCATAAGGTTATTGCTTACGGAGAGCTTTTCTGATTCGTCCGTCGACCATGGTCCGACATGCAGCATCAACAATTTTGCTTGTGAACATGCTAAAGGGGTAACACGCTAAAGGGGTCAATAGTAAGTCACTAGGTACAATTTTAGAAAACCCTTGTGAGCAAACTAGAGGCCACATTTATAGCCCAATCTTCACCAAACTTGATTAGAAAGTTTGTTTGCATGAAATCTTGGATGATTTCATAACTGGGTCAGGTGGGGTAAAAAAGCAGGTCACTAGGTCAAATCTTACAAAACCCTTGTGAACGCACTTAGGGTCACATTGATGGCCCAATCTTCACCAAACAATGTTCTCCAGTATGAAATCTTAGATCCTGTCGGGATCGCCACTGTAACCGGGGCTCTAATTGCAGGACTCTATATATACTGCCAAACTCTGGATTGCAGATTCTATTTTATTTCATGGTATGAAATAAAGCCTGGAATGAACATGAAAATAATTTCTTAGTCAAAAGTGACTTCTCTATTATCAAATTTTCAGGACTCAATTCATCCATTCCAGTAATACACACAAAAATCACTCACAAGACAATTTCAATTAGACATATCAAATAATAAACAAAATACCTTTACACAAGTAAAAATAATCCTAACATAAAGTTAAACTCACCAGGCTTCAATGAAGTTACCACCTCTAATTATTGTAGTGTAGTAATTAAGTAACCTAATGCCATAAGCTGGTTTGCTGGTTAGCGTAGGAGAGAGACCTACCCTGCCCCTAATCAGTCCCTTATATAGTAAGTATAAAGGTTTAGAGGTCACAAGTTAAAAATAGATTAGCTGTAGAACCTGTGCTCTCACTAGAAAGCTATCACACAGTGGACACTACTGACATCAACGCATGACAGACATGCCAACACAGAACAGACACAACAAATGTCAACAGATGATATAACAATGTAATGATATATTTGGTTTTATAATAAAGTAAGATCTGGAAATATTAACACTGGGTAACATGTTTTGAAGTTATCATGTGGATTCAGTTGCTCATTAGACATAATTCTAGAAAATGTTATCAGCCCAGTGGCCACATTAATGATCCAATCTTCACCAAAGATTTCTAAAGTAAATAACTCTTAATTACTTGATGCCAGATATGAGCCTACTAAAAGCCTGTGTCATCAGGAGAGCAGTTTAAGGGCCATCATGGTCCTCTTGTTGTTTTACCTTTACCGTTCACAACACATGCTTGGGGTTTGCCTGTGGCATAGTGGCAGTTGCCGACTTGTAATTCCTCTGACTGCCAAAAAAGTTGGACATTGCTGTAATCGCTGAATTGGTTGCTGTAATGTATTTAGTAATAAAAAGAGAGAGAGAAGAGAGAGAGAGATTACATGTTTATTTCATTGGCTAAGTTCTGTTGATGTCTTCCAGAGCCTGTACAAATACATTTGAGCTACTATCCCTAATAATATACGCTTCAAAAATGCTACATCAGGGTGATCAAGAGCCATACTGTTCTTTTAAGAAATACTTGCTTCAGTCTTTAAAGTTTCAATGGAGTTTTACTTCTTTTTGATATTCTTTATCCTTTCAACAAAAAACAACAACATTATTTTGCTTATTGTATATTTTAAAATTGTATATGTAGCCTAATTGAAATGACAATTTGTGTAGCTTGTTAAATGCTTTGTAAATAGATTTAAATCATAATTTATATTGCATTAAATTTGTTGTGATTTGGAGTGGTCATGTAAACTTGACTTACTTTAAAATGACAAACTATATGTGAAAATAAAATGTGAAATAATTGTACATTATGTCTTCTCTTTTACAAACAACACTGGAATTCTTTTATTTTGAAGAATCATTGTTTACAACAGATACTTATAACATAAACTGTGGATAGCATTTAACTGAAAAATTATTATCATTTAAGCCAAGGTCTAGTATGTAGCGTTTTCTATATACAGCTTTCTTGACAGTAGTAGATGTGATATTGTATACGTAAAATTGTAATTTGCCAGGTTGCTAAACCTGTTAAAACACATTTATAAATTATTACAAAATAATCGTTTGGATTCCCGAATCGTTCGATCCCACTCAGCCAATCGATGAAAGGGACGGAAAATAAACCGAATGTTGAAACCGGAAGTGAATTTTACACGGTTCCCCAATCTCCGCAAATTGTCTGGTGAATGATGTCATCTTCTATATTTTGGCCGATAAATGATTAAAAATAATCCCGCCGACAGTAAGCTATCAATTAAGTAAAATATGTAGCTTGAGAAATCGCTGCATTTAAGAATCTATCTTATTCCTTTTTTTTTAAATATGTGGGTGGGGTATTGTCATGTAAACAACAAATTCTGTTCGCAGTCGGTATATCTACTTCACTGTCACCGTTTTAATGTTTACTTTTCATTGTCATCAGAAATGAAGTTTACTGTATGATCACTGTTATAAACGTAAACAACACATTCCGTTCTAATCTATGACACATTAAGCCTTAATTCAAGGAATTGTATAGTTGAAACACACGTGACATGCAAACATTTGGCAATATGATAGAACAGCAACTGTAACTTGTTTTATCTAGAAGTTCAAGTAATTATATTGTTATATGCAGATATACATGAACTGAATATTTATTACTGCTTTGCTGAGCTTATTTGATTCAGACATGTGATATTTCCTTGTCCGAAAGAGGGAGACTTAGGCTTCCAGAGAGGGAGACTGGGGTTCCAGGGAGGGAGATTTCCATGAATGTGCGTTAAATTGGCTGTGTGGCTTATTTCTATTTGTAAATCAGTATTTTTTTCTTTTTTATTAATAATAATAGTAATTTCAGTGATAAAAATGTTCTTTACAATATTTTAAAATGAATTTTGGAATATATCTAGCATATTTTAGTTCATTATCTAGACATAAATTGTATGCAGACATGTGATGTTTCCCGATTTCGCCGGGAGACTCCCGATATCAGGGGTCTGTCTCACGCCTCACGCTGAGCACATCAATTCTCCCGCTTTGATGTTCCCGACAGACTTAATATCATTCCTAAAGACTGCCCCAGACAGTAGCTACCAGCCGATCATTTGATTACGCAATATATCCTAATGCAAGCGACCAGCACCTGCGTGTGTAAGTGTGCAGCTAATCGAAACAGATTACTGCCAATCATTGAGCCTACCAAGTGTTTATTGGTCGCAACGAGAATTTCGTGCCCCGCCTCCTGGTGTTAAAAGGGATCCGCCACAAACTGTAATCCCTTGATTGACACTATAAGCACAACCATTTAGTGAACAGCGGAGATAATGCCCAATCAGTGTCACATGCACTATTTTCTTACACAACTAATGGAAGCAATGCTTAACGCTCGTGCGGACAAAGGCATAGGACTGAGCTTCGAAGTATTTAAATGTTCAATAACCCGTTAATAGGGTGATATGAGAATTATTTTGTATTTACCCAAACGCAGGCTCCGGATAATTAAACTGAACGTCTTCAGTTTTTTCCTTATCAAGCCAGCATTATTATTGCGATTGACAAACTTCCTGACTGCAAACAAGTACTCTGATTTTCGTTTACTTCGGTACTCTAAATACAGGACTTAAATTATGTAAAAAATTGACATGCATGCACTGGAATGCAGGCAAATTACATGACAGAATAATTCAAAAACGTTTAACAACTGACCTGCCTACGTGCCTTACAAACAAACAAAAAAAACAAACCAGTGCTAATTATATGTGTGACGTTATCGCGTCATAGTGCCAGCAGACTACCGCATATGTTGAAACTGATGCGTTCGTGTGTACTCATAAAACTTACTCTAGTATTGATTTTCTTTTTTAATTAGACCGAGACGATTGTGTATAGTTTTACTATGTTAAGGTTGGTGTCTAAATGGGCGACTCATCTTGGAATTAAAAACCAAAGGGAGCGAATGAAGCGAGCGATCGTGGTTTCTTTTCCATGAACAAGAATATATGACAAAGTCCAATGAGCATTGCATTATATACTAAAATTTGAAAACGCACAGGACAAAGGAATTCACGTGCAAGCCAATGTAAAAGTAAATAAGTGATGAGTCATTTAACAAAATGAGCAGACCCAAATCCAAATGGACCGACTGGAAGAAACACCAATTTAGATTCTAAACCTATACTAAGAACTTGTTGCGTGTAATGGTTGGAAATAAACATCATGTTAAAGTAAAAATGTGCATATGAAATTAACATAAAAACAAGTTTGCATGAAAGAGATGAATGTATGAAACACTAACACTGCTGAATACACATAGCTTGCAACATGTATATTTGTGCATTGTGCTACTAAAACAATCAATGATTTTAATTTGATACTTTGTAAGGCCTTTTGCTAACTGCATATTATTTAGGACATTATCGGCACTCACAAAACAACACATTGTGTAAGATATGTAGGCAAGCTTCTAGCCCTGAACTATGTCGGGGCAGGAATTAGGAGACAAATCTGCAAGGGTCACAGTAACATTGAAACAGATCAAATCTAAGAAATGGTGAACATTTCCCAACATTATGTAAAGCCTACTTTGACTTTAGCTTTTTAAGAGGAGTAAACGTTTCTTTACTTTACAATAGTGTTGTTTCTATTTGAAAGACAATTTGTCTTCTTCCTGCAAATATACATTTATCATAAAAGTAAATGGTTTTCGTGACAGTTGATACCATTTCATTTTGTGCATGAACGGTAAATAAAATGCCAACCTTAGACACTTTTAAAACATATTTTCCATTTCAACTACTGGTAGTTCAAATCAGTTTACATCATACATTGTCAAAAGATGAATTCTTTAATAAATGTAAAATAATTTTAACTTTTTTACATTAGTATGTGGTTTATATATGTAAAAAAAACCCAAAGATATATATTTACTAGTTTGTTACAGAAAAACGCTTGTTTGCTATTAATTCTTGATTAGTATAATGTCTTCATGTATTCTAAATTCATTTAACTTTGTTTAGAAAGTAATGGTATCAATGTGTTTACTACTAATATTTTATAATCATCACTAAATCACTTAATCGTCACTAACTTACAAATTAAATAAACTATGTTTATGCTTGCATACTCATTTTTTTTTTGGAAACCTTTTTTCAATTTATTAGTAAGTGCTGTTGACACTTGACTTGTTTACACTATGTTTGGCTGTTGTTTTTGAAGGCCACATGCTTAAAACCAAAGCATACATTTTATGTCTAGATAGTGAACTAAGATATGCTTGATATATTCCAAAATTCATTTTAAAATACTGTAAAGAACATTTTTATCACTGAAATTATTATTATTATTAATAAAAAAGACAATGAAATACTGTTTTACAAATAGAAATAAGCCACACAGTCAATCTAACACGCATTCACGGAAATCTCCCTCCCTGGAACCCCAATCTCCCTCTCTGGGAGCCTAAGTCTCCCTCTTTGGGACCAAGGGAGTATCACATGTCTGTGTATGCTTTGGTTATAAGCATGTGGCCTTCAAAAAGAACTGCCAAACATAGTGTAAAGAAGCACTTACTAATGACTTGAAAAAAGGTTTCCAAAGAAATAATGAGTATGCAAACATAAAAATAGTTTATTTAATTTGTAAGTTAGTGACAAAAGAGTTTTGATAATTATAAAATATTAGTGGTAAACACATTGATACCATTACTTTCTAAACAAAGTTAAATGAATTTAGAATATATGAAGACATTATACTAATCAAGAATAAATAGCAAACAAGTGTTTTTCTATGACAAAGTAGTAAATAGATATCTGTCCAGATTTTTTTTTACATATGCTCATTGGACTTTGTCATATATTCTTATTCATAGAAAAGAAACCAAGATCGCTCGCTTCGTTTGCTTCCTTTGTTTTAAGAGTCGCCCATTTAGACACTAACCTTAACATAGTAAAACTATACACAATCGTCTCAGTTTAAGAAAAAGAAAATCAATACTAGAGTAATTTTTATGAGTACACACAAATGCATCAGTTTTAATATATGCGGTAGTCTGCTGACAAAATGGTCAGTTGTTAAACGTTTTTGAATTAATCTGTCATGTAAGTTGCCTGCATTCAAGTGCTTGCATGTCCATTTTTCTACATATTTACATGATTTACGTCATGTATTTAGAGTACCGAAGTAAATGGAAATGGGAGTACTTTTTTGCAATCAGGAGGTTTGTCAATTGCAATAATAATGCTAGAAATTATTACCTTGGCTCGATAAGGAAAAAAAACAGAAGACGTTCAGTCTAATTATCCGGAGCCTGCATTTGGGTAAATACAAATTAATTCTCATATCACCCTATTAACAGGTTATTGAACATTAAAATTTTGAAGCATTAAAAATTCGAAGCTCAGTCCTATGGCTTTGTCCGCAAGTGTGTTATGCATTGCTTCCATTAGTTGTGTAAGAAAATAGAACATGTGACTCTGATCAGACATGATCTCCGCCATTCACCAAATGAGTGTGGTTATATTGTCAATCAAGGGATTGTGGCGGTTGCCTTTTAATACCAGGAGTCGGGGCACAAAATTATTGTCGCGACCAATGAACACTTGGTAGGCCCAATTATTGGCAGTGATCTGTTTTGATTAGCTGCACTCAACACAGTATATGTCTAATTTCCTAAAACATTAAATGTATGTGCCTAATCAAACAGATCAATGTCCATCATTAAGAGTACCTTGTGGTGCCAGTGGCGTAGTGGTAAAGCCGCCGATTTGTAACTCCTTGACTGCTTAGTCTTATCGCCTCTTACTGGGTTCGCGTCCCTGTCAGGGCAAAGGACTTAATGTGGGAAGGTCTTCCAGCTGACTTGCAGCTTGCCGTTGGTTCTATCCAGACATTTGTCTGGGGTCTTCCTCCAGCAAATAGTTGGACGTTGCTATAATGATCATAATGATTATAATTGATAGCTGCAATGTATTTAAAAAACAAAATAATAGTAATGAGTGTTCCTTTGATGGACATTGGACTTTGTTTCATCAATTCCATCTTCACATGATCAGGATGCTACACATTTACTCTTCTCTGATCATGTTTTTTCTTGATTCAAAGTTAATTTCACTTATAGTCAACCATTTTCATGTACTTTTTATAATCGAAATGATACCCATTTCTTTTCTAAACACTGTGGACATTATTTTTCAATGACGTCACTACTTTCGTCATAACTTATCAAAGAAAACATCAGCGCCTGGACATTTTGTATTCAAATAGATAGATTTTCTTTTCATTGCTTGCATTTGAGAAACCCATCAGGAAGTGCGAGGTTAGAGCTCTGTAAAACCGGTTTAAGCCCATATTGCCGACTGAACGTCCAAGGCGGTAACTGTCGGGTTTGCTCTTTTTGTTAAATGACTCATCACAGATTTGTTCTTGCTTTTCACTTGGCTTGCATGTGATACACCTTTGTCCTGTGCCTTTTCAGAGTTGAGTATATGTTGCAATGCTCATAGGACTTTTCATATATTCTTATTCATTTGTTGATGAAAATTATGTGCTTAGTCTAATTCTGTAAAAAGGTGGCATCACAAACTGGTGCCCTTATTTGACAACTTAACCCCTCTAATTTAATGAATGACGAAGATCATTCATGTTCAGTTAGTTTCACATATTCTATTTTCTATCACAACATCATTATGGTGGTTGCAGTTAAAAATGGAAGCAATGCTTAACACATGTGGATGCAAGCATTGGACTGAGCTTCGAAATTTTACATAATTTATATATTAATAGAGTGCTATGAAAACTATTCTGTATTTTCCTAACTGCAAGCCCAGGATAATAACTCGGAATGTCTTCAATTTTTATCCAGTCCAGTTAACTTAATAAGTTTCAACATTATTCTTGTTCTTGAGAAACTGACTTCAAAAATGTACACTGATTTCCATTAAATTAGGTACTCTTGGGTACATAAATCAAGTAAATATGTAGAGGAATAGACATGCGTGCACTGTAACACATTGAAAATTTGAATGTGGCCTTATCTGGCTTCACACTGTGGTCACAGTTGGAAGTTAATGGGTTAGGGGAAAGAAGCGTGTGGATGGGTTATGTCTAGCTGGCTTGACACAACCTTAGCCTGCAGTGATATCAGGAAAGGGGTGGGGTTCAGAATGCTACTGACCAATGGCAGTGCAGTTAGCCCATGTGCATTAAGCGTGACTGGTTTTTGTATTACTTCTTCCCCTTTGACACATCTAGATATCATAAACTAATTACGAGTCAAGCGGGATCTCACAGCATTGTGTTATCTTTTGGGGTGGGCAGACTCTAAAGAAGGCCGTTTTCAATGCCTTTAAATGCAGGCAACTAACATGTAGATTCATTTACCAAAGTTTACCAACAGACCTTCTGCATACGTGCCTTACAAACAAAGGAACAAACTTGTATTAATTACATGTGTGACATCATTGTGTCAAAGCGGCTGCCAGCAGATTGCAGCATTTGTTGAAATTGAAAAATGAACATAACACTTAACCTAGTATTGTTTTTCTTTTTTTACCAAGACAGCTGTGTCAAGTTTTAGTATGATAAGGTTAGTGTCTAAATAGGTGCTTTGTGTTGGAATTAGAAATCTAAGAGAGCAAGCATGGTTTTTATTTCTTGAAGAATCCCCAATTAAGACGCAAGACCTGTAAAGTTTATAATTTTACTGGCCTGACTGGCATGTTTTTTTTAATGCTAATTTCAAAGACTGTAATACTTTGTCAGTGTTGATGAGTAAATGAGTATTGTGCCCTCTATTAATTACAGCTACACCAACCCAAGATGACGTAGGTGGCTTCAGCAATGCAGTCTGTTCATGACCTTGTGTCCCAGGTGTTTTACACACATGGTCTCTTCTGTGCCAGCCATGCTCATGTCATCCTTGTCACTGTCTGTGCAGGCATCCTCTTCCTATGGTAACTAGGCTTATTTTAATGCCACTTTCTTTGCTGTGGTTGTAACTTTATTGAATAATTTTGCAACTCTGCCATCTAATAGGATGAGAAAGTGCACGTAAAATATTAATCTGGATGTCTATTATAACTCTGGAACTAAATGTAAATACTTAATAAAGCATACTAGATCATGTATAAAAGTACACCCATGTAAAAAGCATGCATGCTACCATTTTGGGGTTTAAAATTTTCAGTTAAAAACTGCAATGTCAAGTTTGTCATCCTATAACCATCGCTTTAAGTGGACTTAAGCAATGCTTTTAGTTTAATTGCAGTTTCTTTCTTCCATTAAAATGCACATGGCTCACCCTGGAGATTTTTTAAAACAGTTTTAATTCTGCCTTTGTTTCAGCTTCCCTCTGTTGAATGCCCCTTTGCCAGGCAACATCCCTGCTGAGTATGAGAGCCCAGTGACAGGCTATCAGGTGCCGACTGACAGTCCAAGGGTCAAGTCAGATGATAACACTGATGTTACAAGCATACCAAGATGGGTAAGAGTAAAAGTTTCTAAACCTGCACCAATTGACATTATGCTGGCCATGTCCATATGTAAGAAACTGGCCAGGTAGCAAAACAAATAAGCTGCTGCTTTTTAACTGTTGTCCTCCATAACCTCCAACAACTTTATCTGGCCAGGTCTATTGACAATTCCATTTAATGGTCTTAAGCTAAAATGTTAAAATTACATTGATAAAAAATATTGTTAAATGACGTCAGTGGGGTCTGTACGACTAAGACACTATATCTAGTCTTGATTGATGCCCCTAGTTTATGGGATTATTGATATTGAACCATTAGTATAGATGTGTTAATACTAGATCATTATTTCATGTTTACAAAATGGTATAGTGATTTTCAGAGTAATGACAGAGAAAATAATTCATGGAATCCTTTTTGTGTGCAAACATTGATTACATAATGATATTTGGACAGTGTATGGTGTTTTATTTTTCTGCTGTAAATGGAACAGTCTCTTTTAATAGACAGATTATTCTTTAACTGTTTTCTTACAAACATACACAGAAGAAAAGTATCTTTTATTGGCACGCATCTTCTTTTGTATTCTCTGGCATAAACTATTTGGTAAAACAATCAATCAGCACATGCTGCTATGTTTGTTAACTTTCAATATAAATACTTGGTCATGTGACTAAGTGGGCAGTGCATTCTGATATTTAGTGTCACATTAATTGGTCAAACATAGACTAAATATAGAATACTTTGTCCCCCTCCTTTCCCAAGATAATGATGCTGCACCATAGTATTGATTATTTGTGTTCATGTATGCAGTGGTAGATATAGATATTGTCACGGTTTACTTGGTTACTTCCCCTGTACATTATTGCTGTTCTGGTTCACCTCCTGTTTGTATAATTACAAAACTATTTTTTATACAATTCAGTTTGTTGTGTGTTTAACCCATACTGGCTCTCGGAAGTGTTGTAAACCAATCAATGTACAGGGATGTCATGATGCAGCTCATAAGACAGACACACATTTATGTACATGGGCTTAATTCACTGCTATCATTCAGCAAGACTAACCTACATCCCATTCATATGATATGACTGTTTCCTCCTTTCTTTTTACCTGGCAGAATGGATAACTTATCACATAGGTCAACGTAAAGGGGAGATTTTAAAATGCTTAATGATGCAATAATGCTCAGGTCATGTACAAACTTCATTGAAAGACAAACCAAAGAAATATTCATCATTGTAAAAAATCTTATTAAGTACAGCTAATTAATAATGGAATTTACTATGTTAGTTTTATTATAGTTGTGTGTTATCTCTCTTGAAATTTTCTTCTCCATATGAATGATTATTCTATATCTTCACCATTCCAGTACAAGGGAGAGGCAGTGGGATATATTCAGCAGATTGTTGTCAAGGCAACTGTGTCACCATGGGAACCCACCCTCCATGATCCTATTGATGCATTACATGCCCCCCTCAGCAGGGTTTTTGATATCCTAGAAAAGCTGGACAAGTTCAGACATCAGCATGGGTGAGTCAGGCTTGTCAATGACCTACCATGTTCATCTCATTTTATGAATTTCAATCTGTGATCACATTTTTCACTATAATATAATAACTACATTGTTTTTTTAAATAAACCTTCATTAAAAATTAAATTTCATCCATGTGGCTTTATGTCTCCAATAGAACTCTAGTATCTCCACTTTAAATTAGATGTATATCACTGATCAAACTGAAATCCTTCCGTCACTGCATGGGTCAGAGGCCTGGTTATAACAAGACCTTTCCTGTTTGGAGGTCTCTGCAGCTGACCCTTTGTGCCTTGATGTTTCTACACATTTATTTGTTATCTTCCACTAACATTGTTAAGTAGATATCCCCTTCAGGACATAATTTTGTTGGTGTGATGTATTAAAAACAACACAATATTTAAATAATGACTATCAGTAATTTGTTATATTTCCAGTGGAGAGGAAAAATCTATGGTGAACTGCTGCCTGCGTGTGTCGGAGCCACTGCGATCTAAACACAGTGAAGGCTTGCTGCCCCAGTATGGCTGTCTAATCCTGTCTCCAGCTAACATGTGGAGAAAAAACTACAACAGGTGAACACAACAACACTCAGCCTGCTTCATTTAATAATAACCTAGACTTATTTCTAAGATATTGGCAATGTAACTTGCCATACTGATAAAGACGTGCTGTAAATAGTGCAGATCCTGATCAGAACACTTCTATCCTGTGCTGATATGGATCCACATTATTTACATATGTATAATCTACTCATGCTTAGCACTATTGCTTTACTGGTTTAGGTTGATTAAGAACTTTAGTTTGAACTCCAAACCTTGTACACATCAGTTGATCGGAAATAGTCTTCATCCATATAAGCAACATCAGGATCAGCACAGTGTTGGCTACAAAAGTCTTGCAACACATGTTATGACCAGAAAATGTAGTTTTTAAAATAGCTACGGCATTACTTAGAAATAGAGAAGATATAGTTCAGTGGCTTTGGCATGTAGATCACAGTGAGCTTCCACTGTACCTCTTTCATAATTACATTAAAAAGTAAATAAGAATTTGAGCCTTATTTCTGATGTGTAGTGTCTGCTTATATTGATTTGACATAAAAGGCATACATGATACGATCTAGGTTATTTTTAATTTGTCAACAATAAAATAGTGTTAACACATTTTCAACTATACTGTTTAAAACCGAAAGACTTTTTATTCAAGATAATATGTTGTACTTTGTCAACTTTTTAATATTTTACTAAAATATCATATTAAAAGTACCTTGACCTTTGACTTACAACTTATTATATTTCTGTGTGCAGTTTCATAGAAGACAAGGAGATCCTAAAGACAATCTACAAGAGGTATAGCCAGGCACTGGAGGCACCTCCTGGCATCAGAGGTGAGGTCCTGCTTGCTAGTTAACCAGTTACTTTAAATCAGGGTTAAATGTTATCATGCTCGGCCCGAAAATAAGAAAGCACTCGACAGAGCCTCATGCTTTCTGGTTTTCTTAGCCTCGCATGATAACATTTATCTATATCAACACTAACCTGGTATTCTCTATGTAATTATTTGTTACTTGCTTTCCTGTATTTATTGGATGAGCAACTTGTTGGTGTTTGACTTATATTTTCAAAAGCCATGCTTCATGCTTTACTTCAAGTAACTTGCAAAAATGTAGAAACCAATTGACAACATCTTTTCTTTTTCCCCTCAATAGAATGATACTGAAATAACCAGAACAGAAAGACGTGCCTCGCTCACATTAGCATTTTCACCATCACAGATCAAAAGTTGAAATTTTTATTTCTATCCTTACTGCTTATCTTAATAACTTTAATAACAAAAATCACCAGGCTAACAACCAAAATGTTACAGCAAACAAGTTATGCTAATTCACATTGTGTATTTCAGATATTCTGTTTGGATTACCATGGAGACAGACTGGTATATCTCGTTACTTTATCCGCAACAAACAGAGGACCATCTCATTTGCCATCACCCTTGTGCTCAAGTCATATGATGAGGGGTAAGAGGATCATTTGTCTAGAGTAAACATTATCATTTAATTAATTAAATATTAAAATGAATACAAATGAGATCATTTTATTGAAAACTAATTTAGTAGTTAATATACAGATAAATGTTTCTAAAGGAAACAACATACATTTATACTAAAAATCACTTTCTTACACCCTTCGGCTTTTAACTAAATAAAATCGCAGAGGCTTTGCTTGCTTTTTATGCTTCTGTACTCTGCCGCATTCAATAATAAGGTTATCAAAAGCAGACACCATCCATCTATCCATCTGCACCCATTCACAGTGTCATTTAAATGTTATGTTAAAATTATGTAAGAACAACAATCTGTAATATTGCATTTGAAGGGTCTCAGTGTGCCAGTCTCAGAAATCCAACTGACTTCTTACATCATCTTTTCTATTTTGCTGATAGTAGTTATTTTTTGCATTTTTTATATAATAGGCATTATTACTAGAGGTGGCAAAATTTTAATTTAAACATTACTTTTGAAAAAGCTACACCAATAAAAACAACAGCAGATATATCAATAACTTAGTAGTGTTAATTAGGTATAGAAATTGTGGATTAAAGAGAATATAATGTCATATGTCTTGTTAATAATTTCTAAGCATTGTGCTGCCAAAGATTTTAGTATTCGGGGACAAATTTATGCCAAGCATATATAAATTAGAGACATTTTAAAATAAAGGGGACAAAGAATTTGTACAAACCGTCAAAAGAAAAAAAAATATTTAAAGTTTTCATTTCTCAAATTATGTCAATACATTTGGCAATAATAAACAGCACATAAGAAAAAGCCAATAGAGCTGTTATTTTTGTTATTATTGTTAACTGCAACAGACTGTTAACTAATTTCAAAGATGTCACAAGATTACCACTATCGCAGAACACCATGTCACATTTCTCAGAAATTTCATTAAAAAGGCAGATACAAAACACTTTATTGTATATGCCATGAAATGGATTTGGCCATAAAGGCAAATGGTTATATCTCACAATGCAATAATACTAAAGTATTAAAGAAAAATATTTTAAGTTTTAAATGCAAATGGTGCTAACTTCAAATGCCGGCCATAAAAACTTGGGTAAAACACAATAATACATTCAGTTACCTACATTGGTAGTTGCCTATAGCAGCAAGATCAGTTATATCCTAAAACACAAGACAAACAAGGGGCACCTGCCTGTGGCAAAGTGGACCAGTTGCTAAATTGTTGCATCTCTGACTTTTCTACCTCTCACCATATGGGTTCGAATCCCGCTCAGGGTGAAGGACTTTTGTGGGAAGGTCTTCCAGGTGACCTGAGGTATGTCAATGTCTAAACCTAGACATTTGTCTTGGGTTTTCATCCACCCAAACCGCCAGACATCACTACAATGACCATATTTGTTTGTTGTATTGATAACAAGACTGTAAACGGAATGTGTTAATGTCAGTTATATTTGTTACAGATTTGTGCGAGCCCTTCGTGAGGGTCTGGAGAAGTTCTACCCAGAAACACCTTTGAATGTGAACAACAGTCAGATCTCGCACATCATCCACCTACACTACAAGGATGTGAACATCTATTTTGAGTACATCCATCTCATTGTACTATACCTGGTGTTGCTTCTGTATCTATACTTCTCTGTCAGTAAGTTGGCTCAAATTTATAGATAAAAACTAGTTATAGCAGATATACTCAAATGAAAAAAGAAAAAAATTATAACATGGTTGATGGATGGTTAAATAATTGGAAGATATTCATTGGAGAGCAAATTTTGTGCTGCGTCTTAATCTACATTAGTAGATCATCACAGACATATCATATAGTAATGAATCAATCCCTTGAGAATTCTCAAAGAATCTTGTACCAAAACATTTGTGCTAATCATTGACTGCTCTTTCACAGAGAAGATAGACTTGGTCAAGTCTAAGTGGGGGATGGCTCTGGGAGCTGTGGTAACTGTCTTCTCTTCCTTGCTCATCTCCGTCAGTATCTGTGCTTACTTTGGGCTCAACACTCACCTCAATGGCGGGTAAGTAAAGTTTGGCAGGACTTAATTGAAAAAAAAAATAAGCCTGAGTCTATAGTTTGAGAGTTTTCGGAATTCTGCAAACTTCTATTTTAAGATTTAAACTGATAAATCATTAATTTAAGAAAGATGTTCATGGCAATTATATGTATACTTGTAAAGAGATATTGGCCAATCCAGTCTTTGATATAATCAGAACAGTGATACCTGTAGAGTGATACTCCCCTACCTGTTTATTGATAGCTAATGACACTGTTAGGTATATGTGTATTTTGTTATATTCCTCTATCTGGTCCTTCGTATATCATGACACTGTTATGTGTACTTTGCAGAGAGATATTCCCCTACCTGGTTATGCTGATAGGTATAGAGAACGTGTTGGTGGTGACGAAGTCAGTTGTGTCCACGTCAGTGGAGCTGGATGTGAGATATCGTGTGGCAACTGGACTCAGTAAAGAAGGATGGTACATTATGAAGAATCTGATGACTGAGCTCTTTATAGGCCTGGTGGGATTCTTCACATTTGTACCTGCTATTCAGGTACGATATCAGAGTTGCTACCTCAAAATAAAAGTTAACATTTAAGTGATGACAGATTAAATCAGTCGAGAATCCATAGAATAATATTAAACTCAAAACAGTTTGAAAAATACTGTCAGATTTTTTAAAGTATATAGATGTTGTTCTGTATCCAATTGCTTTTACCAATCAATGCAATCACTTTGTACCAAGTGATCATCCTGTACATAGCTGTATTGCACAGTACATCATCTAAATATATTACCTTATTGGAAAGTAATCTTAACATCTCGGACATAAACAATATATGATAATAGCCATTCACCAATTTACATTACATATTGTTTATAATAAGAGTGTACAATTTTAGTACCTGGAATAATGGAAGCATTAGTGAACATTTCTATGTTAACACAACAATTAATCTGTCAGAATACTGTCAGAGGAAGACATAAATGGATATAGAATAAAACTAATTTTATTTACATCTCTGTTATTTATAAATACAAATAAATTCTGAAATAGTATGTGTTGTTTATAAATCCAAAGAAGTAATAATGGAAGTATAATCAAGTGTATAATAGTAAGTCCATAACAGAAAAAAATGGATATTGATTAAAAGGGTCATTTTATACTAAAGTGTCACGGAAATATATCTGGACACGTGCCCAGATTGAAAAACCATATTGGACTCTTGTGCCAGACACTTCAATGTAAAATATCCTATAAATATTGCAGAGTAAATCAGAGTAAAATTGGCATTTAAGTCTTGATTTTCTTATCTTGTGTTTACTTTGTTTCTTTTCAGGAGTTTTGCCTGTTTGCCTTAGTTGGTATCTTGTCCGACTTCTTCCTGCAGATGATATTCTTTGTAACCATTCTATCCTTGGACATACGAAGGATGGAGGTAGGGTTTACTCTCACCTAAGTACTTTTAAGGTTCACATGTGTCTTAAAATTTTCAGCCTTTACACCTGCACTAAATATAAAACTATTTAGGACTGTTTTACCCTTTGGCACCACTCATTGTCCTTTGTTACAGTTGCTGTCTGTCCACAAGCTACCTTTCCATGAAGGTGCCTAATAGAAAACTACAACCTTCTACTACCACCAGAAAACCCTCATAATATATAAAGAGATTTCATTCTCATATACATGCATATGTAGACTGGTTTCTTCATGATTCTTTCTGTTTGAAGCTGTATATACTGTATATGTTGGAGGTCACATTTAGGATTATTCTCACTGGCTTGTGAGTACATAATAAGGGCTATTTTTAACTGCTTTGTGATTGGTGAAAATAAACTTGTATGACATGGTTCATAGAAGTGGGTGTTGTGTTATGTAAATTTGTTATGTTTGAGAATAATATCAGGGAAAAGTTTACCCTCTCTGTTCTAAGCTATAAGTGCATATGAGCTAATTTTATATTGAAATCTTTATGTTTTAACTCTTAGCCTACAGAGCATGTACTTTTCAAGCATAGACAAACAGTGCAGATCAAGGATTATTGCTGAGTCTTTGCCAATAGGATAAATTATGATTAATAAACATTTTGTTTGAGGTATGCTATGGTTAAGAAATCTGTAAAATAAAAATATTGCTTAAGTGTAATATACTGTTGTTATTTTTTTAGTGTGAGGATGACAGTACTATTTGATATTTATTGACTTCTCATACAAAAATCTTAAACTATGATTGTTACTAATAAAACCATTATTGCACTGTCCAAATATTACTGGTATAAGACACCAAACCACAAACTCAACCAACAAAGATCAGCTGGACAACTGTGCAACTTTATTTCTTATTTGTACATACTCACATTAATACCTCTCTACAATTGTGTAAACTCTCTCTACCTTACCAGTTATCTGACCTGCATAAGCATCGTCAGCAGGAGTCGACCACTCAGCCAACAGACAACCGCAAACTCCAACCCCTGGTCGGCTGCCCCTTCAAGTTTCTGGTCGAAGATCGACAGAGAGTGGGCCCTCGGATTAACCTGACCTCTGGTATTAACATGGTGACAGGACTGCAGAGGAGTCAGATGCACCAGGTAAAGGTTCTGTGTTGCCATTCGCTCCAGGTACATGAGGATTAGGGAACAGACTTAAGTCTTTAAAAATGGTAGTGGTATAGCTCCCATGGTAATACTCCAGCAAATAAAAGGATAGTTCCATGACTGGTCGGCCAGGTGTTGGGAGTAGTTTGACTGGGTGTTGTATCATGCTAGGTGTTCACAGCATGCTGTACACAGTGATGGCAGCACTATATCTGCTTTAAGTGGACACCATCTGAAATACTGGTGGTAGGATGATTAATCTAACAAACATATGTTGTCAGACGTGTGCTTGTCCATGCTGATGGCAGCAATTTATGATAGTAAATGAAAAGGAGAAAATACAAGAGAATGTTGATGCAAGAAAATGGGGAAAAATACAGTGAATATCATATTATGTGACTTTTTTTAAAAAATTTCACTGTTTGGCATGAATAGGTTCTATTTACAAAAAATAATTTAAAGTTTGATAATGAAAGATGCTTGAAAATAAAGAAACACAAGTTCATAAAGATCATTATAAAAGCTGGGATGAATATTCTCATAAAATGTATTTTAATGTTGTAAAAAAAATATAGTGTTCATGTTTACACTGATTGTTGGCTAAAATTGCATCAAAATTGATACTCGGATACAGAAACTGTAAAAAGATTTTTTAGCCAAAGGAAAACACTAATTTATACAACTGCTTGGACTTCTTGTCACCGATTCATGCAATAATCAACAAATATTTATAACAATAATGCTAAGGCCGATGGTGATTTTTAAGATGATGATGAGGAAAAGGATAACATAAACCACATTTTTTTCTTTATCATAAAAAAGATGTAAAAAATCATAAAGCACAGTTGTAAAAGAGGGACATACTGCATACATTGTTTGTAATACATTTGAGAATGTTTGAACGATGCCCTGTTTATAAAAAATGTACACAATTGGTCTTGCCTAATAAAATCTTGGCATGTTGGTGTTTGCAGGTGACGCCTGATGTGACAGAAAGGGAAACCTTCCTGGACCTTCCACGCAGACTGAGGTTAATCTACTTCTGGGCCCGCACCAGGGTCGTTCAGCGCTTCATCATGGTATGATGGCATGTTACATGAACAAGAGATGTCTGCTTTGTTGTTAAATATTATATTTGAACAGTGATTGCAAAAGCTGAAAGATTTTATCATTTTATGCACTGGTTATATTTCTTCTATCTACCAGAAGAAGATTTTTTAGATTGACTGCGAATTTCAATTTTACCATTTTGGGACAAAAGAAAGGTTTTATTTGAGAGCATTCATAAAATTAGTCTTGCCTCAAAATTAGAAATAACCTACAAATTAGAATCTTTTAAGTAAAAGCCAGACACCATTTTTCATGGGTTAAATTTGTGTAAGATTCAAGATATAATGACCCTTTACAAAGGACACCAGATAGATGCTTAGTTTTTATAGCTCACATCACTATATAATTATGAACAACGATTACAAGTATGTAATTTGCTGATTTCTTTTTGGTACAGTTTATCTGCTTCTGTTAATTTATATCTTGTGACATTTTCAGTTATTGAAAGAATGTATTGGCATATATACATACAAACTTTATTTATTGTTGGATGATGCATATAGCACCTTTACAGCAACAAACAAAAACAAACATTAGCTTAGAAAAGCTATTTACACTGATTTTATATCCACTGTATGTTAAACGGACATGGTTAACAGATTTAAAACTGTTTATTTATAAAAAACCCCAACAGATTTCAGTTAATTTCTTCTGCCTCAGGTGTGTTCAGTGGTGTGGATCGTGTTGCTGGTGTACAAGACAGGCTTGGTCCACCATCTGACCAACTCTACCTACGTGGCCAACTCTTCCCTCTCACCCTCTGTGGACGACCTTGAACATATAGTAAAGTTGCAGGTAAGGGGGCCTGACTTGTTTTGTTGCCTGCAGAAACAAAAATTCTTACTGTAGTACATATTTGCTTTTGGGGATTGACAGGTACAAATTTTGCGCTTCCTCCAACAATGTAGCTGTGCATCGCTATAATGATCATAACTGTTTTTCTGTGATGTATTTGTACAAAACAAAGCATTTCTAAGCCACAGAAATAACATCACTTTTCTCATGACACTCATATTAGGTCTTTTTTTGTTTTTAACGTTACACATAAAATTATTAATTTCTAAAGAATTATTTTGATCAAATTCTGTTTTATTGATTATAGAGTAGAAGTAAATGAAACTTTTATGAAGTTAAAAATGAAGTTCATTGTTGTTACAGAAACAGCCTGTGGTGAAGCAGGATGGGTATAGCTCTAATTTCTGTTGTCATTAACGGTCAGTGGTTATATGTTAAGTGGAGGCATAAGTAACCTAACATAGCATTTGAGTCATAAATCTCAGCTCTTTATGTAATAACATTATTATTTAATGTACTATTACAGGAGCAGCCAATCAATGGTGAGACAGGGAAGGTGTCGCCGTCATCCCTGTTGTCGTGGATGACAGGTCAGGCAGAGGAGGAGCCAGGTTCAGTGAAGCACAGTGACCTGGAACTGTGGAGGGATCTGTCACATGCTCACTGGGTCACACTGTTTGGATACTATAACCTCACCATTGTCGGCAAGTAAGTGACAGTTCTAAAGTGCCACAACATTTTAACATTTTTTTTATCAAAATGTTTGGTAAGTAATTGTCATTTCTTAAGTGACAGAATTTTAAAACCAAACTGTTATATCATTAAAAATTTAAAAGATCTTAACAATCCTGGTCAACTAATATTTATTTTTTGACATTTTTTGACATATTTTTTAATTTCCATTCCATTTGGTTGCCAGACCTACCTGTATAGAAAAAAAAGCGTGGTTTGTGCAGTGCACAAGAACCCTAACTCTGCCTGCATTCATTTAGTATTCATAAATGTAACTGGCATTAGTACCATCTCCAGATAACTGAAATACTGTTGGTGGGACGATAAACCAAATAAACATAAACTGGCATTAGTTTATTAACGTGCAATATCCAAGATAACATGTTGTTAACTTACTAGATTTTGACTACATGTTTCATTTAATTTAAGCATGTTACTATGTTCCCTTGCAGAATGTAAGAAGGCGCCCCTGGCATAGTTGTAGAGTCACCAACTTGTATTCTTTTGACTGCTTCATTTTCAGTTGACATATGGTGTGCAGGTAGTTTCTCTGTGGACTTTTTTTACCAAAACAGCTGGACATTGCTTTAAGGACCATAATTGGTTGCTGCAATATATTTCAAAAACAAAAAACATCACTAAAGACTAAAAAATGTTAACCTTTTGATGGCATTTGTCTTCAGATACATCAGCATCCTGCCCAGCATCCACCTCTCCCTGGTGGTCCCTGCAGATGATGCCATTCGATTGAGGGTGCCCAACTGGCAGTCTAGACGCCCAGCCACGGAGGCCAAAACTCCAGCGATGTCGGAGCCAAAGCTTCCCACTATTCCTCCACTTGTTCTCACCCCACCTCTCCAGATGTCAGATGAAAGTGTACCAGACAGAGAAGAAAAGCTTGATTACAATGAAAATCTTGGTTTCTCATCACGTGTTATCCCGGTAACACCTCCATCTGAACCAGATTTCCTGTCTGAGGAATTTCTTCGCAAGTATTACCCATATCTGGATAAAGAGCAGCTTCAGCAGTTCTACCCAAAGTCCCGCCTTGAAATCGGAATAACGATTACATTGGCAATACTCAGTGTGATTTGTTTGAGTTACTTCACCATCATGCTGTACAGATGCCTGTGTTCAAGGAAGTACTCCAAGTGGCGGGCATCCTGGCATAAGAGTCCCAAATATGGTAGGGGACATAACTACTACAAGGAGATCAAAGCAGCTGTACCATTAGTTTTGAAGGGACACGTACAGGTTAGTGAAGTTCTTTTCCTGTTACTAAAGTTCTATTACTTCTTTTTACTTAGACATAATCTGTGAATACTTTGAATAGGTCAGTATGTTATGGTTGTCTTAGGATAAAGGTTTATACTTTTCTGAGGGATCTTTTTGTTGTGTGTTGTTTTTTTTAGAAATAATCCATACTGGTTTTAAGAGTATGTCCATTATTCCTAACCAAACCCTACATAGTGGGCACTTAACTATCACCTGGAGATGATTATAATGAGCAACATCAATATAGTGTTTGGAAGTCAAATAACAGCTTAAACATAAGAATGAGGAAGAATCCCCTTAAACTTTCACAAACTTTAAATGTAAGAAGCCTCTTCCAGCTGACATGTTGTGTATTTTTTGTTTTATCTAAGATATTTTTATTTAGTCAACCTTTGCAAATAACAACAAAAAGTTGCTACTGTTTGTAAGTATCTAAACAAAGCTATGTACTATATATTTTGTGTATTTCAGGAGGTGGAGTGCCTGGTGACAGATGGTACCATTGTGGTAAGCTGTTGCCTAGGGGGACAGCTTCGAGTCTGGGACTCTCTCACTGGACAGTGTCTCAGGCGCATGCACCGACTCACGTTAGTACTGTGGAAATTTCTATATCAGCACACCTGTGAGAAATGACATGAAATAATCTTTTTTAGATATGAATATTCTTTATATATGAAAAATGAATTAATATTCTTTTTGACATGCATGCTACCATTGTATATATCCTATACTAAATTCTTAGTTACTTGCAAATTATAGGCATGCAAATGTAAACAAGGCTGATCTCTACACTATTTGTCTTAATGTGATCATTTAGAGCCAAGAAGGTTAGGAGTTGTTAGTGTGTGTAGAATTCAATACAACAGTATCTTTACTAAGTATTTTTCACTCTACTAGTTCATTTTAATCATATGTTCATGACAAATGAACTTTGCTTAACGAAAACTTTGGTTATAGTTCTTAATGAAGATTGGACCAAGACTACTACTTGTAGCTTTCAGATATGCTTTAAATAAATAAAGCAAGAGATGCATTTAAATATTTCATTTTGTATCTTCACAGAGCAACCCCACCTATGCCCAGAAGACCATGTGAAGGGAGGAACATTGAAGATAGTGAGGCAGACAGATATGAGGAATTCCATGGTAGTCATAGCAACATGAGTCTTGACTCAGCAGATCGTAGTGTGCTGGAACTTGCAGATGATAAACCTATACCACGTCGCCGGAAGGCATCAGGGAGACACGAGGAATTGTCTCCTAGAGAAAGACACCAGGAGCAGTTTCTGGAATTTCCTGACCTCAAACACACAATAAATTTAGATTTCAAAAATATGTATGCCAAAGGTCAAGCCAAAATTCAAGGTCATGAAGATGTGGGCCAAAGGGATAAAGGTCATGGAGTTGAAAATCAAAGTGTCTCACAGTGTAATGATTCTGAGTTGGGTGGAGATGGTGCTGGGATAGTAGTGCCAGGATCACCTAGTAAAGGCTATGACTTCAGCAGTGAATATGGGCGGCTGTTTAGTGAGCAAAGGAGACTCATGCAAGAACAGAGAGTTTACGAGGCTCGGAAAAGAGCCCAAAGTGAATGTGTGGATACCAGCTGGAATAGGTCCAAGAGCTGGAGTGAAGGTAAGGTGTCAAATATCATTTATCCAATAGGAACTCCTTAAGTTGTTCAGTCATCATGTATATAAAGGATAGCACAATGTACTACATAACCCATTACATTTGCTAAAGAAAAAAATAGAATATATATAAGAAATAAGTAATAATTAGAAATAGTAATGACAAAATGCTAATAACAAAATGTTACAGTTATTGCCTTTAGCACTTTTTCATGGTATACAAATGCATATGTAAACTATAAATGCAAATTAAACAATCTGATGAAATGTAAGCAACAAAGATTTGTTTTCCATGTGAGACTTGTCGATCAATGCGTATTATGCCTGCTGCCTATAAAATAATACTTAAAAGACTGATTTTTTTCTTTTACAATTGTCTTTGTCTGACATGTTAAAGAATTACAGCTGCTTCTAGATATTAACCCCACCTTCTTTCAGTTGTCCATGTTAAATCATCTTATTCTGTTTCCTAGGTGACTTCTCCATGTCGGACATGTCTATGAATGACAGCTCCATGGAGACTTTAGCCCCACCACCTGTCTGGTGCCTGGCTGTCCGTGGTAATCTCATCATTGCAGGCTGTGGGAATGGCAAGATTGAGGTTGGTGATTCACTTTTAGCCTGCTATCCTCAAAAGCCCCAAATAGACAAAATGAAAATGTGTAGCCCCAGTTTAGTTAGCAGTTTTAGTTGTAGTCTTCAGCAGTATATGAACAGGATCTGCACTATTTGCTCTAGCAATATGTATTTAAACTTTCACTATGGTAGAGCTTACTAAATAACTAGGATTATTATATTAGTTATATAATATATATCACATCCCATGGAAATACCATTTTAAGCATATTTAATTCTGCAAGCTGTGTTGTCTTAAGCCAATATACCGCCCTGTCAGTATAATTGGACTTGGTTACACTTAGTAATCCACCAACACTGAAAATGGTTACATGTGATGATGTGTACAAACTTTAGGTTACTGCTACATGCATTGTGTGTAAGCTTCAGATATATTTCATGATGAGAACAATTCCATGCATTTTTAAAATTTGTTTATTTAACAATTACAATTGAAAGGGCAAGACACAGAATAAGGTAAACTCAGTGTTTAATAATAAGTTTATTAGCAATTAGAGAGGGGTTGGCAAAGCCATATACATAGTGTCCATTGTTTCTATGATTTAAAGAAGTGGCTTTTTGTGGCCGCGAACAAGCAATATCACTATTTCTACTTAAGGCACCAAGGTGGACTGCATTAAAAGCATCCAGCCGAGAGAAGGTCGAGAATCTCAATTATAATTCCCTTAAACCTTTATTTCTGCAATGTACTAGTGCAAAACCAAGTTGTAGCTAATAGACAATATGCCACACTACCAGCATAAACGTGCAAGGTGTCTTTTATGCAAGTTATGCAAGTGCAAAGCTAGGAATTACCAAACTGCAAGAGCAAAACCCAGGTACTCGTAGCAAACGCAAGAAAAGGCAAAGCAAAGCTAGGAATTACCAAAAGCAAGGGCAAAACCTAGGTATTTGTATTCCCCAACAGCATAAATGCAAGCTGGATATTCTGCAAACGCAAAGCTAGTAATTACCAAGACACCAAACTGCAAGAGCAAATCCTAGGTACTCGTAGCAAATGCAAGCAAGGCAAAGCAAAGCAAAGCTAGGAATTACCAAAAGCAAGGGCAAAACCTAGGTATTTGTATTCCCCCACAGCATAAATGCAAGCTGGATATTCTGCAAACGCAAAGCTAGTCATTACCAAGACACCAGGGTAAATATTAGTACACGTTATGTATATCTGTGCTAGATGCCACCCTATCCTATATCATTCCCACTTTATTGCTTTGATAGCTTTTAGCCCATTGATTGTGTTTTCCCCTTCACTGATGATTCTGTAGCCGTAGCAACACCATCAGGTAAGGTTTTCCACAACCACCTAAAATAGCTAAAAATGTAACTTATATTATAGCTAAAGGTCCTGATTCCCGACCAACTCTCAGCTGGAAGAATTTTCCCACCTTTAAACCTTCATGTATTTCGCCTTAAGAGTCTAAAACACAATTTAGTTCGCAACAGAATTAGTAGTATCTATATTCTTTGACTGGTTGTACCAAAACCTGCACAAATATTAATTTAAAATGTCAGGTTTTTCTCCTTTGGAGCAAGGCATCGTAAATCATGGAATTGTGCCCTCGATATATGTTGAGTTACAATTTCTATATCTGTAGATTAAATAAGCATGTTTGAGTTTAGTTAATAGTACTTTTTATTTGTCCTTAATGACACTGTTCAGGCCCACATTGACACTTTCTTGGATACCATTAATTGTTGTTCAATGAGCAAACTATGCGCCCATAAAGACACTGGTCGGGTCCAAGTTGACACTTTCTTGGTCAGTATGGAGTGTCATTCAATGGGCAATACTATTTGTTCATAAGGCACTGGTCTGGTCAAAGTTGACACTTTCTTGGTCGGTGTGGATGGTTGTTCATTGAGAAGTCCTGGCTTGTTCTAGAAGTCCCTTCCATAACCAGGATCTGGTTGAGTACCTCCCATCCTTGTGAAGCATTGTCACCAAGCCATCTGCATGGCACATGGTGAACCTTCAACCGCAGATAGTGCAGGTGATACCTGAAGCATACAAATCGAAACACGCAGCAGCAAAATGTTCTCACAGCCAGGTTACAAAGTTCTTAATATAATATGTACAGTATAGCAGCTAAGTCTTGACCGTAATGCCAGTCTAATCTTAACATGTGAAGGGAAACTGCCAAATAATAAAGGCTTGACAACTTGTTGCCAATGATCCTTAGATAGGATATAAAGGTACTCAGTACAGAAAACAACAACAGTATTTATATGATACATTTATGAAGAAGAAACACTTCTACAATTATTGTAGTGCAGATTGAAACATAATTCAATCTAAGATATAACTTACATCTTTGGCTTTAGCAATTTATTTTATTTATTTAGCAATTTATTTTATTTATTTATTTATTTTTTCTCCCAGGGTGTGGTGGGTGGGACAATTTTGCTTGCAGTTTCGTCTGCTGATTTACAGGAAAAGGAAGTAGTTAAGTGCTGGTTCCTAGCAGATGCTCTACAGATGCATTCTGGGTATATGCCAGGAACCAGGCATTGGCAATAGGAAAAAGGCAGAGGCAATCCAAATGCTTAGAAACTATGTAAACAAACAGCTTAGCTCAATTTTCCTGTAAATAAAAGTCATTATGTTAAATTTAACATAATGAACATTATTTAACAATTACAATTGAAAGGGCAAGACACAGAATAAGGTAAACTCAGTGTTTAATAATAAGTTTATTAGCAATTAGAGAGGGGTTGGCAAAGCCATATACATAGTGTCCATTGTTTCTATGATTTAAAGAAGTGGCTTTTTGTGGCCGCGAACAAGCAATATCACTATTTCTACTTAAGGCACCAAGGTGGACTGCATTAAAAGCATCCAGCCGAGAGAAGGTCGAGAATCTCAATTATAATTCCCTTAAACCTTTATTTCTGCAATGTACTAGTGCAAAACCAAGTTGTAGCTAATAGACAATATGCCACACTACCAGCATAAACGTGCAAGGTGTCTTTTATGCAAGTTATGCAAGTGCAAAGCTAGGAATTACCAAACTGCAAGAGCAAAACCTAGGTACTTGTAGCAAACGCAAGAAAAGGCAAAGCAAAGCTAGGAATTACCAAAAGCAAGGGCAAAACCTAGGTATTTGTATTCCCCAACAGCATAAATGCAAGCTGGATATTCTGCAAACGCAAAGCTAGTAATTACCAAGACACCAAACTGCAAGAGCAAATCCTAGGTACTCGTAGCAAATGCAAGCAAGGCAAAGCAAAGCAAAGCTAGGAATTACCAAAAGCAAGGGCAAAACCTAGGTATTTGTATTCCCCCACAGCATAAATGCAAGCTGGATATTCTGCAAACGCAAAGCTAGTCATTACCAAGACACCAGGGTAAATATTAGTACACGTTATGTATATCTGTGCTAGATGCCACCCTATCCTATATCATTCCCACTTTATTGCTTTGATAGCTTTTAGCCCATTGATTGTGTTTTCCCCTTCACTGATGATTCTGTAGCCGTAGCAACACCATCAGGTAAGGTTTTCCACAACCACCTAAAATAGCTAAAAATGTAACTTATATTATAGCTAAAGGTCCTGATTCCCGACCAACTCTCAGCTGGAAGAATTTTCCCGCCACAAAACGAAGTTTCCCCCAAAATTCTTAATGGTGTTTTAGAAGAACATCTCTAATGGTGTCCAAAAAGAACTCAATTCCCACTTGGTTAAGGTGGACACCATCAGGGCGGAAAAAGCCCTCTGTTGTTTTTATGTCTACAACAGACAATATCAGATTGGCCAGTTGAGAGGACAAATTCCTACCTAAACGGTTAATCTTTTTCCGCTTCAGATTTATAACCTTGCTATATTTCCCATTAAGCCCTACCTGACGTGGTAGAATGTTGACCCAAATTAAAATTGTGTTGGGAAAGGCTGCCCTTTAATAGTGGATCTCACGTATTATTATATTGTGCATCTGCCATATTGATAACCTTGTAAGGTCATTGTCTCCTAAGTGTATTAATAGTAGTTTGGGGTGTGTGTTTAGCAGTAACTGTGTCTCAATTTTGTGACGAAGCTTTCTCCAGCCAATGCCCAGAAAACAACTTCATAAAATCTTTGAGGAAGTTTTCAAATTAGGTCTTCCAGTCACTTGAGCTGTTAGACCCGCCCAGTATGGAATTGAATCTCCCAGGATCCAAACGTCTATTAGGAAAACAAAATTTTGCCATTATTTAGATTGTTTGAGAAGGGTTTTGTGAATCCATAATGCTGAAAAGTGTGTCAAAATAGAATATAGTTATTAAGTACGTAAGTATAGTCGGCAAGCCTGTGATTGTGATTGCCATCAGCCCATTTCCATGACTTTAGACATGGGTATACCCTGGGCTATGAGGTCTGATGCTCTTCTATATGGAAACTGTTGGACCTATAATGTCCCGGGGCATACCTTGTTTTTGCGATGCTTTTGGCTAGGACCCCTGAGAATTGCTGTCTAGTGACAGTTGCTGAATTGTGGTGACAGAAAAAACAACAAAAGACTGCAATATGTTGGACGGCTTGACTGTATGCTTGTATCCATCTAACCAGACAAATTGACTTATCTGCCTCTGCCAGCAGTTTTATTGTGACCGGAAAACCTGTTTGATTCGTCTTATCCCTTCATATAGTGATAGCACTGTCGTGACAATAATATCTTTAGACCCAATGGCTGTGCCAGAGACTGTTGCAGTTGGCGCTACTATTTTGCTGACCCTGAACAAACCAAAATAGGCCTCTGTGAAAAGTGATTTGAACAATTGGTTCTGCATCTGGTGCCAACTGACGGAAACGACTTAGCTGAATGCGAGACAGTGCATCACATATAGAGTCACTTTACCCAGCTATATGACATGCCTTGGTGATAATATTAAATCTAGGACACCGCATTGTCAGTATTCTTATAAGGCACATTACTGATTTGTTTTTGTTTTTGATGACAGTTTGTTAATAATGTCCACTACAGCTCTATTATCACAATTAAACATGATTTTCTTGTTTCTACCATTGTCGGCCCAGATAAACAAAGCAACTACTATTGGAAACAGTTCCAGTACAGTAATGTCCCTTGTAAACCCTTCAATATGCCATCTATCTGGCCACCTTGCATGACACCATTGTCCTCCAAAGTAAATGCCAAAACCCATATTTAGACCCGCTGCACTGTCTGTGTACAGGTCAAGGTCATTGTTCATACTTCAGAATCTATAATGAAAAACTGATATCCCCATGTGTGTTCTAAAGAAATGATGTCACATGTTAATGTCTTTCCTAATGCCTTCATTGATGCCTATGTGATGATGAGGCTTTGGAAGTCCACAAATTGCATTTACTAATCTGCGGCAAAATGGTCTACCCATTGGAATAGATCGGCAACAAAAATTAAGCTTTCCCATCAATGATTGCATTTCTTTTAAGGTGTGTTTTGGTCTTGCCAGCAAAAAACGTCATTGTTTCGCAAATATTATTTATAGTTAACTTGCATGCAGCGCCACCACAGATCGTTGTTGATTTGTGACCAAGGAGTGGGGTTGGCGGCCTGGCGCAGTCTAAACTGTTCATCATACACCTTCCAAGCCCCACCACCCTGGTACTTGGCACATTCCCTTATGTTATACATGTAATGCAGTATTTCTAGGGTTTTCTCAGGGTAACTAGAGAGATAAACAGACATATAAATTGTGAATGCATCAGTCCATCTTTCAATGGTGTCAATTTTTTCCCTGCACTCATGCTGCCTCGTTTCTAGAGTGCCATCTGAACCTAGCCTTACCACGTTGCCAGCACAAAATTCCGCCAAATCCACTGCCCCCTTGAGAAGAAGAGCTAGATTTATATAATCCCCTCGTTGTATTTGGTTCTTTAAAGAGTGGGGAATGTGGATTGCCAAGTCATCATTTGCTAATCTAATTCCAGGCGTATGCATTGTTGAGCTATTGAATGAGTGTCCACGTAAATTTTCCTCAATCTGTGGTTGAGGCATTTGCATGCTTACACCACACCCTGGCTCAGGAACAAGAATATTGGAGGCCCTGATTATTTCCTGAAAATCAATTACATGAGGTCTCTTACCCTCTGGCTCATTTAACTGAGCTGCCATCTCCTCTTGTGGGCCTTTCCTCTTTGTTCCTCTCTTAGGCATCTTGCTTCACCTAAATATTAACTTTTATTTCTCCGATTGCTTAAAATATAGAAGATATATAGTTGATATGCCAAGAGCACAATTTTGCTTGCAGTTTCGTCTGCTGATTTACAGGAAAAGGAAGTAGTTAAGTGCTGGTTCCTAGCAGATGCTCTACAGATGCATTCTGGGTATATGCCAGGAACCAGGCATTGGCAATAGGAAAAAGGCAGAGGCAATCCAAATGCTTAGAAACTATGTAAACAAACAGCTTAGCTCAATTTTCCTGTAAATAAAAGTCATTATGTTAAATTTAACATAATGAACATTATTCTTTTAGTAGTTTTTATAAACAAATAATAATTATAATCATTTCTCATTACCTTCCATGATCTAGTTCTGGGACTCAACGACTGGTGATTTAAAGTGTTTGTATGCTGAGAGCAGTGTAGGTGTGACAGGGATCAACTTTGTCGGTCGGCGTGTGATTGTGGCACGACTAGACGGGTCCATAGACTTCCTTGAGCTGTCTACTTTCCAGGACCCCAAGGCCACGCCACTCTCTCCTTCCAGTCTCAACAGGAAAATCAAAGGTAAAATCGATACCTTATTGAATTGGTTTATTCCATATTTTCAAAATAATAACTCTATATATGCACTAACAGGAAACTGTCTTGATAATTTAAAGTCCTATTATAAAATTAAATATATTAATTTGCATAATAACCATTGGAAAAATCTGTAATTTTTGTGGAATAAAATGCTTTTCTTAACGTAAAACACTTATTTAATACCATTTGTCATAACATCTCAAAGATTTTACCTTTAAGTGCGCATTTTCATGGTATATTTATCTTCTAATATAAAAATAACACACACATGACAGTTTTAATAGTAAAGCAAAAGAATATACAAAGTAACCAAAACTATACTGTTGGACTATTAATGCTTTTCAATTTGCTAGGACACTCTCGCCACTTGAGTCACTCATGGACAGGCAGTGATGACCTGAGACTGTGGAATGAGGTGATTCACTGTAGTCAGGCGACTCGCTGTCAAGCCCACCAGCGGCCAATCACAGTGTTGCAAACTGAGGGAGGCCGCATAGTGTCTGGTAGTCAAGACTTTACACTCAAGGTAAAATTTCTCAGAGAATCTTCAAGAGTTTTCTTCTTAAAATAAACATTCAGAAATGAGATAAAAATTCAGTAAAAAGCAAAACTGCATTTTTGTTTCAGCTTAAAAAAACTCTTTGCTCCTGTGTTATATATTTTTTTAAGTTAAGTAATTGTTATAACATTCATTCTTTTTAACTTATGCCATGTGTTCCTCTTACATTGAGGTTTTGCTGTTTAATTTTATTAATTATTAATTTTAATTATTGTTAATATAGTTAATGTAAATAATTGATTATCTCCAGTTGTTATAGTGAATGTAAATAATTAATTATCTCCAGGTGTTACAGTTAATGTAAATAATTGATTATCTCCAGGTGTTATATTTAATGTAAATAATTGATTATCTCCAGGCGTTATAGTGAATATAAATAATTAATTATCTCCAGGTGTTATAGTTAATGTAAATAATTGATTATCTCCAGGTGTTACAGTTAATGTAAATAATTGATTATCTCCAGGTGTTCAGGTTGGAGGATTACCGCTGTCTACATACACTTCACGGCCATACTGGCATCATTTCCTGTCTCTGTCTAGATAAGGTTAGTGACTTTTAACCAGGTTTTCAACTAAATAACCTGGTTATTAGATTTGGGTATAGGGTTGAGTGTGTGTTTGAGAGGCATCAAAAAGAGGGTTTCCAGTCAATAACTTCAGTTTGGATATAGCAAGCAGGCATGAAGACTGGGTTTGGATTTGGGGCCAGTCAGGTTAAGGTCACTTACTAAAAATAGTTCAATAGATTAGACTTTTTTTTATTTCTTTTTTTTAGGGTTAAGCTTTTGATTTCTGATTTTAATGTGGTCAATGTAGTTTTGCAAGACTTTTGATGTTTTTTTCTTCTAATTTACACATTTTTACTCAATATCTAGATAACCAGAAGCATTAACTAGTGCATATTTATTTTGTTGTTGCTATTTTTGTAGTGTCAAACAATGCAAACGTGTACGAAAGATAGCTGTTGTCACTCGCTGTGGTGCAATGGGCATTCACATTCGTAACAAAAATATTCTCATTAATTATATAATTAATTGCTTTGAGGGACTGTGATTGTGATCTGGAAAAGCATGGTAATTCTATACAAACAATCCTAACATTTTTTTCAATTGTGATCTGAAGTATCACACTTGGACTGTATTGTGTAAATCTTTGCTGGTTTTTGTTTAACAATGGACAATTCAGACATTTGGTAGTGTTTGACTTCTACAATCACTTTACAGTTTTGAGAAAATATGATTTCATAAGTAAGTCCATATGAGAAGTGTTTAAATTACAGGCTGGTCTTAACAGGAAAAAGGAGATTTGCTTTTCAGTTTGGTGCCCCAGTAATGTACATTAGACATCTTTTGTTGTTCATTGAAATTTTTGACATCAAACCAACTGCTAAATTAAGCTAACTTGCCTAGGTAGAACTAAAAATGCTTGCCAGAATACAAAGCACATGTACCCTCTGTTATAGCTCCACAGGATATTATTGCTCCACCTTCTGTTTAATCTTTACACAACTGAAATAAAAAGCAAACCAAAAAGTCTATGGAGAAAGACTTTAGACATATGTGTGCCACATGTGCACAGCAGGTCAACAGAAAAACACCTATACATTCACTTATTGGCACTTGAACACACCAGGTCAACCTTAAGACCAGCGTACATTCAATGTTTGGCATATAATCACAGCATATCAGCTAAAAGACCCACAGACATTAAATTTTTGACATATGTACACCGCATATCAGCTGGAAGACCCACAGACATTCAATTATTGGCTCTTGGCACAGCAGATCAGCTGGAAGACCTCCTCAACTTTAGGTTTTACCCAGATGGGACTCAAGCCCTATTTTACATTTAATTCCAATTTCTATTACTGCTCCACCCTGTTAATAATCCATGATCTGTTGTGCCCAATGTTAATATCTACCTCTGTATTGGTGTCAGTGTCCGCCATATGCTGCGGTGAGTGGCTCCACGGACGGCACCATAAGGCTGTGGGATCTACTGAATGGCCACTGTGTTCATAAGATCTCAGCCCATGAAGGGTCTGTGGTGGGACTGCAGTGCTCTGATGTCCACATTATCAGCTCTGCCCTAGATGACCGAATGTGTGTGTGGGACAGGAAGCGAGGCCAGTTGCTCTACTCTGTGGAGATAGATACAGCCTACAGTACATCGATCATGATGATATCCAACAACTTCCTCATCATTGGTGGCCAGGTGGGTGAATATATTTGTTTCAATTTTTGTTTGCTTTTTAGCTCATGGCTCCACTTTTCCAAATGGAGCTATTTGGTCAGCATAAGTAAATCTTTTTTACTGTAAAGGCCTATTTCAAATTAACTGTCAAAATATATTATTATATATTAAAACTTGGAAATCCTTATTTGGTATCAAAAGCAAAACCTATTTCACTAGGGCAAGCAACCCTGATTTATTCTGGAGCAGTTATGTCCCTTTTTCTACTTGGAACTTTCTGTGTCCATGAAAGTTTTTGTTAAGGTTAGTAACAGCTAGCATATTATCATTCAGCATTGAGGAAAGTGAAGCACACTGTCAACTGAAAGCTTTTGTTTAAATATCTACATTTGGGCAAAGCATTTTTACATAATAAACTGACATTTTCTTATTGGAATACCTTGATATTATATTATGATAATGATTGTTAATGTCCCTTTTTTTTGGCACCAATACTTACCTGGCTGGTGGATCCTTAAGAGGCTTAAAATGTATACAATGTATTTAATGTTTGAAATGGCTATAAACCTATAGAATGAGGGTATTTAAAGTTTGGTAGTGTAAGAATATTTAAACCCCCACAAACAAAGTTTCAAGGGGTATATAGAAGTTATCTTGGTAGTTGGTCGGTCGGTCTGCCAGTCTGAGCTTATGATCAGGGCTGTGATTGCCCACCGTCGCGTCCAGCATCTGGCACAACGCATCCGTCAATATTTTCTAACAACATCTCCTTTGAAACCACTGGGCCAAATTCAGCCAAACTTTCTCATAAGCTTAAGTAGGCAGGGGGAATGAAAAGTTCTTCAAATAGTTTTGATCTGTCAAAAATCATGGCCACCAGTGGCATGACCATTTTCCATAAAAGGCTATAGAGAAAAAAACAACAAAAAACATCTAGTCAGAAACTTAAAGAGCTAGAGCCTTGATAAACTTTGTAGAATTATATTGTAACTGTATTCAACTTTTTCTTTGGGTGAAGATCCTTATTATGATTTACCCACATTCAATTGAAATGAAAAATAATAAATAAATAACGGAGACAATTCATAGAATTCTCCAGTGCTCTCTATTTTAAATTTTAGGGTTCAGTGTATCTATGGGACATATACAAGGGGGAATGTATTCATGTAGTGAAGTTAGAGGACCGCCATAATGGAGCATACATTCATCATATACAGGCCCTGGACAACTTCACCATGGCATGTGACTACGGAAGTGATATCAAAGTAGTTCATTTTCCAGTCGTCTTAGAAAAAAGGGAGTAGCCTTAACATATAACTTATTACTGCATTGATATATTTTTGTAAGACAGAAACTGTTTGTCATTATTGTTGAATTTTGACTGGTATATTTATATATTTATTTGAAAAACTTAATTAAATTCTTTACAATCAATAACAAAATTGATATCTTTCTAGTTGTGCTTTTTTGTCAGTTTCATTAGCCATTCTTGTATGATTTATTGCATATCAGTAGCAAGTCTGATTATGGCCCGAAAGGGCAGCATATAGCACTCACTCTGTCTGCTCCTCTGTGCATATGTCCGTCCATCCAAGTTTTGTGTCGCAGTCATAACTTACATATTGCTAATACTTAAATCCACTTCACCATCTGACATACATAGTAGATACATTGCATAGCATTTACAAGTTCAGCCTTTCAAGGTTTAACATCACATTTAACATTGTTGCAATGTCTGTCAATTTCAATGATAATTATGTTTTTTATTTCAATTTTTGCTTGGTAAAAGTTAAAAAATTACATTTTTTTTAATATTTAGATTGGGTTGGATTGGATTATATTGTGGGCAGCACTTTTAAAGGAAAATACAATAGAACCTCATATTTATGAATCATCATAGAGAGCTATGTGAGAAAATAAAAAAGAGATGCTCACACATAATGAGCATATTTCCTGGTAGCTAGCTATTTAGCCAATTACAAGTAAAAGCAATAAACATCTTGAAACTGTTGTGGCTTAATATGTAATATCAAAGATTTATTTCAAGAACACCTTTTGCTTTACACTGGTACAGCCTATATCATATGAAAATTTTTATTATGGTTTTTTCTTACGTTTTGTACTTTTGCTCCTGTTTATAGATATATCACAATCATTATTATTTATTGTCTTGAAATGAATCCATCCTAGTGCTATACCTCCAATTGTTTTCTTCTAAATCAATAACATTTTGTCATTAATTAAAAAATATGATTTTGTTTTTATTAACTTATTTATTCAATTATGACATGTAAAATTTATGATTACAACAATGCAATGCATGAAATCTTTAATTAATGTTTTTTTTCATTTCATCACATATATGTGTTTTTTGTCAGAGACATTTTTTTCAGCAAAATCGTAATTATTTATTGCTCATTACTTTTGAAATGGCACTTAAAAGCTGGTAATCAAAAGAGTTGTACTGGTGGTTACATAGATCAATCAGTCAGGGGTTCACTTGATTCTTCTCATTTTATCTACAAGAAAACTTTATTAAATGTCTTTATTAAAAGTCTTCCTCTGACAGCTCGCCTCGGACAGCTCATAGGTTCCAGTCTCAGTTGGTGAAGGACTTAATGCAGGAATGTCTCCCAGCTAACCTGTGGTTTGCTGGTAGTCTCCCCATATATTAGCCTGGGGTCTTACACTTAAATAGCTGGACCATGCTATAGTGATCTTAATTGTATCACTTTGATGTATTTCTAAAAACAAAGCAATCATAATTTGTTGTACCTTTTCAACTTTCCTAACTTCGAAAAAATAAACACTTGATGTATCCTCAAAATAGAAAGATAGAAAATAAAAAAGGTACAGAAAATTAATTAAAGCTCTGCAGATATCTCAACCATTATTTATTAAACAAGGTTATTTGAATAGAAATGACCCCATGTTTGACAGAATATCACTGGTAGGAAATTAAAGTTTGATACTTCTTCCAAATACAAAGGACAGATAAGAAGAGACCAACTGATTGAGAGAACAATATATATATATATAATATACATATATATAATCTTGTTGTTTGTATTTAAACCAGAAGGTCATTAGGCCAATTTGACAAACAATCGATTAATCATACATGTTGTATGATGAGGTTTAATATATAGTGTGACAACTGGATGCAGAAGTATGGATTGTGTATGTTGGATACATAACCAAAGCATACATGTTTCTTACAAACCTCACTAGTATCTCATTGCTTGTACTGATAATGGTTTTTGCAGGCCTGGTGGTTATTTATGAACTGTTGTGATTGTATGTTGGTGTGGTTTGACATCGTGTCATACTTTTGTTATGATGGCAGCACTATATTGTTCACATTGTTACTGTTATTGATGCGTTTGATGATGTTATTTAATTTTAGAATGGTTGGATTCAAAAGAAAGCCTAAAAGGCTTCATTGGATTTAATTTTTCATAAAAATATATCATAGGTACATTGATCAGGCACATCTGTTCTATCCATACATTTTTAAGTGAGAATTATAAACATTAATAGCTTCAAAGCATTATTGCATGAAATGACATGTCATTTTTATTTATTATCGTCTCGTTTTCAGATTTCTTTTCCTAATCAAAAACCTTACTTTGTACAGAATTTTCATATTTTTCTTGTTGTGAATATGGTGTTTATACAGAATGAGTGTTCAGTTTAAATGTGCTCTCTAAAAATGATTGATAAAAATATATTCAAATTACACATTAAATGACTGATTAAGATTTCCAGCTAGTTCTGATACTTGATGAACAGTCCGCACATATATCACAATCACTGATTTCTGGAGCATTAATTTCTAGAGTGTGCAAAATGGATAAAAAACATACTAACATTCTATTTTAGATTTAGATTTATACACTCGATTAACAGTCTGTATTTCAAACTGTTGTTTCTTGTACTTCAATACAATGACATCTTTTAATGTGTAGTTACTTGTGCTTTTTTAATGGATTATTCCTCACAAAAGTAATAAGATTTACTCCATCACATCATATTGCTGTTACATATAAATGGTTATAAACACAAGTTACATTATATGTAGTCAATATAGCACACTACATATAGGTCTGTGGTACACTATAGAAGGTTATTGTGGTTTTAAATCCTGTTATAAATATGGGGAAAGAAACCAATAAATATACATTTGGTATAAAAATTATAATTTTGCCATATGGTTAGTGCAATGTTTTACATGTTTGAAGGTACTTACATATATCTTGATTGTTTCATACATATAAATATTTCCATAGGATGTCCAGGGTTTTCGATTGTGAAAATATCTATCAATATACACATGCATGTGTCTGTAAGAATAATTGTAAGATGAGCAAATAACATCATTATTGTTGTTTTGTCGTTCCATTTTTGAATGAAAGCCTGCTATTTGCAGCTAAAATCTGTTGTATCATTTCCATAGACTTAACATTCTACATGATTGTGTAATTATTGTCCTGTTTTGGTACTATTGCCTGCCCTATGTGATGATTGCATTACTAGTATATGTATTTATTTTTGAAGAAAAACATTTTTGTATAAAATAAATTATGAATGATGATCATATTGCTGGTGATTTATTTCTTTTCCTGGCATGGTGTGGTTTTAACACTTTACCCCTAACAATGCACTCTCGAATACATATTCTACATACATATAATTGTAAGCTGATTGTATCCACTCAAAGCAAAATCAGTACTGAATAAAGATGATGTACCACACTAAATCCTCTTATGCAATTATTTGTTACTCTCACATATACCCCTGACAATGGCCTTATGGCCACAAATGTCAAGATTCTAAAAATAATAAAGATAAAGCAGTTTATTATGTTTTACCAGTTCTCAGGTAGATTCAATAACTTAAGTACCGGACCTGGTAGCGCAATCGGTAGAGGGTCGGCTCCAGGTATGGGAGCCTCTGGGTTCGATCCTGGGCCACGACATAACCAAAGTCGTTAAAAATGGTAGTGGTCCTTGCTAACGCTCAAGCAAATATAAGGGTAGTTCCACGACTGGTTGGCCCGGCATCAGGATAATGTGACTGGGTGTGGTATCATGCCAGGTTTTCACGGCATGCTATACACAGTGAAGGCAGCACTATATCTGCTTCAAGTTCTCCAGATAACTCAAATACTGTTGGTGGGACGATAAACCCAATAAACAAACATAACTTAAATAAATACAAGCTGAAAATCTATTTATATTTCACAATTTTAGTGTGCAGCCGGATGAAAACTTTTGTCAATCTTTTAATTGCGTTTAATCTGAATTCATATTGTGTCACGTGACCAAAAGTAGTCTGAGTCTCTGAAAGAGGTACCTGTAATGAATGACAGAGAGAAGTACCTGTAATGAATGACAGGTACCTGCAATGAATGACAGAGGTACCTGTAATGAATGACAGAGGTACCTGTAATGAACCGCCAGTGTCAGAGAATTGTTAGCACACATGAAATTGGGACATTACTGCAGGGAGTATAAACTCACAAAAGAATAATGTTTAAAACAGATAGAAGGCGATATAATAGATTTAGAATCATAACGGTAATGTGCAATGAGACTATTATAATAGTGTTCGTAATTATTTTTATTAACTAATTGTCCACTGTCCAAACATCTTGTGTTTTATACTTTTAATTTATTTCACAATAAATCAATTGAATATCCTTAAACGATATGTACATCAATTTTATATTGCTTTACATTTACACTTTTAACAGCTTAGGACAATCAAAAACTATATTTAAAACCTAATGTTTACAGAAGATGTGCTCCATTTATATACATGTAACATCTATCTTATTATTTTGGGTCCCCTTCTTAATTAAAAGCTTACTGTATAACACCTTAGATTAGGACTTCAAGAAAGATTGTGGAAAAAAAGACAAAACAATAAAAGTATATATTATTATTTATTTATTTTTATTTTTAACAATGCAATTTGTAACAGGGGGATTTTTTTGGTATTTTCTTGATTTGCTAGGGGTTTATTTACAAGAAAGTGTTTTAAGGCATTCATTAGTCGAAGGTTCGTTCATGGTTAAGTCATCATCTCTAACGTCCTCGCATGTTATTTTGTTCTCCTGTAACATAGTAATAGTGCAACAAGATTAGAAATCACAAAAACTTTTCATGAATTCCAACTAATAAGAAAACAACATTATTATGATGAAACAATATTGTAAACAATGTTGTAAAATATTTTATAAATCCAACCCATGAATGACCTAAATAATGTTTATTATCATTTTGGATTGATTAAAAGTACTTAAAAGTATGCACATATGATCCTGCAGTCCCTTATTTAAGTTCAAAGCACTATAACCTTGGACCAGCTGACTTCATCTATCTCTATCTCTTCCTCAGTTTTGAATACAAATGTATGTAAATACAACTTCACAACATATTTGAGACTGTAGCAAAAAAAAAAAAGATCCTGGCCAGACAGTTGACCTGGACCTACACAACCTGATAAATTTGTCGCTGGCAGGTTAGAGAGTTATCTCCACTTACCTAGTTTGGGGTCCAGGCACTCCTGACATCTGCAACTCTTGAGGACAGGGAAGTAAGCAGTCTTCAGTTTGACGTCCTTGCCTGTACCACAGAGCACGTTGACCTCTTGGTATCCTCCCACATCGCCAGTACAGCATCTGTAGACACAAAAAATATCTATCAATGTGGTGTAAAATTTATATGTGTACTAAAAATGCGCACAAGATCGTGCAATAATGTAGAAACATACCAAACTTTTCTAGGTATATTGAAATAATGATTAACATGCAGTTTTCTACATACATACATATACACATACAGCCAAAACAATTCTGAAGTATTATTTCATGTACCTCTGTCGATGTAAGTAAGAAGTGTACAATTAAAGATAGGTGCAATGAGGGATCAATACTGAGATTAAAGCGCACATACCTGCAATCAGTGTCTAAAGATGGTTCATTCTTGAAAATAAGTTGTGGCAGGGCGGAACTGTTACCGCAGGATCCCTCACAGTAAGTAAACAATTGGGGAGACACAGACACGCAATTGTGTTGTTCGTCACGCAGGAAGTCACGTCTCTCGTGCAGAGAGCAGGTATCTGGAATAAGCGTGGATTGTGTAAGTATACACTAAATACAATCTAAACATAAAAACTTGATATCTTTAATGGCATGGTCTGATACACATGTACATATTACTACTCACGTAAAATATCATGTATATGTGCTTTTTAAAACGTTAAGGGAAATGGAAAGTTGTGTTGCTTAAAATTACTGTTGATCAAGGCTCTTAAGAACATGAAAACTAATTTAGTGCCAAACAACGTTTACTTTATGAACACCACATGGGACAAAATTTGTTTCTTGAAAAAAAAAAAGGTATTTGCATCGAATATTTTGTACTTACCAGTTCGTTTGATGCACTTAGGACAGCATACGTCTGGGACATTGTAACTCAATACCTCATTCTGTAAAGTGTATTAGAGATGATTGTGTTATTGTGACATGATTATTATAACAATAATGCTGCTATCTAACAAATCAATAATCTGTACAATAGTTTTTATTTAACAAATGTGCTAATCAACTGACCATGTGTGTAGTGACAATATAAGTATTATTATAAGTTGGGGTAACTGTTATTTGAACAATTATTCAGCTTACTAACTTGCAAGGCTCAGTGAAATGTTAATGTTGTTTTTATTACTATAATATTTGTATGCAAAAATCTCCTTAAGTAAGTATACCCAGTACACCTATATGAAAGCATTTGTCTTTGGAAATTAAAAGCTTAGAAAATAAAATTCTGCCATACATTATGGATATGTATCCTAATACATGCTCTCGTATGTCAAACATCGAAAATATTCTTTAATAACAAAGACTACTGCCATAAAGGAGTTGAGTTTTTTCAAGAAATATCAATCACACAATTACATGTTTACATTTCTATAAATAGCTTCTTCATCATTGTCATCTGATATTGACATAGTTTAATAAAATAGGGTCTAATGCTAAGTGAAAATCATTAAGTATAATCTGACATCATGCACTTTACCTAGCTTACAACTTAAAAAGGACTTATTTATGGCATGATTCTGTCTATGCGTGTAAATTCCTCTTACCTCCTCGCAGGTGGGTATGTCACATATGGGTGTACACTCGACCTCTCCGGCCACACACTCACACAAGGAACACTTGTCGTCTGTCGGCTGCCATACGTCACCAGGCTGAAAGAAATAATTTAGGGAATTAAGAATTTGTTATTTTAAAACAAAGATAAAAGAAAGATGTGAAAAGAGGAAAGGTACGATATCCCATGTTAAATTAACAATTGTGTTAAACAGAAATAGCAAGGACGGTTTATGTTTCTTCTAAACTAACTGCAATCAGTTATGAAAATAGACTGCCTTAATTACATGCAGGCTATTTATATTCAATGTATGTTCCTTTGCTAGACAGGTACTTGTCTTTGTCACGTATCATTGTGTACATGTGTAAATTGTCAAGAGGGATACAAAAAGTCTAGGTGTATTTGTTGGAAGTTTGAAATATTACACATCTACAAATACAACACCATTCATAATCAACTTATTGCACTGAACATTACTGGAAACACATGCATTCAAAAATAAACTAAATAGAATACACATACCCTCCTTACAACTCCGTCATCGACACACTTCTCACAGTCTGCATATCTGACACACTGATCCTGATCGTTCCTGAAGAAGCCGTCCTCACACACACAGCCTGGCTTCGGCCTGTCGTCACACTCCGCGTCTGGGCCATCATTCCTGTTATCGCACGTCTTCTCACACAGACTGTAGTTACTGTACGTCTCCCATTCTTCACATTCTGCCAACAAAAAGAACCAATTAGGTTTACTTATTATTTGCAAACACATGAACACGGGAAATGTGAAATGGCAAATATATCGACAAAGGAGAGTCACTACAATGGAAGTGGTAAAGGTTCCTTGCTAATGCTGAAGTTAATGGGATCTAGTTTATGACTGGTCGGCCGTGTGTCATAATAATGTGACTATCTGGTAGAATTCAGGTGTTCACGGCATGCTACACATAGTGAAGGCAGCACTTTATCTCCTTCTCCTTATAACCTAAATACTGTTTGTGGGAGACTACCTCCTATCTAAAAATAAATGACGACAACAACAACAAACAAACAAGTAACAAGCAATTAGAAGACTGAAATTATACTGTACTGAATGAATACCACTTGCGAGGTCCTGTTCAACAATGAACCAGGTTTGTTTAATAACAAACCAACCAAAACAGCAAACCTTGTTGTTATCAAAAGAGTTACAAATGTTCATGTATAAAAACAATATGCTATAACCAAACATAATAGACCATAACATTTGCCTTGTCTATAGAACTTCGGTCTAACACATGCAATATAAATTAAACAAATCATAATACGCAAATGGAACATAAGCAACTACAAGTGACAGGTACTGATTAACATTTTAAACTACACTCTAACTAATGTTTATACCCACCAAAAGTTGAATAATAACAGAAATTTAAAGCTTGACAGCGCCACACTAAACTTGAACAATAGAACAATGTGGCAACATCCAAAGGACATTTCCAGGAACGATTACATATAAACGTTGTGCATGAGTGCGGCGGCGATGATGAGCGAAACCGTTAGTGCGATGAACCCTCTAAACAGAACCAATTAGTCTACCCCATTTGAATAAGTACAACCTCTACTCACCACAATCCTCGTCATAGCAGACACCCGAGTCTGTAAGTTCCGGACAGTCAGGGGCTGGCAGACCCTGGATAGTTCTTGTACGCAATCTGCGACCCAGACCACAGGTAGCCGAACATTCAGACCACGTGGACCATTCGCTCACCTTACAGTGGACTGGGGGAGATGAAATGTGAGATTTAAGTTAAATCCACAAATTTTCATGAAAAAATGGCTACAAAGTGGAACCTTTCAACAGTCAAATATTTTGCCTATGATTAAGTTTTAAATCCATTAAAACAAAACAACACTTCACTTGTAAGGCCAAAAGGTTCAGTACATTATTATTTTATCCATTAACTCAGAATTATGTTATAAAAATATGTTTTAGTAACGCAGAATAATTTACAAAACAATGCTTAAAAAGTGGAATGTGTTATAACTTATAAACCAATATGCAATATGGCAGAATAAGGTACAAGCTGATGTGTAATAAAACGAAATATGTAACAAATCTGTGTTGTAAAGCAGCATTTGTTACACAAATCCATTTGCAATAAAGTGCAATATACACAATTAACCGATTTGTAACAGGTAGAAAAATCAAATTCTAGTTTGTTCATCTATCTTTTATGTACGCCAAAGTGTCCGCAGCTTACTGTCACAATCGAACTCCTTGCAAATCTCCCTCTCTATCAGCACCTCAGTACACTCCTTTTTGTCGTCTGGAGTCAAGTAGTCTCGGAGACGGGTCCTCATTCCTGTGTCGCATGTGGCTGAACAGTCAGACCATTCTGTCCAGTGTGTAGTCTCGCAGCCTAGCAGGAAAAAAAAACAGATTTTCATAAGGCATCATTTTACGTGTTCACAGTTACAACAGTCATCATCTAATGTAGCAGTTGTATTTGTCTATTACCAAATCATTCATTTTTCATTTACTGTCGTTATCCTTTGATTTTTTTTCTGTTGCCGATGTGATAAACAATTACCAGTATATTTAAAAGCATCACATTCATGCATATATATATTCTATATATCTGTTTTGTTGAGTTGCAGACGCCATCAATATATGAATTATAAATAAACAGACAACTGACAATACTACCCTAAAGTTGCAGATGTTTTACTATATTAATATGTAAGATTGCTTAATTTTGTTAATAATCCATACTAAATCTTATCTATCCTCGTACATCTATATGAAAACGTACCTTTACATATTGCTACATGTAGAAAACCAGCAAAAAATAGTGGATTTCTGACAAGACGGAAGCTGGCGGTGATCTACATTGTTTGCCTAAGCCTGACAAATTCGTGTTTATCAGACTAACTTACAAACCCCACTTACATCTGATGTCCTGGTTACATTGTCTGGTCTGGGAGTTTCTGCCGGAGCATGTGGCTCCACCGCACTGTGGTAAGGGACTGTTACACTGACGGTACCTACTCGACACGCCCTGGTTACAGCTTGTGCTGCACTCAGACCACTCACTCCATTCAGCCCAGCCTCCGTCCTCTGAAAACCAAATATATAATTTAAGGCACATGAATCACTGTAGCTTAAAGAGTGTATTTCTAGCAAAAGTAAACATTATTTCCTTCAATTTTAACTCTTCTCCTTTACTGCCCATTTCCGAGAAGGATGCAGATATCATTCAAGTAAGAATTCAAAATAGGATGTTTGATTTTGTCACTCTAACCTCTTTCTAACCCCATAAGATCCAATGGACACTAACATACTTGATGTGGCATGTTTATACTAAAGGTCACTTACCATAATGATCTTAAGTAATAACCAGTGCGAAGTCATTATTTTATATTATCTTCATTTTGAAAAGTTTTTTTTCTTGTAAATTGATCTTTGAAGATCTATGCCCTAGAGGAAATCCTGATATTTAATACTTGCATGGACTCAATTGATCGAGATCTAGATAAAATACCAGATTGTCTAAACCTAACCTTGTCAACATTAAGAAAAAACATAAAAACAACATTACCTCTGGCATGAGTATCATTTTCGCATGATTTTCCTTCCGTTGTGCAGTAACAGACCTCACATCTGGTTTCACTGATGATATCGCCGACGTGGTACACTACGTCATCGACTACACAATCTCCCGGACAGGCATTGACCGGACAGTCGTCTGTGTCACGCTTCTCGCCACATTGGTTCGTGTCACCATTCAGTAGGGTCCTGAAGGAGATGGGGTGAATTAAAATATTTCAAGCGGTTAATCTCGTATTATCAACAAAAAGGAAGATTATCATGAAGATTATCATGAGTACAAAATGAATCTACTTGACAAAACAATTACGTTTGACTGGTCTTTTGTTGTAAGACATATGCTGTCCTTTTGCAATGTGCATGTAGTTTGGTATGGTATTAAATAGTAAGTAGGGTGGTTATGGCAAAATCCGATTACAATAAAGGTAGAACTGTATAACTATCGTGTTTGTAATATCTTCCTTGCCTGGCCTCGAAATCTACCAGGTACAGAGGTTATCCAGAAATTTGCACAAACATTCAGCTAACACATGCTTAAAAATAAGATAATAGAAATTTATTTCATTAGACATTGTTTTCATAACTTTTTTTTTTTGAAACTGTTGATGTCATTTTTTGTCATCATTGTGCCCAAGTGGACTGCTCCTAAAATGTCCAGCCAATTTACATCCGTGGTTTTGAACATCAGTGTCACTTTGTATCACATGATGAACGTGTGCAGAGCATGTTTTTTTATTTTTGCTGTTTTTTGTGAACACTTTGATACAAATATAAACTGTCAAACCATCAGTACTATCAACTGCGGTGGATTTACACAGAGTCCATGACGTTAAAAAAGTTACCAAACTACACATATATTGAAAGAACCCATATGTACCTGTATCTGTTCCTAGTAGCGTCTCCGCATGTCTCACTGCAGGCACCCCATGGTCCCCAGGCAGCCCAATGACAACCTGAAGCACGTTCATACAACAGTGAACAACAGATCTCACAGTTCACTTACATAACCATTATCATTTTATATCTTTCATCACCAGTACTTAATTCTTAGTAACTGTCTAGGCAAAATAGCTTAAGCATGTCTTTATAAATAGTACAGATCTTTTATAAGACAACTTCCCAAGGCACCAAGATAGTTAAAGTACGTAGTTTTTTTTTTGTAGATTTTAGGCATATATTTGCAACACCTTTTTGCGGAAAACAGGTATGAAATCAATAATAAGGTGCGTTTTTGATCAAAAGGAACTATAGATCCATATACAATTTAACTGCGTTAGCTACACATCTTTGTCGCATTAAATAGTTACAATTTCAGGACTTTGAATTACAAAAAATATTCAAATACACTCACAGTCTGGATCCTTTGAGCACATTAGTTCACCATCTGTACATACACTGTAAACAAGAAAATTAAAAAAACATTTTAATTATTTAGTCTAATATATGCATATTTAAAGTCTCTATACAAGTATCCATTTTTTATTTATATTATACTTCTATGTTAGAGATAAGATACGTCACATTGCCTCGATCGTTCCTTCTTTTGTATGATTGGGCAAATTTAAGCAGATTTAAAAATATTTTCTAACAGTTAAGGACAATGATGCTTTGTATAAAAATATTAAAAACAACCGACAGTCATGGAAATAGTAATGCTTCCTTACCAAGTCTCGCATGGCCCAACTGTGACGTCAAATCCTGGCAGGATGACGTTGCCTTCCTCGTCATAACATGGGCAAGCGCTTTCTGGCACACACTGGTTCTCATACATGACCATACCGTCGGCGCAAACACAACCTGAGTGTAAACAGGGATCAAATTCTAATGTTTATACATATATTAGTGTAGATACATATATTAGTTTAGAAGAATTGTGGTCATGGATGATATAGTTTATCAATGAACTTTTAATCCAATGTGCAGTCCTTCTCTTAACTGTGTTAGTACTTGATCGCACTTGTGTACTTCTAATTTTGCATCTAAAAGTAGTTTCTTGATACCTTTTATAAATGAGCTATGATAAGTTATGGTAACCTGTAGCCCATGTTCCCCTTGTTAGAAAACGAAGACAGGAACTATCTTATTAAACAGACCGACCACAGGTTTTGTTGGGACAGATATTCATCCTGAATATCTTCTTGCGAAATTATTTAACACATCTCGTTTGTACATGACTGGGCAAGTAGAATTGAAGAACAAATCCACTGCGAGTAGTACCTGGAGAGCATTCCTCGTCATCGTTGCAGAGGTCCATCCTGAGGTCCATACATGTGGTCGGGCAGCGGTCCGCACACTCGCTCCATACCATGCCTTCTGGGCACACCTCGGGGGCTAAGGATGGAAGAAATACACACTCTAAGTTACTTATTAATAGTAGCTAAATTGTTTCAAGTTTGCAACAGTTTGAGTAAAGTCCTAAAAGAACAGAAATTTGCGTGTTATGTTAAAAAAAAATAACTAAAATAGCCCCACAGTCGCAAACGGACTTTTCCGGACTGTTTGGCACCTATGTAGGTGTCTTCGTGGGACACAGGGAAACAAAAAAAACAGAAAAGTGCCCTTGATTGGTTCAAAGACATGTCACTTACTGGTCACACACTCGTTTTCACATGGCCTAGATTCCATGGCGTCACCGACACAGTTCGAGTTGGGCAGTAGGTCACACTCGCGTGTTCGTCTGCTCGTACCGAACGTGCAGGGCGTAGCTGGGGTGCACTCAGACCACGTGCTCCAGGTTGTCCATTGTGGAGGAATGATTGCTGTTAAAGAGAAATAAATGCCAATGACAATTCAGTTACTAGTTGGCAATGGAGGCAGATGTGTATGGTTCTTTTTATATTATTTCCTGGTTTCATAAGAAAGCCGAACACACAGAAGCACAACATACTGTATAACACTTTATTTTTGCGCATCAAAAAGTTCGCGATTTTATCATTTTAGACACTTTTAGACATTTCGCGTAAGTAAATGTTCGCGAGAAACCAATTCTAGGGGTGGTCGTAATATTAACACGTTCATAAAAATCACCAACTGACTAGAGATCACTGCTTTAGAAATATATACACGTCCTAAATATCGCCCGAGGGCAAGAGATTGTTGGCCAATTATGTCAAGCAATACCTGTAAAATATACCTGTAATTGGTTTTGTATACACAACCGGTCTTATATCCGTGAAAAGTTGTCACAGCTACCGTATCAGTTGTCAGTTTTTAATACTTGTAGCAAACTCCTGAATACTTAACTGATAATACTATAATTATTCACACCTTTAACAATAGGTCACCTTTTTGCATGTAGCAGGTGTGATCAGACGGCGATTGCTATATTCGATGTATTCAAGGCTCATTCTTGACTCTGCAATAATTCCCATGTGCATATACACGTATTTTGAATAACACACAGCATACAAAACATGTCATGGTTGGTGAATAGTACGGTAGCTATTGACAGAACACCGTTTGGCTTGGTCAAAAAATTTCGCTGTCGAAAATGTTCGCGAATATAGGTCGTTCGCGAAAAACGCGAAATTTATCACAACGCGAACTTTACCTGTTATACAGTAATACAAATGTAACACTTACTTTGTTTTTAATTTTTATTACTCATGTATTATATGGACATGCAAAACATCGTTGAATTATATTTTTAAGAGAGTTCAATTCATTACCACAAATACTGGATATTGGTAAAAATACAATACATGTGATTGCTTAGAATCCAACAGTAGACACAATGTTATGGAACCACAGCGCAACACGGAATTTAAATGATGTATAATACATAAACAAGACAAAGGTGAACACAACGTTATACATACGTGGACAAGGGTCAACGTTACAGTCCTCACGGTCTTCAATAATTGGCTGGCACTTGCTGGCAGTTTGGCCATTCCTTCGGAGTCGTCTAGATCGGACTCTCTGACCGACGTCACACGTCTTCGTGCACTCGGACCAACGAGTCCACTCTCTATATCGACATTCTGTTGCCAAAGACAGTTAAGATATGAACTGATACATATTAAATATAAGCCCCGTATAAACAAATTAATTAAAAAAAAATAGGTGTTACTATTTTTGTCACATCTCACCAACTCAATCATAGTAAGATTGGCGATGTTCAGCTTCTTTTTGATAGATGAAGCCCCAGACATATGTCTGGGTAACACCATGGGCAGGTCAGCTGGAAGACCTCTCAACATGGAACTTCTCGCCCTGACGAGGACTAGAAGCTACGAGTAGAGGAGAAGTGGTGTTACATGTCAGCGACTCTTACCGCTCATATTAAAAGTGGATTAATGGCTAATTGTTTATTACTTTTCAGTTTATTTCTTGATATATATCATGTTTACATCTTGTATGCGAAGTAGGGTTTTCAAAGAAAACTCATTTTCACGTTAAGCTCATATTTGAAGCTAAGACAGCATACATTTTAAAACTAAATTTCATGATAGAAGTAACAAAGTATATACAATATGTTCGATCGTTTAAGGGTTCCATTAGTTTGAGGGCTTCGACGTTTAATTTACAGTTATAATCACCCTTCCTTTTTTCTTCTTACTAAGTTAATATCTAAGAAAAAAACTAGACTTCAATCAACATACCTTCACAAGCACCAAGTTCACAGGTAAACTCTCCTTCATCACATGTACTGAAAACAAAACAGTTGACTAATGTAAATGGGAATTCAATAACAACAGAAGAAAAATTCACGAGAGCATGCGGATTTTTTCACAAAAGTAAACAAAAGTTTCACTGAAGTGAACGGAAACAATTGATTATTGGAACAAAAGACACGTGTAGCTCTGGGTTTAAATAAACGCGTAAATATCAAATAATCCAGAGGTATACTATACGAAACACATAAACTTTAACATTTTTGAAGAAATTACAAATAATTGCTGCCAACATTATAATAACAAATTATTATTATAAGTAATATTTTTTTAGACCAAAACTAACCTAGTAGACGTATGTCTCTACTTAGCAGTCATCCTTCTCTTCTTATTTCACCGAAACACCAATAAAACCAACCTAGTCAACTCTAGACCAGCTAAGCACGAATAAACTGGGCATATGTATGTAGTGTAAATCCATATCAGCTACAGCTTGGGCTACATAACCAGCTAACCTTTTGTTTAAGGCTCTCCAGAAATGCCTAAATAAGCATGCAGTTGTTAGAGAAAGATTAAGTACAAATTATTTAAAATGTATCAAGCTAGCATATGGGGGAAACACCTTACCAGTTGCTGCAGTCCACATGTACTACTACACCATCTTCCAGTGTGTCATCCACGTGTACTTCCTCCTCCGGCGTAGACAGTCCTGGGGTATTGTCCAACTCAACGTAGCCTACATCAGAGATGGTAGAAAGTTAACTGTTTACATACAAACAAATTACTAACGATATTTTCGTGATGCAAATATTGTTCTAAAGTTATATAAAGCAATTTGTTTGTAGCTTATCAGGATCATATTAAAAACAACAACAATAAACAACAAGAACGAACAAACTTGATGTTAATCTTCAAAGACACTAACATTGAGTGAATAGATTGAGCAAAAAACCCAACAAACTTGTGCCTTTATGTGAACAAACAAGAATAGTAATGTTCACGTATTAACACCCACCGATGACCTCCGGAGGTTCGTATCCGAAGATTTTCTCAAACTCTCCCATGTCAAAGGTACACTCGCAAGGCCTCTGGTGACAGATAACAATCTGACTGTCGTCTCCAGGGCAACCGGGCTGTCCGCGTGCTGGGGCGGGGCTATCGCAGCTTCTGTAAACAAAACCAATGTAGGATGTTATGTACATGTTCAGAAGAATATTTATTAATCAATTATAACAACATGTAAAGTGTGGTTTTTCTAAACCCCTGGCAAATAAATTTATAGTTTAACATTAGAAATGAAGATTTACCAGTTTAAGAAGAATAAATAGTACACGAGTTTTGACAGAAATCTTCATTGCAACAATTAGAAAACCATAGACAACACTTAATATTATTAATTAATATAAGTCCATTTTTATGACTTCAAATAGTTTTTATTTGACTTGCCTCATTTGAGTTCAATAACACAATGGCATTAGATTCGGTTGAATTATTGTCTGTCACTCACCTGGATCTCTCCATCTGTCCTGTACCGCAGTGTACATCACACTCGCTCCACGGCGACCATGGTGACCAGGCAGGAGGACCGGTACATTCCTTTAGATTGCAGTCACGTGTATCTATAGCTACGCCCTCACAGTCACGTCCAACGGCACTAGGGGCTGGATTATCACAGTTGCGTGTTCGCGTCTCCGTTCCGTCCCCGCAGGATCGTGTACAACGTCCCCATGGTAACCAACTTCCCCACTCACCTGTACAAGATGTACATGTAGACAATTAAAACCAGTGTCTGATACATTTGTTTATGTCTCTTACTAAATTCCTATTTATTTGTTAACACATTTAACATAGGTTATTACTTTTTATAGTGATTTTGTAGAAAATGGAATAGATCTTAATTAGACGTCTCCTATCAGAGAAGTGGCTGATCTGGACCTACACGTTTTGCTCAAGCCTGACCAATTTGTGCGTAGCAATTGGCGGAAACAAGTTTTTTTTAAAACTATCCTCAGACACCACAGAACGTAACTGCCATATAGGAAAACTTGCTCCGCTCTGTCTTTTGCTCTTCCACCTCCTCCACACCAAAAGGAACAATAGCACCTACCATCAATTCCTGGAGTGGTGGTCTGTCCACAGATCGATTCATCCTCATCCGAACAGTCGGGGCAGTCACAGTGGCTATCACACAGCTGGGGAAATAGTTTAAACACATTTCAATTAAAAAGTCTACAGTATGAAACATACAACCTACAACACAACGAAAAGCGATTGAAACAAAGGCTTAAGTAAATCATGTTTTTTACAAAAGAAACAAATACTGGTACGATGGTGTCTTTTGAGGGAAAATGAATCATTAAGGCAAATTAAAAAAACAGCAACAAAACAAACTACATGTGTCCTGAAATTGTTGCGTCCAATTGCTTGGTTCTCAATTTAAAATTAAACGAAAAAAGGCGGCTTACAAAGCGACCCCATCAACTTCGGCCAAAACAACAATTTTAATGAAAATTGTATTGCACCAAAACAATGCAATTAAACAACATTTATTCTTAAAAAGTAACCTCGACAAAAATGCCATTTTTTGGCTGATAAGAAATTCTCAAACTCACCGAAAATGTTTCTCATTTTGCTATATAAAAACTGACACTTTTCTTCAGCCGCAATGGTAAGTTTAAACAGACATTGTTTTGATATTTTATAGGTATATGTAACTATTTTGCAATGTTTAGTGCTTTTCTTCATGATGAGCATCAGTGTGAGACTGGTGAAATGTTTCAGTATATCCAGTGGGCTTGCTTGTTATCAGTATGGTATGACGAGCACTGTAACTTACCTTGCTGGGTTCAACAGTGCCATCGGCGCAGACGTGAAGACTGGCAGACGTAGTCTCAGGTGTCGTGGATTCTGCAACAGTGCAAGACATGCACATTGTCATGAGCTGTTTTACAAATTTCAATCAAAGACAAAAATAACACCCAAAGTTTCCATGCCATACTAGACAGAGTTACTCGAATAGGACATAATTTTCTAATCCTGATTTTTCCTATCACTTGATCCAAAAAGCTGTGGTGACTGCAATGCAATGTGCACCAATACGAGCAATAACATCACCTCTCCTAAAAAAACATCACAACTGATGCTAAAATAATTACTTGCATATCTACTCAAGTACATGTATAGTATTAAGTAACAACATTTACAACAGCAATTTCAATAGTTCTTCTTTATTTTCTGTCCCATCATTAAATGTTTGCATAACACAACAAAAAAGGACAAGAAGACCATGGGTGCAGAAAGAATAACAATCTTTTATGGTCTCGGTAATGTTTTTTGCAATGCTTTAGAGCTGCAGATTCCTGTTGTTGTATGTTAATTTGATTTAATCCGTTATCATAACAATTCCGCAAAGACCAGTAAGAGGACACTACAATAAACTCACCAACAATCTTTCTGCAGCACGCTCCGTAGTCTGAGTTCGGGTAATAGGTACACAAGTCTGACCGTCTTGGACATTCAGCGCCAGCGAAACCTCCGCATGTGACAATGGTTCCGTTACGTGTGGTCACCGGCTCGAATCCTTCTTTACAATCTGTGGTATAAACAGAGCCATCGTTAATGTTAAACAGAAGAATACCCAGAAGTAGTCATTTCTTTACTGGGATCTAAGATTAATTAATCTAGGATTAAATGAGATCGGAACATAGGATGGTTGTTATTTGAAGTAGGTGTTCAGAATGGAAAGGTCAATGTTACGTGAAGGTAAGCTGCATTTTGTAAGTATTAAAACGAAAAAGGAAAGAACTTTTTTGCAAACAGTGCAATGTTACTATAAGTGAATATGATAATTAAAAAGGTAAATAGCTGATTCGATTTTTTTAAGTTTGAATAAATTAAATTTGATGGTTGTTAATCGCGGAGTATGGGAAAGTTGTCTTTTTATTGCTTTAATTATATACTGTTGTGTTTACTTAAAATCATTAATACTCATGTTTGTTAATTATCGATTTGGATTCATACTCAATGTTGGCTGTTTGTTTTTACCTTCACCAGACGTTGTGGTGGCAGCACAGTTCTCCTCATCAGTACAGTCATAGCAGTCGCACTTGCCGTTGCATACCTGCAGTTTAAAATGGTTGTTTTGAGCATTCATCAAAATTAAGCAATATACTTTATTGGCATTTTACACACTAGAATGCTTAATGATAGTAAAGTTAAAGTTAATTTATACTTCCAAGTTCTTATGATTAAGATGATGCACTTAGGATCGGAGAGTTCAAATCACATAATGAGATGGCAGTCGTCGAGCAATACTTTTCACTGCGCATTGCAGGCGCGTATCTGGGCCGTTTTTGAAGTTACGCACAATTACAAGGAGAATAACCTTTGTAGTAATACTTTTTAATATATTCGGTTCTTTTCTAATGAATAACAGGTATAATGCGGACACGCGAGGAACTTAACGCAAAATATGAACGACTAAAATTTGACTTGTATAACTTTAATTATTTTAAACCTTTTCAACGTGATTGGTCTGGTAATACATTTTTATTACATAGAAACTATGAAAATAAAATATAGCATTCCTAACCCGGGTAAGGCATCGACTTTCGTAGTGCTTTTGGTACTTTTAGATTTTAGATTTTTCGAACGGAGGTTACGCACTTGCGTAAAGAGCGTAATGGCAGAAACGCGCCTGGCGCATTGCTCCAGGTAGCTAATACAAGAGTTCTTCTTCTTCTCCTGAAGTAGGTTATATATTAATTAAGCTCTTAAAGGCTCTTTTATGTGTTGCCCATGCAAAATAACCACAGGCAAAATAATCGCATCGTTTTTTATCATATCCATTATGGAGGACGTTGGCACCGCTTATGTAGATTGAGTTGTATGGAAATACTTTATGTTCAACCAATGTAGATGTGTGCTTGTATATAGATAGTATTTTAATAAACCAAACATGGTAAATGGATTGCTTTTAAATTAACTTAGCATGCTGAATGAATTGCTTTTAAATTGACTTAGCATGGTAAATGATTCATTAATTTTACTCGCCTCTGATCCATTCAGACATGTGCTGTATATATCACAGTAGAAGTCGCACTCAGGTGCCTCAGTACTGGTCACTGTGGTTCCTTCTTCCAAAGTGGTTGTTGCTATAAATAGAAAGGTTAAGAAGGTGTCTTTAACAAGAAATTTACCATTGTTTTGAAAAGGTAACATAGTGATTTTTTAATAAAAATGAAATTAAGTGTTGTTTAGAAGAAATAAACGGAAAGTTTTCTAAAATTTACAATAAGGGTGGCAGGAGTTTGTAATATAGAAAGTATTGTTTTCCATGAAAAGGGAAATGAGAAACTTACACATCTTTGACTAGAAAGGTCTAAAGAAAAAATAGATAGAAAATAAAAGACAAATTTCTATTTTCGTGTTTTGTAAATCAAATTCATATTATATATTTCATATAATATGTGATTCGATTCAGATACCTGGTAGGGCCTATTAACTAATTAGAGATAAACGCTATCCTCAAAAATCTAAATCTGACAAAAATCTAAATCTGAGTGATTGCCTTCGATTTAATAACTGCCACAATTAACATAAACAACCATGTTCAAGTATTGAATACGTTTTGTTACAGTCTTACGTATTTCTTCCTCGAAGCAAGCGTGTATTTGCACGTTGCTGATTTCAGGTTGAGATTTTCTGGAAGGTGAGGCGTAGATATAGACGGTGTTTCCGATCTGACCGTAGAAGTTGTACGTGATACGTTTGTGGTACTGTGAGTTCATACAGTTGATTCTCTAAAGAGCAAATACAAAAAGAGGGGGTAAAGCTTGTGGTATAAGCTGTGACAATATTATGCTTAACCTCCAAATCACGAATTAATGAGTATTATATGTTAAAAGTTGACAGTTTATTTAGTTTAACGTCAACATGTAAATGTATACTCCTGTAACATAAATCTGAGACTTAACACGAAATATTTAATTAGGTAATCAATATAAAACGGACTCTCTGACCAGGAACTGCATTATTTGCTTCTGATACCTGAAGCATCTTTGGCTGAGCATGCAGCGTGTTGACAAGGCTTAAGTATGGATTATAAACAAAATGAAGCAGAATAAGGATTAGTTCGAATACATTGGTCCTGTTTGTTGACCCTCAGGTAAGAAATGAGTTGCTTGTTCTTTGTATAAAACTAATTATTGTTTGTTATCTTATGTCTAAACACAATTACACTAATAGCCAATTAAAACTGTCTTTAACTATGTGCTGCATCAATATTTTAATGTATGATGAGATAATGATAAGACGATATATCAACGCTAGATTTAATTACACATAGTTAATTGTACAAGCATGATTATAATTAGCACGATCGACTATAAAAATAGAACCATTAACAATAACACTCACGTCACTAGTATCAACATTTCTGTCCCGGAAGTTATGGAGGCTCAACATCGTCCATTTTGCAAATCTAACGGTAAATGTAACCTTAAAGACTGCAGCACGTCCGTCAACAGCTCGTATCTGCAAAAAGAATTTGGAGCAGTTTTAATTTAATTCAATAGTCTGCATCCGGATCAGCCAGATCCCTGCTGGAAGCGGTATAAACATGATTTTTGTTTGCTTTTGGTTGCGAAGTCTTAATCAAGTGACATATTTACCCATGAAATGGTTAGCAAATAAAAAAAAATTAAGACTTTCTTATTAACAAATCCAATAAAGCAGAGATTAAATAAATGCATTATTTTGGCTGTTTATTCCTGCATTTGCTTTATAAACATGATACCAATGCATTCTATACCTGGAAGAAGACATAAGGAGCAATTTCAGAATCCTCAGATGATGGCATCCAGAAGGCTTCAGATCCGTCCAATGCTTGCATGGAGTTTGCTGACGGCATTTCAGATGAGGCGCCAGCAATGACGTCACCAGACGTATAGTCGACCACCTTGAGTTCACAGTGTGGAGCCGTGGTGAGGGACGATGATGATGGGAATGGTGTTGACACTGGACATACAGAATCATTAAAATTTCATGTTCTGGCCTCTTTTAAAACAGATATGGTTGTTACAATTTACGAAAGTAACATACACATTATAGTGCATACCTAAGTTGAAACACGCCCATATAATCAAACAGTGCATACCTAAGTTAGAGCACGTCCATATAATCAGACAGTGCATATCTAAGTTTGAGCACGCCCATATAATTAAACAGTACATACCTAAGTTGGAACACGCCCATATAATCAGACAGTGCATACCTAAGTTAGAGCACGCCCATATAATCAGACAGTGCATATCTAAGTTTGAGCACGCCCATATAATTAAACAGTACATACCTAAGTTGGAACACGCCCATATAATCAAACAGTACTTACCTAAGTTGGAGCACGCCCATATAATCAAACAGTGCATACCTAAGTTGTAGCACGCTCATATAAGCAGACAGTACATACCTAAGTTGGAACACGCCCATATAATCAAACAGTACATACCTAAGTTGGAGCACGCCCATATAATCAAACAGTACATACCTAAGTTGGAGCACGCCCATATAATCAAACAGTGCATTCCTAAGTTGGGGCACGCCCATATAATCAAACAGTACATACCTAAGTTGGGGCACGCCTATATAATCAAACAGTACATACCTAAGTTGGGGCACGCCCATATAATCAAACAGTGCATACCTAAGTTGGAACACGCCCATGTAATCAAACAGTACATACCTAAGTTGGAGCACGCCCATATAATCAAACAGTACATACCTAAGTCAAAACAGGCCCAGATGTTGATAGTGATGAAGATGGGCATGTTGGGGTTGAGCTTCTCTAGGACAATAATCACCACTTGATTGGCCAGTATGCCTGTGGGAGTATCGATAACCTTATCCGCACGGATAGGCTGTAAAATAAAAAAGAAAATATTCATTATAAAATGTATTAATTGTTATTGTGAATTGGGCTCTACGGAGCATAAACACTATCAATTATCAAAAAGGAGCCATGAAGGTATACTAAATCAAAGCACTCAAAAGACAGATTTGGGCAGTGTAAGTTTGACACTGCGGGCAATTATAGGTGTGCAAACAATAGTGAAAGTTATTAAGCAGTAAATCAAATGTACAATGCATAAAAAATTGGGAAGCAGACAAGTCTTCTGCTGCATGCAAACAAACACATCTGCTAATATATATAAAGTTACATCAGAGTCACTAGTTAACATTCGATAGGAGAAACCATTTAAATTAACATTCAATACTTTCTTTATTTTTTTTGCATTTTCACAAATCCCATTTCTCGCCAAACGGGGTAGCTTCAGACTGAGATGCAGGGATGATAGGAATGACCTATGTTTTTACATAACCTGATGCAGAGCCGCAGAAGGCAGTGGGACCTCGCGCAAATATCTAGCTTTAGTAGATAATGCATAGTCAGTGGAAACTCTTTCGAATAGCAGTTCGCTCCCCGTTTTGACCTTTCTTCTAATCAAGGAGCGATATTCGTACACGACATTGTTCATTTATAAATCTGTATTTCGTGTATGCCTGAATTACACGATATAATGAACTTCCAGCTAAGTTTAAACAAGTAATATTAATGTTAACATTTAAAACATGCATGAACACAACTGAAGAGTCTTGTTCTTGTTAAATAATAACATATACTTTAGCAAGGATTATTAAGTAATTATTAACTAATATAGTTCTAGACACTGCTAATCTGAATAATGATTAACTTTGCGTATTATGCAGTATTTTGGGCCAGACATCTATTTTTGAAAATGTCGTGATTGTTGTGTATTTCGTTGAAATAAAAGCGCCACCTACCAGTCCCCCATTGAGCGGGATATAGTTAGTCTCCCCTGGCAACAGGATGAGAATCTTCACGGTAAGAATGTTGTCATGTGTGGGTAGGCTGATCTTGTTCAGAGCAGCACCACCGAAAAAGTTAATTGTGATTTGCAGCCCCTGCACAGAGGATCGAGCTGGGCCCAGTGGGTTGTTGGGCAGAAGTTGGGCCAGTTTCAACGTTGGGTCATTGCATGACATGGAGCCTTAAACAGAAGATGTTTAGACATTAACACATTGTATTGGCATTGTATACTATTTGGGCAAATAGCTTTCAAGTTAAAAAATATAGTTTAGATATACATTACAAAAATACAACACGAATTAATAAAATAGATCACAAGTGTAATACACATACACATGTGGAAATATGGAATTTTTAAGAAAGAAATTGTGCAATATTAATTAGCATTATTAAATGTATGGTTTATTGTTCATATAAATCAGGAAAGATAGATCTAAGACAGCATAAATCGACGTATTTTATATAATTAATCATATAATGAATTTACCGGGCATTTTATAAATTGGATATAGTCACAGTATATGAACTCCCAAGTGCAAAAATTGTAATTATAATCTGACTTTCAACTGATAGTAGTTTAATAACTTTTTTTTCCATTATGTTATATAAATCTTTTTTTATTGTACTTGGGGGGAGAAGTGCCGGGTTGTCCATGGTGCTCTCAGCCTCGCACGGTAGGATGGTGGAACCAGAACTGAAGGGCGTGGTCGAGTAGGGCGTCATTGTGGTTACTAAAGGGTATATAACACATGAAAATCAGAATACATTTTATCACACATGAATATTACGGTTATTTAAACATTTTCGGCGCTTATATTTCATATATCTGAAAATGATAATACGGAAGTAACGAGTGTAAATTAGTAAGAGGTGTGTTGAAATTTTAATAAGCAAAGTGTTCCTTGAGCCTAGTAAGCTTGTCGAGTTAAAGAGATTTTCTTTTTGGAAAGAAATTTTATAACATTTAAAGAACTTTAACATAGATTATGTCAATTTAAGGATACCTGCAGTGGCGATGTACCATCTTTAAAACTCACAGAGAACACGTTATCTCTGAAAAAACTCAACCGAAGATACAACACATAAATACCTGGCTCAAAGCATGCCCAAATCTGAATGGTAACAGCGATGGGTTCATCCTCCAAATATTTATCATCCAATACTACAACAATCTGAACAATGGCGACATCTACTGGGAACTTCACGGGCTTGTCAGCTGGCAGAGGCTGCAAGACAAATTACAAATATACAAACTTAGTTGCAAGGATGGTAAAACTATGGCATACCGGTAATGCATATATTTTGTAGATTGGAAAATACGAGTATTACATACAATAGATCCTGAATGAAATAAAAGTAATTTTAAACCTATAAAAAGATCATACGTACACTATCATCGTTGACTGGCAGTAGGGCGTTGCTATCCACGGGTTTGTAAAAGACTCTGATAGTCTGTATATTGTCGCGGGTTGGCAGGGACACTCTATCCACCAGAACACCTTCCTCAGGCAGATCGACAACAATCTAAAGTTTAAACGATGTCTGTGAGAAAATGAATTTCAATAATACCTCAAAGCTGAAAAGCCATGAAACAGAAATTGACCTTTTCTTTAAAGTTTGTGTCTTTCTCTTTTGAAACAAGTGCATTTGCTTTATCAGTTTAACAGTTACGTTGCGTAAAGTGTCAAACAAGATAGCAAAATGTAAGATTTAAACATTCTTAAATTACCTAAAAAGAAACAACACTCAGGTCATATGCAGCTATAATGTACAATGACGGGGCTCATCTATTACCTTAAAGTTAGGTTTGCTACTCCTGGCTGGTTTATCAGTGGCTGGTCGCAATCTTCGAACATTTTTGTTGACATTTATATCGTTCGTGCTTATGTCTTCATCCGGAATGACTCCTGGTTCATCCATTCCAGCGCTCAAAATGCATCGAGGAGTAGTACCTATACGGGAGAAATATTTAAATATCATGAATGCTCAGTTAGCATCATTATGAATTGAGAGACACAAAAATATGCGTCCTAATGTATAATTATCATAAATGGTACCAAATTAGTTATTATCATTTTTGAGAGGACAGGTTGTTGAAATAATAGGTGAAGCTGTTTCGACACTTATGATTTTTCGAAAGCCATTGACAACAGTCGTTTGAAGAGAATGATTAAATCTGATCAACTGATAGAACATGTTAATCAACTTTTCTTTGTAGCTTAACAAAGTTTAGATTTTTTTCCTTAAGAGTACAACAGAAACAAAACACGTTAATTTGCCCAACTGTGACCAAGTCGCTTCTAGAAACAACTATTACCATGAACACATATCAGGGATACATAAAACGTTAATTACGCTTTAAAGTAATAAGAGACGTAATGTCTGCAATAAAGCAAATACAAAGCAACATGTGTGACATACCTGAAGAATATCCTGATGATTTGCTTATCGCAGAACTGAATGAAGTTGACGCGAGTCCTGAAACAAAACAGAAAAATAAAAATATAAGAACTTCCAAACATTAATTGATTTGTAAAAACAACACATCAAATTTTTATAGGTATTTGTAAAATTGCTTAAAATACATCTTAAATGAAAGTGACTATTGTTCAAATCGTTAGGAATGAAAACAACAACAACAACAACAACCCCTAGAATCTTTGAAAAATGATACCTGTTCGTTTTTGTCGTGATTTGTATCACCTTAAAAAAGATATGCACTTCTAAGCAAATAACAATTCTACTCTTCGCCGCTTTATGAGGGCCCCAATAATCGTTTGTCACATGACTTCTCTAATGTCACTATTGACAGATATCTCGGTAAACTACTTTGTTCATACGCACTTGTTTCCAAATGCACAAGGAATATAAGTATGTATACATTTGTGTACACTAAGGATGGTTTAGATAGCCTCTGACTACGCGATATAGTCTCTAGTGTAGTTATTTAGCAAATGACATTTGATACAGTGTGATATTAATCAAAGTTTGATTTCATTCCATAACACTTTTACCTAATTTAAAAACAAGCTGTTTCAGAAACTATGACTCTATGATTATTGAACAGTTAATTACCCAATCTTTTTTGGGGGGTATTTTTCAGAACGTCCAGCACATCCACTGTACTTATCCATATAACATAAACAACATATAAAAATACACATTTCTTGAAATGGACAGGTTATACTATCTGCTGATCAGCCAACGACAGTGAAGCATGGTAAAAGTATCGCTCAACAAGCCCACGAGGATCATATCAAGGGTGATATTAATGAAACTTGAGTCGATATGTTCTGAGTCTGGCGACATTATGGACGTCACAAACCACGTGGGGCATAGAGAAAATATCACGTATTACTTCAATGTGGAGCTCCCATAAAGCTCGTTGCTTTTTGCATTAATTTAAGTCCTCTTTTCTCCAATTCAATTTACATTGTTTGAAATATTAATTGCTATCGACTTAAACGCCAAATATGTCAATGTTGCGATTTCTTTTAAACAGACACGTATATTGTACATTACCTGACGTGCTAATCAAAGACGAAGTTTGTTCGACTGAGCTTGAAACTGCAAAGAAACATGTTACGATGTTAGGATATGGTTCTATTTTATAGATAAATGTATGTTACACAGATGGAGGTAATAAAAAGATAAGACCACATATATTAGAATTAGAAAATAGCAACTTTAACTTCACGGATTCAAGACACAATTTCTTTCACTTTCATGCGCTTTTGAAAACAAGGAACTGTGTATTTATTGTCATGCAAAATAAAAATAACAGCCAATCAAAATGCAATTATATTTAGATAATAAAAATAAAATAAAATACGTTCTTGATATCACTACACATAAGCAAAATCTTTATTTAATGCTATGCGACATTCTGTAAATACTTCGCTTATTTAAAAATAGCTATTAAAATTGATAGCTTTTAAAATTGATAAAGAAATCCGCCTCTCCCTCAATAACAAACTTAACGTGTTAATGCATATAACAAATAATAAGTCGTGAAACAGCGGTAAGTAGATTTTCTTTTGTGAACAACAACACAAGGTAAAAAAAGATGATGATATAATAAAGCAATTAACACACATACCTATGATGGAACTAACTGACGGCGAGAAAGTGGATGACATAGCCCTTGTTATTGTTGAGGATGAAAGCTCTGTAAATAAACGTTAGCAAGGTGTATACATGCAAATGTTTTCTTCTCTTCGCCATTACATAAACAGATTATATTAGCTTACTGCTAGTATTGACTCTGATACAGTGTAAGTATAATAAATATGAAACCAAAAGTGCTTGCATATATCGCCTAAGTAACTTTTAAAACCGAAATTGACATAAAGGTCAAAGGTGATTTACCTTGCTCGAAGCATCCTATGATTTCAACAGTGACTCTCATTGGCCTTGAATTGGACCGTTTCGTCACGCGAATGATAATCTGGTTGAAACTGATGCTAGGCAGGTCTACGTTATCAGTAGGCTCAAATTCCTGTAAAAAAATCGTGCACACAATTTGTGAGACAGTTTAAGACATCAATATTCACACGTTTTATGTACAAGACAATAGCTGTAATAAGCCGTAGTCAAGTGATAACGTTTGCAACAATATATTGTCATTATCTAAGTGGATAGAATTTCTGACTGAGAGCCTATTTTAAAACAATTACATAACTATAGACAGATATCGTTTCCAGATTTAACCTGCGTTGATAAAGACACGAAGTCTGTCAACATGAAACAGTTGGCTTTGCAGAAATGGATATGTGTGTTTGCAATTGAACTTATAGAATATCTCACCTCGCCATTATTGACTGGCACAGTCTGTGTGTTTGGCCTTCGGACAGTCACTGTAAAACTCTCGACATTTGTCTGGTCTGGAAGGCGAACGCTAGTGATAGGAACATCTTGTGGAACATCAACAGTTATGACCAGAGTGTTTCTTGAGGTTGTCAAAGGATTGTTGCCTGATGGACTGTGAATTAAAAAGGACGCTACTGTTAAATGAGATGACAGCACTGAAAACGTGGAAAAAATCTTGAACTCAGTACAACTATCAGTGAGTACTATCAGTTTAGCAAGTATATGAATAATTACTATTGATTTCTTACCGAACGCTTCCAATGGCGTTAGAATCGCTTGTTGTGATATCTTCATCAGGAATGAAAGCAGGTTCGTCCATGCCGTTGACCTCAGTGCATATGGTTGAAGAGGCTGTGGATCCTAATAGGTATAAAAGAAATGTTTTCTTTTTATCCTTTCATCATGCTTTTCACTTAGCTCGTAAGTTTGACATCTTTAAAATATATTGGTCAATAATTCTGACAACCAGGGTTTAAGGAAATCAATAGTTATAATAGTGCTTGTTAATATTCGCACTTTTGGTCAAAAAATAATTACTGTCTTATATCATTCAAATTTGATTATTGAATGTGATGTTGATTCACCAGTGGAAAGAGATGATGAATTAATTCCTGTTAATTCTGGTAAAGAAGGAGTTACGGTTTAAATGCTCTAAGAAGATACCGACACAACAGAAAAAATCGACATGTTATAAATCACCGCATCTTTCGATAACATATAAAATCATATAGGTGCTTGAGTAAATTAACAATTAACAATTAACTGGTTGTGTAAAATCGATTGCTTGTTTGTCAAACCATCCTAACCTGTATGTCCTGAAGATGAAACAGTTCCTGTAGCAGTTTCAGTTGAATATCCAGTAAAAGTAGCTGTTCTTGTTGCAGTTCCGGTTGCTGTTCTAGTAGCAGT